>VWZG01000859.1:410847-424811 GCA_013396735.1 Grallaria varia
AACATCTGAAAGTGTAATAGTAAAGCATTACCTTAAGGTAAGAAGGTGAGCAAGAGAGGAAGCCCATTCTTAGTTGGGTTTTGTAATGAACTTCTTTATGTTTTTGAGCTTTCTTTATTGTTTTGGAAAAAAAAACCCTCCATTTTTTTCTTTAAGTAAAACTCTTTTTGAGTATTTACTCAGATACTTGAGTTTTCTTGGACAGCTCTGTAGTAAAGTAGCTGGAATATTTTGAATATGTTAAGGGCTTAATGCAATTAATATTCCTTACTAACACATCCCCTCAAAGAGTAACAACAAAACCCTCCTCAGAGCAGCAGTGCTTGTTGGTGTTATCCCAAGATAGTGCTGCTTGCTCTCAGTCGGTTTTTCTTGTTGTTGGTTTGGTTGTTTTGGGGTGTTTTTTTGGTGGTGGTTTGCTTTTTTTTGTTTGGTTGGTTTTTTTGTTTGGTTGTTGTTGTTGTTACAAGTTTTCTTGTGGTGCTTTGCTGGGCAGGATTAGAGGTAGCATCTAGTTCTCATGGAAGTTCCGGAGACTTTAGGAGGTCTTCCATTGTAGATAAAAATATTTGTACCACAGACAAGTAAATCAAGGAGCATAAAAATGTTCATTAGCTAAAAGTTGCCAAGCACATCAGTAATGGATTAAAGGATCCTGTGTCCTGTGCTGAAGCCATTATGCATGATATTTGCCTTAAAGTTGGCCATTGAGCCGTGCATATGTCTTTTAAAATCAAAACCTTAAGAAAATACTAAGTTTTCTAGCAGATTTTTTTCCATCTCCAGCTCAAGATGGGTCCATCTGCGCAGTGTGTCCTATGTCAAGTTGCTTTAGTTTGGATGAGTAATAATTAGTATGTTTTTCCCTCTTTGCCCTTTCTTCCTTTTGGATCAGTACAGCATTTATTAATTCTAATTAACCTTGCACTAGGATGACAAGTGTAATGAGAATCTTGTGTAACATTTAATGATAATAGAAACACAAAAATGAACTTTTACTTGCTTACCAGATGGAGTTTTACCACTGTCTTACTGCTCTGACTCATAAAACAAATATGTGATTTTACATCTCCTGGGTTGTATATACAGAAGCACCATTGGTGGTAAATATCACAGGAAAAACAAGACTGAAGAAATACAGTATTTTGTTTCTGAATATTGAAATGCTCTTTATTACAGAGAAGAAAAAAAAAAACAACAACAACAAAAAAACCTCTAAAAAGCTTCCTCTTAATTGTCTTTGTGAGAAAATAATAAGATGCAGATAAGCTAGTAGGGATTTTTTTTTTTCCACAGTTCTTGTGGTATTTTATAAAAGCCATCAAGTCAAGGCTATATTAAAATGGAGTCTTTTACTATCTGTGAATAATTACTTCATTACAAACAAAATGAAATTTTAAGTGTAATCTCCTTGACGAAGTTTCTAGATGATCAGGCTATGAAATCTATTATCATCCCTAAATATATGCATACAGACACGCTCTTGAACCACTTTGGACTGCATGGATATTTGTTTGTCTCTCCCAAGCTGCTTCATCAGTGCACGTGCTTTAGGACAGACAGGACTATTTTGTTTTCCCAGATTGGAATTGTGTTAAACTACACTGAAAGGACCCAATATTGATAATGACCTTCTGACACTTGCAGAAACAAGTACTGCAACAGTAGCATCTCTGTCAGGGGTTACTTTCTGACCAGGTTGCATTTCCTGGACTAATAATTCATTTTAAAGGTAGAGGAGCATATAAATAAAACTTACCATATGATTGTCATTTATCATAATATGGTTTGGGTTGGCAGAGACCTTCACAGATCAACTTGTTCCAACTTCCCTGCAATGAGAAGTGACGCCTCCCACTAGACCAGTGTTCTCAAAGCCCCATAAAACCCATCCTTGAACACATTCAGAGATGGGGCATCCACAGCTTCTGTGGGTAAACTTGCAGTGCCTTGCCACTCTCCCAGTGAAGAATTTCTTCCTAATATTTGATCTAAACCTCGTTCACTTCAAAGCCATTCCTCCCTGTCCTGTCACTACCTTTAAAAGTTCTTCTCCAGGTCTCTTGTAGCCCTTTCAGGTACTGGAAGACACAAAAGGGAGTCTGGTGCCTCTTTGTTGGCTGATACATACTTTTGACACACTTCCTTGGTGGGAGGTCTACTCAGGGTGCACTGTCTGAAGAGAGGTTGGTCCCACCAACACCATGAAAGTTAGACATGAACTGAACTACTAATGTGTTGGTCAGTTCGTGGTGTCCATAAGTTTCCCTCAAAATACTAATGTCTTAATGCATTGCAGTTCCACTTAGATAAACATTTCCCATTTAAAAAAGACTTGACCTATTAGAAAAAAAGATCTAAACAGGGACTTCTTGTTAAAATGAACTTTAATGAGGTGTCATTGTGGCTCCATACGGTGTGATGGAGGCAGTTAAGCATAGGCATGTGGTGCCTTTCCAAATTCCTTATGGTATGTGTTGACTTCTGTTTGGTCTGGTACAAAATAGGACCTTAGATGTTTGAAGATGAAGCTGTTGATCATAGAGGATACTTCAGGGCTTTTAAGATGTCAACAGATTTTTACACTTGGGGCACCTGACAGCTTTGTGGTACATGTGTATGGTATATTTGTATTGATTATCTGGCTTGGCTACCTGCAGTGCAGGCAGTAATATTACTACCTAGACCTAGATTTTACTGAACGGAACTTGAAGCACATCTCCAAATGAGGCAACTTTATTATAATAATTTTAAAGGTTGGAAAACCAAGGACATGGTCTCTATGCAGGCCAATATAAGAGTCAGAAATATATTTAAATAGTGGTTCAATGCTTCCATCACCCTCTGCATTAACATGTTCCCTGTGACAGGGCTTGCATCTTCCAGAAAAATCCTTGAAAATTCCAGCTCATAAGGATAATACCCCAGTGTACTAAAACTTGGCCATTTCATTTTTTGGATGCTGTCACATTATACTAGAACAATCTATTTAAATCAGACAGTGCAGCGTAGACCATGACAAGCCTGAGGCTGGTAATCCACAGCAGTGAACTATTTTTCTATGTTAGACAGGAAGCGACCACTAATCACTGAAGGAACTGTCCCTGTGCCTTTCCTATCACTCAACTAAATTATTCACCTCTTCTCTCTTACCACAAGAGATACCTCTCCGGCAATAAACCAAATACTTTGAAGTTTATCTGAAGAACTACAAATCTGTCTGATTCCAATGAGTATAACCCAAACTGCATCCTCAGTTGGGCAATCTTGCATTTGCTTGGGTAAGAATTCTGAGAACTATGAATATAAGAACAGGGAAAATTACTTAATTCCATTTTAATATATCATTTATGTCTGCTGGAAACTGCTTGTAAGAGTTGGGATTTTTTTTTCAAAATAGTTATCAAAAGCATATGTTTATTTGTTTTAATTTTCTGTGTGAGGTTTCAATTTTGTTTAATGGAAATGATATGAAATTCCATGTATAGTATCTGTTGATATGTTTTGATATGTTTGTCACTGGTTTTAAATACTTCTTTGCTTACTAACCTACCAAGATTTGCTGTATCTACAGTGCCTTCTTTATGTAAATATAGACTAGTATTTAAAAAATACTACAATTTTGGAAAATCTGATTTTTTTAGCCTTTCTAAAACTATAAAGCAAGATCTGTGATCTGCATTCACTTTGCACAACTGCAATGACTACAGATGGTGCAAGGCATTGAAGAATCAGTCTTGTATTTTTTAATATAAAATATAATCATATGCTCTATATAAACATGAAGAAAAAGCATAGTGAAAAAAAAACCCTGTAGTCATACATAACATGCAGTAGTATAAATGTGAAGGTGATACACATAAGTGTATTTGTTGCTTGAAATACATATTTTTGCATATTTACATGAAATTTGGTATTGCCAAATTTTTTCTAGGTTTGATAAAAATTAAGTAAAATGTCAGATGCACAAAATACAAAGGTATAAAGAAGTGCCCTGAGTGCCTCTTCTTTCTAAGGTTTTGTATCATTTACCTTGACACACAACTTTTGTTTGAGTATATTGATAGCACTTCTAAATTTCTACTGTGTTAAGCACCATACTGAAGCTTTTACAGATTTAGCAACATCTCAGTAGCGGTTTCTTTCCTGTTAAATACTTTACAGTAGAAAGAATTGAGTGAGAATAAACCACCTCCTCAGGAATAAGAAAAAGTGAAAGATAAGGAGGAAAGAAAAAAAGACACCTAACCCCCAAATGAAGGGAAATAGCCAGAAAGGAGAGGGGCAAAGTTTCTGCCAGAAGCCCTGGGCTGAAAAGTGTCTTTAATCAATCTATCTAGGAAGACAGAGCTTAATGCTTTTCTCTAATATCATGTGAGGCATCACAAAACTGTTTGTGAAAGAATTAATATTCACTGTGATAGGCCGGACTTCCATTCTGGTCCATGGCAGTTGGCTCAGACCTCTGACAGTCAAGCCACAGGGTCATAAATATTCAGAAGCTCAGGTATACTTGGGTGAAAATTACTCAGTAATTTTCAGTGGGAAAAGGAGATAAAGAATTTTGTGCTTTCTTGAGAGCTTTTATGTAAAAACGGTCTATCATGAAAAATAGCAATTATAATATTACAGGCTTTCTGTTTCTGGAAGGAAGAAGAAAAAATAGAAAGCATTTATAGATGTAAAGTACAGACAAATTTAAGTTTTTTGCAGTTATCAAGTCAAAGAGTTACCATAGTCTGTGGTGGAATAAAATAGGATCTTTGTGTCTTTGACAATCTTACCAAATCAAAAAAATCCCTGCATGCCAACAGTTCTATATAATTTTTATCTTCAAGCAAATATTTTTCCTAACAAAGAGTTTTACTGTTGGCCACAGATGAAACAGAAGTGGAGGTTAATTAATTTTGTTCTTTCAAAACTGGTTTGAAATACTGGAACGCCGCATAACAACTCTAACGTTGCTCTAGCTTGTTGGCAGGATCCAGTGTAAAGTGCTTGGGCAATGTTAACTCCTAATGCAAAGCTGACATGTAGATTATAATTTAGATTTTTGATTTCCATTCAAAAAAACCCTGATAGGCTGCAATTATGTTCTTTCCTTTTGAGTTATGTTGTATTTAGGATAATAGAATAGGAATCATCTCCTTTGGAGCTGTGTATAGACAAGGTTGTTATAGACAAAAAGAAATTATTCGGGAACTAGCTGCCACTCCCATGCCTAGACTGTGCTCCCCTCAGCTGGATCAAAGGAGAGTGACAATCTCAGGACATTTACCTTGTCACTTGGACAATTTAGGGGACAGGTGCAAGTCAAATATGTCTCCTCCCGCTCTCCTCTCTCGAGGAGAATAATAAGACTGTCCTTGAAGGAACTTGGATGTTTGAACCTTCACATGTGAGAGAAACCAGAGGGATTTTAAAGTTGATTTCAGTGTACCATTTTATGTCTGCAGGTTTAAAAGTTTCCAGAGTGTTGGAGAAAAATAGTTGTTGCTCCTGTTTCTCTCTCCTTTTATAACAGAAGAACACAGAATTTTTTTCACCCACTGAACAGTACAATAACTTCAACTTTACAGGGACTTTTTTTCTCCGCCCCCAACCCCCTCCTCCTCCCAGTGACAAATCTATTACTCATCATAATCTTTCCTACTTGGTCACNACAGACTCTTTTTACTACTCCTTCAGCTTTAACAATTCAGCCCAGACAGGGTTGGGTTTTCCTTCCTATATCAGAGGTAGAAATTCAGAGAAGGACTAATGGGCTTCCATGAAGCAATCTCCTTCAGTTCCCTGCATCCCCCTATCCCTGCACAGGATTCTGACATGCAGCAGGCAGGCACCAAGTTCTGCACCAAATTGCTCTGAAGAAATCTGCAATTCCATGTAAAGAAATTTACAAAATTGTTTAATACAATAGGAAGAGGTTTAAAGAGGAATAAGTGTTGGAGTGGAAACCTGGGTGTGGTGTTTCTCAGAAGTAATGATCTCAAGGTGCCTATTGAATTTGTGTAGTAAAATAAACTCTAATACACCCTGCTTTGTTTTCTAAATCCCTTTGATTAAAAGATTAAGCCTCTTTTAAAGCAGTCTGCCACCAACGTGTAACAGGTCTTGAATATTTTTAGTTCTGAGGGTTCTTCTTGATCCTTCAAGTCAGATGTTTGTCCTTAATAGCAAATTGTACTCAAGGAGGTGCAGAAGTCTCCTTCAGGTGTTAAGGCAAAGGACCTTGATGGAAACTTGTCTTCCATGATCTGGAAAGCAATGTAGTGTTGTTGGTTTATGAAGGAAAAGCTGAACTCATGAACACAGAACCGTGTGGAAGATCTCCTCTAAGATCTAATGACAATGTACTGTTCTCTGGTGAGAGGTTGTGCTTCAGGCACAATCTCTGTGACACTTGCAGCATTCAGTCTGAACTGCTGCTGTACAAAAAGAAGACGACGACGGCTGTGAGTTATCATGTGAAAGTGTCAATACTGGTGCGTTTTACCGCCCACTGTCAAAAGAGGGCCTTGGATGCTCTCTGGAGGCCTGATTTTACTCCGGGAGATCAATCGTCTCTCTTTATTTCAAATAAAAGGATATTGCTGGAAAAGGGCCTGAGGCATCGCAGACTTCCAAGAGAGAATGGAAAGCACAGTTGTTCCATGTTCAGTGTGTGCAGTTGCTCTCAGGCTATAAAGTATGAAGGGGGAAAATATATCCACTGTATTCAGTGAGTTCAGCAGGTATTAGGAAATGTATTCTGTGAATACACTGCAGCTGGGATCAAATCTACCGTAGCTGTGGCTTCCAGATCAGAAACTCAAACATCTGCAAGCCCTTCTTATCAGTCAACAGTAAGGGTTAACAAAGAAAAGAAATCTAGGGTTAGGATTTTTAATAAATAGATATTGATGGTATTATAATGCTATTTTTTAAGCTAGCCTGCTTCTGTAACACAGCTTTCAGCTCTGTTTATTTTATTTCAAGAAAGACTATAGGGAAAATAGAAGAGGTTCAGAGATTGGCAATAAGAATGGTTATAGAAGTGGAAAAACTACCCTACGAAGGAAGATTGAAAAGACAGCAGCAGTTTACTTCAGAGCAGAGATGAACAAGATGGGACATGAAAAATAACCGCGTGAAAAAGACTGTGCATAAAAATGAATTTATAGAGAAGCTAGTGCAGACTTTCTGCTTAACTTCTGACATAGTATTGGAGGAAGGCAGTATTAGGAGAATTGAAAGACAGTAAATATAAAATCGACAGAAGGAATTATTTTTTCAGCCAACAATAAGCTAACAGAAGTCATTGCCACAATATATTATTGGAGTAAAGAGCTCAGTCGGATTAGAAAAGGAAATGGATGTTTGTATAGATTATAACGGCAGTCAGAGTTACTAGGGTTTTAAAAGTAATCAGGGATCTAGAAATGATATAACTTCTTATGCTTCAGGGCAAAAGACAATGATAGGAGCTGGGAATATTATTTTTATAGGCACCACACCTTTTAACTGCGTACTGTGAGGGTTCTTGAATTTCCTCCTGAAGCGTCAGAGGCCAGCTGTGGGGAGGCAAGTGGTCAGAAGTGTGTCTAATGTTTCCTAAGAACACTAGTAATGCTTAGTTTCAAAAAGGGATGTTGGAAAATACTTGTTATGCTGTCTGCACTACTTGTCTGGAATGTTCAAAACTATATTGTTTTATATGCCCAGAGACAACATACTTATATATATTTATAAATAGCTTTATATGTATATACTTCTTTATGATCTAATTGAAGCAAAACCAGACATGGGTATAAAAAAATTAATAACCCAAAGATCTGGTTGGGATGGGTATCAAATGAGAAATCCATAAGGTCCGTTGGTAAAAACTGGAAAGCAAAATGTTAAAATGTGTTTTGTTTTTACTATGCTGAGTTTCAAGTTTTCCAAATTAACAGGTGTATTGTTCCTTACGGTCTCCTAATGCCATGATGCTTTGATGCTTGTCACAATGTCCTAATAGAAAGAAGCTGATGTGATAATGCCATTTTCCCACCACACGTCTTTGCAGTTTCCAAGATTCCAGACTTTAATCAGAGAAGGAAGTGTCACACGTGACATCCATAACTGTTATTTAAAACCAATAAAAATAAGAACCACCCCCCAAAAAAAACTAACAAACTGACAACTTCTTACTTGAACAAAATAAATTTTATTCGAAGATACACAAAAATCTATCGTTTCAATTACTTTCATGACTTGGGATAACTTGGTGATCAAGAAAATGAAGTGATTTTAATGCAAAAGTTAACATGAAACAGGTTTATAAAAATACAGTAGCATTTATACTGTAGCTTCCTGTGAATGTTATCTTACTGAAGACATGTCTCTCTAGCTATATGTATTATGAGTGAATTTATAATATTTTAACAACTTAGGGCTGGAATGCCTCTGATTTTTACAGCTATTTCATTTCTTCAGTAGCAGAATATAATCTTATACAGGAATCTGTAGCACAATGTATCTTCACTCAAAAAGGGATTCCATGAAGGAATTAAAACAGTGTAGTTCAGTGGATTAAATAAATAATCAGAATATCAAAATTACTGAGTCTGATAACCCAGATGTTCCCTTAGAATTCTCCTGATTCTTTATTCACCTACAAGACTGGAAGCAATACCCCTTAATCCTTATGAAGGCTCTTGTCCAGAGCACTGGCTTTTAAGTCAAAGTGCTTTTTCCCAAATTCCCTGCTTTACTTTGGGGGTCTTATGGTAATGGTGGATGCAAACACCTGCCTAACTAAACAAAATCTGGCTTTGATCTTGGTTCTGCAGGCAAGCAGGTATGACCCTTCTTGATTCTTAGAGACAAGGCCATTACATACTGAGTCCCTCTTCCTGCAATGTAATCTCTCTTTTAGGACTAATTAGTGCTTTAAATTAAGGTTCTGTGTTCTTCCTTTAATAGCACCGGTTACAGAGCTACCTATTAGGAAGACTCTTAACCCAGCAGATAAACAGTGAAAATTTCATTAGCACTACAGCTAGCTAACTGATTTTCATTAACAACAGGAAAAAGGCTGTTTTACCATTCCAGATAGTGCATCACTGATACTAATTTTTTGTCTTAATTAAAACACAGCTAAGTGTACTGGAAAGTACTCTTAATTCATTGTGGAGCTCTCTTCTTCACTGTAAAGGCTGGATTTCCTTGTGTCTGAGCTGAAACCTGGCAGTCACTGGTGCTTACTTTGACTTCAGGCAGCTACTCTGAAGTTTTTAGATGTGTTTGGTAATAAGCATCTTTGAAATCACAAGTTTTTGTTTCTTTTGGAGCCAAACTGTTGGAATTTGTGAAGTTGCTTTGTCTAAGGAACCTGATTTCTGATCAACAGAGCCCCTAGTTATGGTATTTCCTCTTAGAATTCCTCGAAAGGTGTCATATTCTTGTCCCACTTTGCTCCAGATGGGACACTTAAAGTCCTTAAGGTTAGAAATACTTCAGACTAAGAGCAGTAGTGAAAATAAAAACAACATTCCTGAGTATAGCAGCTTGGTTGATGTACTGAAAGGGGGACACAGTGAGTCAAAAAAAAAAAAAACAACCAACTACCAGAGAGAGTTATTTATATTTTATGCTATTATTGAAAGTTAAAAGTAATGCGAACAGTACAACTTTTTTTTTTTCTGCTAGTAATCATGCAGAATTTATTGGCCTGCGGTATGTACACATGTGGAGTTTTGATGGAATCAGAAAGACAAACCTCTGGTTCAAGCTCTGAACCAGCCAGGAAAATAGAAATTGCACGTGCTGGTGAGCTGCTTTGTGTGCTCCCATCATTTCAGATCTCATCAGTGGCCTTTTCTAATACCCAAGTCTACTGGTTTACTTTGTTTCTATTCAATTCTTTCAGATACAGGTTTGAGTACTGTTCAGGCATAACAAAGATGTATTCTTATTTTAATATTTTATAATCTATTATTTTCTAGCCTTTCCCTTCACTAAAATTAGCTGTAATACTACTCCTCACAGCCATTTTTCTTGAATTATCATTTTGTGCATGTTCTTTTGAAATTTTATTGTCAATCTGTGCCCGATGTAAAATTACAAATAGTTAGAAATTTATTGTAATGCTTAAGCATTACCTACCTTCACAACTAATTAAGTATCTTGGTTCTGACCTGCTTTTCCTTTGTTGAGAACAGCAGGGTGGCTTCAGAACAAAAAAATAATGAACGTCAAACCATTACATCTGAGCAGTACAGACAGCTAAAGCCACAACTTGAGATTGAAATTCAATTGTATTATGCCTGTGCATCCTTGTATAGAATTGAAATTACAAAAATAAGACCTAGGTTAAGTCCTGGTTTGTTTTTTTTGTTTGTTTGTTTTTTTTTTAATATAGGTTTTTGTTTTTGTTTTTTTAATTTATATTTCTGGGGTTTTGTTTTTTTGTTGTTTGTTTTTTTTTAAAGAATTCCAAGTCCATGGATCATGGTTTTGGAATGGCTATGCCAATGGCAATTAGATGGCAATTTTGAAGGATAAACAGAATAGGGAAGGCAAAGCAGCATTTTCCAGTTTAAAGATGAAAATGCAGCTGAACGAAGGTTTCATTAATATTGTCTTTAGAGACTACATTATTTAAGAGAGTGCCCCTGAAAACAATTGTGCTAACCTACATTAAAAAAAAAAAAAGCAAACAAAAATATCTTGTAGCTTTTTTGTTAAGACTTTTATATTCACCTTTCCTAGTGAACCAGTGAAAATTGGGAGTAACTCCTGGAGCTGCTGTTATTGATCACTGGTATGCAACAGATGGTAAGTACAAAATCCATCAAACTAACATCTTCTACGTCAAAAGATGATTTTACTCATTTTATTGCTGCTTTCCAATCAAATAATTTATTCACTGTTTCTACCGAAAACACACACTATACCATCCAGAAGTAAATGAGTTCAGTTCATTTGAGGTTGGAATCATTCAAATTCCATGTAATTTTGTTGCTTGGATCCTGCTTGCTTAAGTGCTCTTTTGAAGCTTTAATGGAGATGCTTTGCCATTTTAATTACTAATATCTAAGCAAATTTTTTTCACATGCAGAATTTTCTCCCAGTAAATGCTTCTCTACTTAATAAATAATATAATTAATTTACTAATAACTGGATCTAGGAATAGGGGAGAATTTTCTTTCTGTAATACAGAAAATTCCCTTTCCATCCCCTATTCCACCTATATTTCTTATTTGCCACCACTGAACTTTGTGAAGTCTTTCCAACTTTTCTGTAATGGAGCATGCACTATCAAGATGAGACAAAAAGAAGAATACTATTGTAAAACACACCTGATGTAACAGTTGTTAATGTGTGAGAGAGAGTGAGAAAGCAAGATGACAAATAAGGTGAGGGAAGGTCATCATATTTCACTGTTAGTGTCACGGTAAAGCCATTATATACTTTTTCTTAGCTGTAATATGGGCTTAGTAAGTGACCATGTTGGTGGGAAAACCAAGTTGCATTTCCCAGTTGTTCTAGGATGGTTTCAGAAATCTCCTCATGAACCTGAGCAGTTCCCCTCATTAAAACCTCAGCCACTCTGGTTCCATGAAAGGCATTATTTGTATCAAACCAGTATTTTGGGGAGAGAAAAAACTCTTCCATTTGAAAGCTCCTATCTCTAGAACTCAATTAAAAATAAATGTATTTTAGCCTCAGATGAAGTAGATGGTTTCACATATTTCACATCCAAAGCACCCAAAGAATATCTAATTAATCCCTCGAATCGTTTCTCACTGTAGGTAAAAATTATCTTCCTTGTTTCACAAGAGGAGAAACAGGAACAGGGGGATTATTCGATTCATTCAAGGTCACGCTCAGAGCCTGTGTCAGAGCCAACAGCGCAAAGCTTTGTTCGTAATCCATTATCATCATTACAAGACCAGCTTCTCTTCATCGCCACTCAAAGGCTTGAAAAATATGCTATGGAAAAATCTAATTTTCTCAGCCTTTTTTTTTTTTTTTTAACGTCTGTATGTAAGAAGTTAATGAATCGCTTGGATTATGCAGTTCCATAGATGAGCTTTATAGAGGATTCGGAAGCTGTTTTCAGTGCCTATTGTCAAACAAGTGCCTTGAGAGCTGTGTCCTACCATGCCCTACCCAGCATTTCTGATGTGTCCTCCTTGGTCTAGAACTACAGCCGTTCCTAATTACTGTGGGTTTGTGATAGCAGGTTTTAAATATTAAGACCCCTTCACTCAGCTTGGACTTTGAAACTGATTGAGAAATGGAAATTTTACAAACCACTGTCTCTGAAAAACAGACCATATTTATGTATTTAAGTATGGTCTGGAAGAAACTGGAAAAAACAAATGAACAACATAGCTATAATCCTCAATCCTTTATCTAATTTAAAGTATTAGGTGAAAAGTAAGGTTTAATCTTGCCTTTTCCATCTTGTAATGATACCAAGAAATGCTCTTCTGGCTTGGTAGAGTGAAGATGTGTATCCGATATAGCTTTCTGTGGTTAATTTCCCTGTGAGTATTAAAAAATGAGAAAATTATAAAAAGCCATCTTAAAAATGTATTGCAGGCTTAGTTTTATTCTTTGAAAGAAATTATTCATTCAATATCCTTTTAGTTCCACTGGATTCAAGTCTTACACAATTGACAACTTTGGAGGCTAATTAAGTTGCAGTCAGGGGCTATTTTAACTTGTCTTAATGTCTCTGATTACATGGAACATATTTGTAGAGTAAAGCGTATTTCTGATTTAAAGGGTATAATGGAACAAATAGGTATTATATAGTATTCCTCCTCAAGGTAAACTGGAATGGATAATTTAATTTCCAGGGCGACAAATTATCTTATCATGAGTGAACAGGCAATTTCTTCCCTGCAATAAACTAACTAGGTACAGACAGCTCTAACCAGATGAAATCATTTTCCTTTTTAAAGCAGAAGCATTGAATAGAAGTAATTTTCGCAGCCTTAGTTTCAGAGCAGAAAGTAGCTCTTGTAAACACTGTACACTGTGGTCTTAGCTAAGAGCAACAAGTTTAACCCTATCAGTGAGAAAAAATAAACAGGCCTATGTTATAAAGATGATGAAATAAAAGGAAAAAAAGCATAGATATATATAAAAAATTAAAAATTCAATGCAAGATAGACATAGTTAAAAAAGAAAAGGTTATGTATCCTCTACTTATTTTGAAAGTTCACAGAGATCAGAGTAATTTGTATGAATTCCAGCAGAAAAGGACAAACCCGATTTTTTTCACAACTGTACTGTATATTACTGGATTGTTTATTTACATTTGAAGTGTAAAGGTGCAATTGTGTATTAGCCAATTAACCCTCTTCTGGTTCTTTGCAGTTCATTTTATGTTATAGTAATAACAGGTATTTACACGCGTACACATGTTCAGAAGCTGCCCTGCTCTGCTTGCTACTTGGAACAAAAACTGAGACTTTCATAAGTCTGTCAGTTTACTTGGGCTGAAATTAAAAGGGATAATAAGATTTCTCACATTTTGAAAAAAATGAGAATGTTTTATAGACTTTTAAGTGCCTTTTCTGAGCAAATAACACAGATTTCATGCCCTTTGGAAGTGATTTGGTCCTTTTTTTCTTTTTCTTTTTTTCTTTTTTTTTTTTTTTTTTTGTGAATATGTAATAGACNTTTTTTTTTTTTTTTTTTTTTTTTTTTTTTTTTTTTGTGAAAAGTGATTTCTAGTTAGAAATTTAATTCAGAAAGAAATCTGGACAGTGTCTGCCTGAGGAAGCTTGAGGTTTCTTCCTCATGTTTTAAGAAAGTGATCTAAATCTGGAAGCCAATGTATCACCCACCCTTGACTTCTGGCCCCACAAGAATTGCATTCCTCTCTTGCACAGCTTCCTCAGGATGGATAAAGACTGGTTTTGTCCTGGGCTCAGCAGTAGGAATGGTATCATCCTGCATTTGGGCAAACAGGTGAGGTGATT
>VWZG01000859.1:424891-449535 GCA_013396735.1 Grallaria varia
AAAAAAAAAAAGAAAAAAAAGGTAAATATCTCCTTATCTTTAAAGAAGTGGTTTTGGGGTTTTTTTGTTAGCATGTTCTTGACTATCTTGCCAATATTATCTCTTTAGGTGGTGAAGTTATTGCTGTATGCTGAGGTCCATGGTCTTTATTAACTTACCAATAGACACAAAGAGATGACAAATTAACAGTGTTTTTACCAAGCTCTGTCAGCATTAGGTGTCCAGTTTGGTTGTTTTAGACATGAAATGTAAGGGCTTTGTAGATCTGATTTTTCACTTAGCTCAGCTTTTTTCCAAGAAAGCTACTTGATGCTGAAGTACTGGGGTTTTTTCCCCCCTCTCACTCCAAAATTAAATGAGAAATCAATGGAACAAACGTCCTGATTCCCTCCTTGGTTTGCTACTGAGAGGTGAGAGATCAGCATCATATAAGCATTCACCATGTTTATATAAAGTATTAATTCTGAGCAGTATAAACCCCTCAACAAATAGCACATTTCTAATAATTTTAAACTAGCTCTTTCTGCTTACGGGTGTGGGTTTTATTTTTGATGTTATTAAAAGGTTTTTTCAGAACATTTGAAATTTTCAGATGCATTTAGTTGTTTATGTCTGTCACCAGAGTAAAACTGTTAAAAGAAAATAAAAATTAGTGTTCTTGGGATTATGGGGCATTTCTCTTAATGTGTATAAAGCAGCGTAAGTAGCATTAGTGCAAACAGTAGGTATGTATGTTGCTGTAGCTCTCCCCTAATTCTCTTCTTGTAAAAGGGTACTTCATCTAATTTTTTTGGTATTTTTCCTTGTTGGTTTTTTTTTTTTTTTAATCTTTGCATTATATTTTCAGGGTGCAAATAGGATTTAAGCAAGAAACATTAACACAGAATCCAGGAATCTGTTCTTACACAGCTTACACATTGTGTTGACAAATCTTGATCATTTTGGTCAAGTTGAAGGCTACAGGCAATGGAACTGGCGATGGATCTTTGACATTTCTGATCCTATCTGCACTTTCTTCCTGTGAAATTATTTGAAATGATCTGATGTTAAGAACTTGTCGAGAAAAACTGTTGGATTGGAGGCTCGGAAAGAAGGAGGTTTCTTAAAAGCAGTCAGGTACTATCGTGACCATTAGAATAAGAAAACAGAAACAAAGAGTCCCCCAAAGACACAAATTTTAACCTGATATTTCGATTCAGAGTTACGTGCGTGGGCATTTGAGCTAACATGACCAAGCAGTTCAAAATCAGAACGTTTATAGCCTGCCACCTCTAGGTTGTAGCAACCTCTATAAACCTTTCTGCACTTTGAACTGAGTTGTGAACAGTTGTTGACTTCGTGCTGCCATCTCTGAAAGGTGCTCTGGATTTATATGATTGATGTAGCAATGTTTTTCTGAAAGCAATTTGGGATACCTTGGGCATGAAAGATTTCTATATAAAGTCTCATTCTGTAATCTGCCTTTCCTTCCTTCTAACTCAAGCCATTTCCTGAAAGAACCAGGTCTTGTCATTTTGGGATTAAATATAAAGAAGCAACTATGTTCAGTGGTCTCATGTAGATAGGCAGACACATTCGCTGGAGGAAGTAAAGCGAAATTGTATTCTTGATAAATTAAATTTGACTTTTGTAGCAAAGTTTCTTTTTGACTGAGATTGTCAGCGTTCCCTCCCTCTGTTTTTTTTTTTAATTCAAAATGAAAAGTAAACAATTTGTTACAAAGCAATTCTGCCATGTGTTCCAAAAACATGATTTTTTAAAAAAATCTAAAAATCCTTACAATTCAGGTTAGGCTTTTACTATTATAGGTGAGAAAAATGTGCAACCGCTGGATTATGAAAAGATGGGGAACATGAGCAAAATTACATTGCCACCCACTACTTCTGGCAAAAATCAAGTCCAACAGTACCTTTGCTTTGTGTTCTATTACTTTTCATCCTCAGAACTCTAATATCTCCTCGATGTGCATAAGGTTTGAAGGGCAGGTAGTCTCACAAAGCAGAGAGCTCTTTATAGCCTTTACTCTCTTTTTTCTTTTTCACTACCAGAAATGCATTTCTCTTGTAGATTTATGATGACATATTTCCAGAAAGATGACATATTGGTTTTGGAGAGTGATTTACATAAAAATGCAAAAAAGGTGCAGTGTAAAGCCAAAATGTGGGTTAGGGTTTTTTCTGCCTTATGTGCCTCTGAGCAGAAAACTGTGGCATTGATCGATGCAATACTGTGAGCATTCTGCATGATTCTCTTTTTTATCCCTTTTACTTTAAAAAAAAAAAAAAGTGTATCAGAATCAGCAATATCTGCATGATGAAAAAACATTCTGATGAATCAGCGCTGCCATTCAAAGAACTAAAGTTTCTTCTACAGAAGTCAAACATCATGTCCTGTCTTTTTAACCATAATAATGTCCTAAAGTTCATGTTTACTGAACTGGTTACACATTGTTCTAATTTTGGGCAGAGGGGAGACTGTACTTAACCACTAACACAGTAAGAAACACTGTGAATGTTGGTTTTATAGTGTGGACCAACAGCTATAAAGCTCCGTACTGTTCACTACTTGTGATTTTTTTCATAGTAGCTCTTGGTTTTTAAGTCTTTTAGAAGTTATGAGCATTAAATCGTTTTGGCTGGTAACCAACATGCTGAAAAATTACAGAGATCACTCCATCAAACCAGCCAGTTAGGAAAAGCAGAGATGCCATGCAAAACTGCAGCTTGGAGGTGATGGAAGTGCACAAGGTCACTTTTGAAAAAATTTGACGATTGATTGTAAGATGAAAAAAAAGGTGTCATTTCAAACATCTAAGTGGCTGAGTTTTTGAAAATGCCTATTGATAGAATGTTTGTTTTAAAACGTTTTAAGGGCTGAAAAAGACCATCTTTAGATATATGGTAGATGGGTTTTTTATAAGTTGAATAAGCTTATTTCTGTTGGGGGCATGAAACAAGCTGAGGAGACAGTGAAAGAAAGGGTTGACCTGAAAAGGACTGCTTTTTTAATCTTAATAAGGGACAGGAGGCATTTCTGTTAACAATGCACAGTATTTCTGTTATTTGTTTTGCCTTAAAAAGTTACATTATTTTGTTGTTACTGTGTTGTCAAGGAAAGCTGGGAAAATTAGGATGCCATCCTTTCATCTGTCATAGATTCCTTGGGAAATGCTGAACCAGACACATACCCAAAGGCTTTTTCCTACCTTGAAGACCTAATTCCTGTGTGGGAGGATGGCTGAGTCTTCACTACTGCAGCAGGTGTCCAGGAGAGCTGGATTTATGACCTCTGGATATAAAACTGCAAGAAATCATCTTAGTTTACTGATTTTGGGCACCCATAAAGAATTAAT
The DNA here is from genome assembly GCA_013396735.1 of Grallaria varia. Taxonomy (NCBI): domain Eukaryota; kingdom Metazoa; phylum Chordata; class Aves; order Passeriformes; family Formicariidae; genus Grallaria; species Grallaria varia. Next base: position 428,244 of record VWZG01000859.1, read on the forward strand.
ATTCTTTACTTTATTCTCTTTTCCCCGTGGCTCCTTACTTTTCAAGCGATTGTAGTGACTAAAGCTGGTGTCCGTGTCATTAGATATCAGTCACAATGTGACCACAGTGGGCTCCTGAGCTCTCCAGTGCCATGTCCAGCACAGAGCCTGGAGCTTGGCGTCCTGCCAGGCAGCCTGTCACAAAAATGAGCCACCTCTGAGTCCCCCCTGCCTGCACTTCAGGTTATTTACAAACAAACAAACAAATTCCTTCCGGTCACCCCAGGACAGGTAAGAAAGCCCCTGGAGCTGCCTCCTCAAGCTCTCTGAGAGGGTGGGTAAATGGTCCAGCTGTTGAAGCCTCCAAAGCGTTTTTGTGAATGTAGGATGCATCACTCAGTTACTCTGAAACTGAGGCATTATGCAGATAGTTTTAAAGGATTGCATTATATGTTTCTGCATTTCCTTCCTCCCACCATTTGCCTTGACCATCTTTAGAGATTTTTTTTTTCCCCCGAATCTGCAAGCTTCCTATAGGACAGGAATTGCCCCATATCATTAATGAAAGTTGTTGGAAGAAACGCACGCATTAATGTTGATGAATCAGTCAAATGCTACAGAAATCAGGACTTAACTTTATCCTCATTTCTGTAGTAATGCAGGATCTCACAAACGGTACTGAATAGAAAACAAGGAAATGGTAGGGCTTTGCCTTATGTGCGCATCATCCATCCTCTGTGCTGGAGGAGAGGGTACCCACGGGAGAATGCAAGTGAAGCCCAAAACTGAAATCCATATGCATGTGTTAATAGAGAGGGGAATATGTTTATGTGCAATATTAATTCTGATGTTTCTTATCTCCTAGCATATTGATTTTTTTTCCTACAGTGAAAAGTTTGTTTAATGTATTTGTGTCTGTAATTGCATTTGGAGTAAAAACTTGCTAATGTGAGTATGGGTGGGCGACTGCTGGGAGAGTCAGGTTGTGCCCCTGTAATAGTTATGCAGAAAATCCAATCTGGATAATTATATGTCCACATAATTTAAGGTTAATAGTTATCATTTACTCAGTGAGGTTTCAATGAATTTTTAACGAAGGTCATTGATGCTCAGTTTATCAAGTGAATTAGTTGTGTTCCCACCAAAAGGGTGAAGATCATAAGTAGCTCTAACAATCATTACCAGGACTTCAGGGCTTGATTTATCTGCTTTACTTGATAAGTTTCCTGTGAACAATGCAACTGGAGGCTTCATTTTCAGTGAATTTTCTGACATTATTAATCATGGTGGTCTTTATTGATTTATATTATTCCACTAGTGAAGTTTCACCAAGAGCGACTGAAAGATTCTAATTACTGTGCACCAGATTTTCATAATATTCTGTCTCTGTGTAATTAACTCAGATTTACTCCTCTATGATTGAGATGATAATTTGGCCCAATATGTTAATGACTTTAAAGTGATATAAAAAATTATGAAACCATTTAATGAATATTTTCAAATAGGGCCACCTACTTACTCATACACTCAGGCAAAAGTGTGTCTGATTTGTTTGGTATAGGTGATGTAGGGAATGTCCATGGGCAAGACTCAACTTTAGTATCCCTAACTGTTGTCACAAAGGATTCTTCATAGAGACGTGATATATGAAAGAGAGGAATAAGAAGGTTTTTGTTGAAAACAATGCAATCATAATTCCAATTGGAATAGTAATTGGGCAGCTGGAATTTGTTTCAAGCAGAATAAGGCTGCTGGATCCCACCAGTTCACAACAATGGCAAAAAGCAGGCACGGTTACCCTGGGGGGTAGGAGGACATGAAACACATTCATTCTTCAGATGTACAGGTGTTGATGTACCTGCTATCTGCTCCACGTACTAAAAATGATCCAGTTCTAGTGGGTATTATCATAACCATCCGTGACAGCAGTGCAGTTCACATGCATAATTCTGTAACCTGCCTGGTGCAGTAAAAGACAAAGGCCTTCAGACCAGTGATACGTCACTTTCTTCCCCCTTCAGAGAGGTAAAAGAAGTTTTGAGTTCTGTTCCCTGAACTCTGGATTATTTCCTTTCTTTTTCCAATGACAGTTCAATATAAAAACATGAAACTACTCTGGGAAAGAAGAAAGCAGAATTTCAGAACTTCCCTTTCTATCCAAATAACCCAGTGTAACTTGTAGTTACGATCCTTTTTGCTCTTCTTTTGCACCAGAAATATTGCACTCAAGGGAGGAGAACTTCTGTTTTTAGCCCAAGTAGACTATTTAGTTGTTCTATCTACAGGTAAACTAGAAGAAATTAGGTTACGGTGTTCTTTGGTGAGTGGTGCAAGTGTTACATCTGCTGCCCTTTGTGTAGAACCCAATACTTAAACATCTACCACTTGAGGATGTTCTAGGGACTTTCATTTCAAGAAAGCTTAGTCTGTGAAGATAATGAAATTCTGATGTAACTGATTACTTGTTTTAGTGAATGATCTTGCCACATTCTTGGTAAATAGGACAACAGTAATGAATCACATATGAAAGAGAAAGAGGATAGCTACTGAGTTTAGGAACCTATATATTGAAGTGTATATATATGAAGAAGTAAGGATTTGTGTTAAATTTGGACTTGTGCTCTCAATTTCAAGGCACTGCATCAATTCTGCTGTGTCTTGTCAAGAGTCACAGAGAAAGAAAACCTTTTTCTGAACTGAGGGCTGAATCCAGGAATTTTATAGCTCCTGATCCAGGCCTTTTCCAAAGATTGTGTATTCTGCTGCCCTGCTCTCACTGGTGCCTCCTGATGCTCCAGAGAAAACAGAACTGTTATGTTCTGCTTAGTCACTACTTTTTTTTTTGNTTGAATTACAGTTAATGTGTTAATGTAAGTTCAGATGTTGGTAGTTCTTCTCAGTAAACACAATATGTTTTTTCCAGGAAAGTTCCTGCTATTTTTCTCACTTTGCTTCCTTTTGCCCTGTAGCCATGCACTCTCTCCTGTGGCCCAACAAGAACTGTTACTTGGGATAGCTCAATAAATTAAATCAGTTGTTTTCTTTCACACAAATACAATTTACGATCACAGAATCACATTTGTACCTTATTGTATGGTTCCTAGAAGGCTGGATTATAAATCTACAAATCTCAGTAGCTGGGTCAGGGAAGGGTTTGGAAGGTGTCCAGCAATTTAGAATCCTCCAATTTAATTGATTACCAATTATATCATGTTGATCAATCTTTGCAAAGATTGGTGCTGAATCTCTGACGTTTTGCTACACCCAGAGGATTATTTCAGAAGGCATCAGTCAGGGTGATCTGTTCTCTGAAACAGGGCCCATCCCTTGGCCTTAACAATTTAACAAAGTCTAGAAGGGAGTCTGAGGTGGATCACTGTTATCCTTACTGGGCTGTTTTCTTCAGCTTGCTTATGTCTCCCATTCCTCTTCTAGTATGTGGGGCTCTGTGATTAAATTGCAGCCTGAGGAGTTTGACAGTTTGTGTTGTATTCCCAGTTCTTCCACAGAGTTGACATAGCAGGATGTATGGCTTAGCTCATGGACATTTTTTCTTATAAATGTGCGAATATTGTGATGTTTGCAATTGCATTCCTAATTTATGCACAGAGACATAACAGTGACCATACACGTAAATGAGATATTTGCAGATGCAAATAGCTACTTATGCATATAACAGGCCAACAGAAACACATAGTTGTTGCAATTATGCTCACAAACTATATGAATGAGTGAACAGGCACGTTATGAAAATCAGACTACTGACCAAAAAGATACTATTAATATTCCTATCCATCATGAGGCATAGCTTATTACTATTTGTAATGAGCTTTAACATTATTAAATGGGAGATGCTAAAGATCAGCAGGATTTTTTTATCTATGCCTGGAGGGTTAATTTATTTCCTAGATTCATCCGTCTGGATGATCTGGAAAATCCACTAGTTGTTTTGTTCACAGTTACTGAACTTTATATCACGGGGCTTGGAGAACCCAGGTACACGTGCAGTGTACTCCCTCAGCCCTCAAAAGGGCAAACATGAGCGTGGAGATAAAATGCAGTTACTCTTTCCGTGTTTTTAAGACCTTCCCTGAGCCATGCTGGGCCCCAGCAGGCAGGATGCTCCGGGATGTGGAGGCCATTTGTTTGTTTTGTACCTTTGCTGCCATCCTTCAGGCACTTTGTGTGCAGTCTAGTCAGCATGACAAAGTACCAACAGGGGAGGAAGCGAAGGCAAAAGCACAGTGTCAGAAATAGCCTTTTAAAGTCAACGTCCAGGTGCTTGAAAAATTTAATATCCTGCTTGGAGTTTGTCTTTCAGGAACCAGAACCAGAGTGTTTTTGCCTGGGAAACCACAAGGCGCTGCCAAATCCTGGGTCTAGCTAATGGCATGTGGGAAACCTGTGCACCCAAAGGGCGTATCAGTCCGGGAGGTTTAAACCATCTGTGTGCCCAGTTGTGTATTCTAAATAAGTACAATCCACGAGGCAGAACTTGCACAGTACCATTCTCCTCTCAGCCCCTGGACTGCTGTGTCCTACCGGAGAGCGATTGAGAATCGGTTGCGGCTTGGTTGTTTCTGTCCAGCTCATTTCTTTCTATAGCTGCACTGGTAAGTTAAATATCTTTTTATCAAATGTTCATTCAATAATGCTGAATTAAACGCAAATGTAAAAGCAATCATCCAGGAGAAAATAAGGTAGTTGTTAACATAAGTATTTGTTTAATACCATGAATGTTTAATTATGTGTTCCCAATTCTTTCTGATTGGGGCTGCGTTTCAGGATAGATGACCTTCCACTACACCCTGTGTTGCTTGCCTGCTACCTGCTCACACTGGAGGAGGTGGTAAGTTTTTGAGCAGATCTCTATATGGAAATGGTGTAACAAAGTGATACATGCTTGGATCTTGTCCTGAGAGAAAGTTATGACGACTAGACCAAATTTTTTTTCCCAAGTATCTTAAGGCAGATATAGCTTTAATGATTTCCTTAATTACTAATGCTGACAGTACTTTGTTCTCCACTGAATGATTTGGAACCTTCCAGAAGACGTGTCTTTATTTTGTATTTGAAAGCTTAGTAGCTGGAACTATGCAAGAGGTAAAAGCTCACTATTTCCCTAGTTGATTTAGTTCAAGATTAATAAATATAGACTTTCTAAACTAAGAAATAAATATCTTAAAACTGGAAAAGATTTTTTGTCTAGTTTTTTAAACTCTTCTTTAATGGAAAACTAACCTGTAAGATAGTACAATAATAAGTATTTCACATATACAAATTCCCCAGGCTATTTGTAGTCCAGAAGTCTACCTTAATGTGGATCTTTTTAGTACTTGATTTTTTTTCATTCATTTTTGCAAGATAACTAATACATACTGCATTTGCTGTAATATAAAGTATCTCAGTTGCAGGGGCATAATTGAAAGGAATATTATAACAGTCTAACAAATCTTAAGCTGTGTCATAAGAACATTTGGAGAGTATTGGGGTTTGTCTTTACTTTGATATTTTTGAGGATTTTTTCCTTAGTTCTCCACTATGTCTGTGAGAGAACCTCGGCTGTCTGCACTGACTATGTAGATGCAGTCTTACTATTTTAATATCACATATAGAATGCTGTTTTAGCTGATAAAATTGGGACCAGTGCACTTGCATCCCCACATTAATTTAAACTCAGACACTAATAAGTGATCCCTATAAATAACATGAGAGGCAAAAATGTTTAAAAAAAAAATCAGTGAAGATCTAGCTGAAGCAAGTAATAGGAATATGGTTCCTCAGTTAATCTCCAGAGAACAGCTCTTTCATTTAACTTTGGAATATTCAGATGAATTTTAAATTGTGTATAACCGTATCTTCAGAAAATGCATCCTACTCATCGATGCTAATGGAATCATTTAGAAGTCTGAGAATCTTAGCTTTATCTCATAACTTTATAAACTTAGTTTGACTTGGGGTTTGTGACTCACATTAGAAGTTGTACAGCTACTAAAAATAAATGTGTAATCTTGTGATAGGAAATCTTCAGAAACTTAGGAGTTTCAGATAAGCTGTGCACTGGCTCTCAACTCATCTGAACTCTGGTGAATCTCGCTAGGCTGGAAAACTCTATGAAATTCTGAGAAAGTTAAGGAACTGCCACTGATATTAGAAACATGGACAATGGAAAGCTTACTGCCACTGAGTTACTTGAAGACCTCTGTTAAGTGTTCAGATGTTCAGGTTAAATGTGAGTAAAAATTATTTATCCTTCATTACCACTTTTTTTCTTTGAAAAATGCTAATTTTCACCAGAGATTTTGCATAAATGTCACCACCTTCCCTCCCACACCCCAAACCTCAATCTCCATGGCAGGACTGAGAAACTCTGTGTGTATTTTATTTTAAGGGTCAGAAATTAGTGTCTCTTGTAAGGTTTTACACAGTAGCTCCTCAGTATTCAAAAGGCCTCTGTGGCTGACTGCCATAATAATGGTGCTGAGATCAGCAATAGCAGGTTAAGAATGATTAGGAGAGCCTCCACTGGGCTATATTTAATTATTTAATTTTTAGTTGCAATTTAATCAAGAACTGAAGAATTGTTCGAAAAAACCTCCACACAGAAACCGCAAAACAAAACAAAAAAACCATAACTGGATTTTTTTAACATCATGGTATAGGTTCAGTTTAGGATTCACTTTGAGTTTTATGCCTATGCATGTAAGTCCTTAGGCTACAAGAACCCGTATATGTCTCTCTCCGATAAAACAGACTGAAATCAAAAAGGAAAATAATGTTATTCTTTATTTAAACACCTTTTTCTTGTCATGTGTGATTATTGCAGTATTTGATAATGAAGAAAGTAAGTAGGTAATGCGTATCAAATAATTTCTTTCTGAGAACTATTTGGTTTTAAGGTTTATGTTTTATTAGGAATCAGAAAAAGTCTGAGTGCAAGCAAGAAATAAACAACAGGATATGAATCTGGTAGACTTTCAATGACAGAAAGCAATCTCAGAATTTGTAAATTATATCCATTTCACACAAATAATAAATACACCAGAAGTGTGAGTCCTAAACCCAGTGATTGTATCCTGTAAAATTCTTAAGGAACTCCCAGTTCTACAGCTCAAGAAAATCTCTAGCACAAATACAAAAGCCTTGTTTATATAATTTCATGAGGTGATGCAATTAAGGTGAAGTGTACTTAGTATAAAGATTACAAATATGCTTTCCTGTATACATGACACTTTTAAAGGACTGTAACAAGACGGGTAAGTAGCAGACACAGCACCTCTTTGTCTGCATTGCAGCAGTAATTGGCTTAAGAGGCAGACAACAGGAGTGAACATTTGTCTGAGCTCCTTGGAAAATGTCTTCAGTGCTGGCAAATGTATTTGCTCCACTATTAATTTTGTAGGTATTAAGCACAGTGCCTTTTCCCTACCAAACCATCATCTCCTTAAGCAGATTATGGTTTATTGCTCCAAACACCAGCATCTGAAGGGGAAGGAACGTTTCCGTGACGTCATCCCAGTAGGTAGTGACATTTTGAATGCTTGATGACATTTCCTCTTGTAAATAGACAAGGGAAGTCAGTAGGTGCAGCATTACTTTACCTTTTGTGAAATGTCACTGCACTGAGGAAAGTGAAAGGACTCCTGTATATTATTTTATTGTTTCTGGGAAACAGAAGGAAATTACACCAAAAGGTTTGCAGTATCCTGTGTAATTCTTAACACTATTTGCCAAGGTTGCTTTCAAGAAATACCAATGAACCCCCAGCGCGTGCATTGTTAGTTTTTATAATAAATAGCTCTCTTACTTAAATTCATGCCTTTTTACACTTCTGATACTTCTGACTTTAACTCATAGAAAGCACATCTTTTACAACCTTACTGTCTGTCCTCCAGGATTTACTTAAAAAAAACAAAACAAAACAAAAAACAAAAAACAAACAAACAAACAAAAAACAAAAACCAACACAACCAACCAAACAAAAAAGAAAACCCCAAAGAACATTTTTCTTGTAACATCTAAAAATTTTCCCTTCCTTATGTCTTTTGTTTGCTTTCTAGCATCTGAACTGGTATACAACTGGTATACTCTTAATCATTGGAATAATGCTTTTGATTGTGGTCCCTGCTCCCTTATCATCATTTGAGTTTTCCTGGCTCTCAGTTGCCTTCACTCAGCTTGCACCCTGGTATTCACTAAGAAGAAGAATGTCACTGGGCTCTTGGCCCTAGAAATCTTTCCTCTTCTGTAGACACCTTGGAACTTTTGTGTTTACAGATCACAGAAAAGGGAATATATTTATTGTGAATACGGTCACCCACAAGAGAAAATGTGCAGGATTGGCAGCATTACATTTTTCTCTGGAAAGCTGACCCCAAATAGATCTGTGAATCCCACAGAAATGTGAGTCTCATATAAAAACATTTCAGGAATAGTTTGGTACAATATTCTGTGTCTGAAATGCTTCTCCTGAATGCCATCTATCTAACCAATCTGAGCTGCAACCAGCTGGTTGTCAGCCAGTTCTCCGTTTCTGCCAACTACTGAGAGCAGTTGGCACCATCTCTGTCTATCTCCTATGAAAAAGCAGCATAGAAAAAGATATAATCAGTATGTTAATAATAATATTTATAGCCCAGGCTCATTAGATGATCATTCCCAGTAGTTTTCCATCAAAATTGAACTGAACCCGTGGATTATTCTGACCTTACAGGACCTCATGTATTTGGTTATTTAAGAAATACTTGACAAATTTTGTCTTCTAAGATCAATCTAAAGATTATTAATGTAAGCATGGAATATCCTGCATTTGCTTTATCACATCCATTTGGAACAGCATCACAGTGCTGCAGCCAGGCCAGAGGATCCCACTCAGTGGGCTCTCATGACTTGTCCAGCATCCTTTCAGTCTCACCCATGGTCCCTCAGGGCCTCCCAAAGCTCCTTTTTTGCCTTCCTGGATACCTCATGCTGATCGACTGCACAAACTTTCTCATTTTGAACTGTGTTGTTGCTGTGATGCTGTTGAGAACCAGCTGTACAGGGCAGCAGTGAGTTGTTCCTCTGGACATCTCTACACTTCTCAACTCTTACAAGACAGACCCTGTGTCATTGCAATTAATACTCTGAGTTCATGTGTTTATTGTATATTAAGAGGTCTTCTGTACAGTTTATCCATGGAACAACTTCATCCTTCTCCAGTACCTTTCCTTTCTCTGCCTAATCAATCTCTGTGCCACCAAGTTTTCTTCTACTAAGGAGTTATCTCTAGAGGTTTATTACTTGTTCTCAGCAGACCATCAGAAAGATCTCCTACTTCTCATTTTGTCCTGATCCTACAACACACAGCAGGTGTTGAGTGTGATGAATTTGGTAGGCAAGGTGCTGTCTCGGTCTTCCCATTCCCTGCTGACTTCAGCAAATATCTTTCTCTGTCCCTAAATGCTACTTATTTTTATTTCTGTTTTCTTGATGACTTTAAAAACTGGTGGTGCCAGTCCATCTGCCTACAAGAAACTTGCCACACAAAAAATAGACCTCTGTGAAATGTGTGTGCGTGAGTGGGGAGGATCTTTGGCCAAAAGCAAAACCAGGTCTTTGGCAACTATCCAGTCTTATGATCCTTCCTTCTGGTAATTGCATTGTGGATTGTAACGAAGTTTTTTAGATTTCACAATAAGAAATGGTTCAAAACCACTCACAGAAGATACAGGGAAGAAATCTCTGGACTGTAATACAGTACAGCTTGGGAGCCTTGGGAAGATTAGCATAATTTATCCTCATCATTTTAGAGTGGCTGTGCCATCAATATTTAAAAGGGCACAAGTCATGTTCCGAAGATGTGATTCTGTGAGCAAATTTTGCACCCACTCATTTTGAGGGGGTTGAAAAATACATTCCTGTGTCCTTCATCACACCTGTGCAACAGCAGCGTGATTCCTTTTAGAGGAAATAGGGAGGAAAAAAGCTGCCTCTAAAAGAGGCAGACTAATCTCTTGGAAACTCCTCACTGGAACATTGTAACATTAACTGGCAGCTTCCTCGATCCAGGTAATTTATTCATGAAACTTATGGAGGTTAATCAAAAGTTCATATAATTGTAATAAACAGAATACATAATGGACTAATCATGCAATTCAAGGCATTTTGTAATTTATTTGAAATATCAGATAAAAATAACTAAGAGGTGTGCCAGGAAGCCAGCAAATAATTTGGAAACTGATGAGCATGGCATACCTGCTGAACTATGAATAGATAACATAGTGTCTAAAAGTATATAGATAAATATAATAAAGTAGAAAGTATTCCACAGAACCTTTTTTTTTTTTTTNAAAATTATTTTAGAACTCGTGTTGCTACCTCTTGTACCATGTGCTTACCCATTTAGCCCTTCAGCAGTGCTGCTCCATCCATGGTAAGGATGCATGTGGGGATCTAGGACTGCACCCACCTTACCGTGCACACCAAACCAGCTAAAAGGGAATGCAGATCAGCTGCACTAGTATCCCAGTGTGTGAACACAAAATGGGCTTTCCTTTGTATTTGCTTTTTCTTTTCCCATGAAGGATTTGTTAAAGATTAATAAGGACAGAGGCTACACTATAAAAACACTCAAAAGTTCAGGGTTCGGTGTAAGGTCGCTTGTGGTTACTTCTTTTAATGACAGTGCAGAAAGAAAATTATATATTGTATGTTGCAAACACACAGACACAAGATGTGTATTTTCACATAACTACGTATATAAAATAGATATGTGTACATATGTGCAGGTGTGTGCTGAATACTGATGGGTGGCTGAACACTGGTACAGGTTACTTGGAGAAGCTGCGGATCCTCCACCACTGGTGATATTCAAAAGCCATCTGGAAATGGTCCTGCTGTGGGCCACCCTGCTTGAACAACGTGCCCTCCAGACAGCCCTTCCAACCTCAACCATTCTGTGATCCTGTGAAAGTCTCATATATCAGAAAAATACATGCTTTAATTGAGGAAACACAGTGTTTAAAAATGTCTTACGTGTTTTCCTTATACCAAAAGCTTAGTTTTAGACTTGGCTTCTTGATAATGATTTGATTTTAAACATGAATACTTCATTTTGTATAAGACTTGGTATGGCTGGGCACTGCAAATCAGGACAATAATTAAGTAATGTGCTATGCTGCAGAAGAAAAGTGTTTTCTAAACCATAGGACGTCTAAAATCAAACGGTCAGTTCTAAAAACAAAACCGCAAACAAATGATGTCAACTACAGGGAGGGTGAGGAGATATAATCCAATTTCCTGAAAAATCATAATTTTCCCAGGGTAAAAAGTTGAACAGTCTAATAAGGAGATCATACAAAAAGAAATATTAAACATTTCACAGGAAGGCATTTTTCAGTCCTTGTTTAGAAGACTTTCAACTCAACAGTTGCTTTAATCAGTTTAGTCAATTATATTCAGGGGAGTCACTTCAAAAGCACAAGAAAATTTCACGTTATGCCTTGTAAGTGATGAATAACTTTTAGACTCTCTTCTCTTCTTAAACCCATTCAAAAAAGATGAAAAGATTAGCACTTCTCATGGCACCCTTACTTTCGAGGACTGCCTTGAAAGTGGTGAGCAAAGTACAGTAGATGTTAAAACTAAAGAGGCTATTGTGCAGAAATTAATTGATGGCCTTGTTTTGACTGTGTGATAGCAGCAGAAGTAATGAATATAGACCTTGCTTCAGCATTTTGCTTTCCAGCACCTGGTAAAAAAGGCAGACAGCTTGATCCTAGCAGGTAAATTCTTTTATTTTTTTTGGAAGCAGGCACGCTTTTTGAAGTAAGTGGTGAAGCTCCTCTCTCAGGAAATGTTTATTTTCTCTCTAATAGGTGCCTTTACTTTCAGGTAATCAAATCTTTTTCCGCTCTGTACGTAAGCTCCTTCCTTTCAGGCAGGTAAACTTTTTTCTCCCCCTTCTTTCCCCCTGGTAAGCAAACATAACCTAAGAGAAAAGAACAGATTAAAGTTGCTTGCCCATAAAACTCTGCCACCTTCCTATACTAGGAATTTGTCTTGTGACCTACTTCCTTAACACTGTTTGCTATTGAGCAAGGACAAAACCCAAATGTCATTTCATGACATAATCCACTGTCAAAATTGGCACTAGCCAGCAGGCCTGCTGGTGGTCACTCACAGATAACAACTGTGGAGCAGGCATAACAAATGAATTTTTTCCACAAAATATGGCAAGTCAGGGTTGAAGAGTATTGGGAAAGAAGGGTGGGAGAACTTATGCTGCCTCTGTCATGTCTCATATATTCTTGAGACATAAGTTTCCAGTACTTGTCAATGACTTGTCAAGCTGGCATTCTTCAAAAACATGCTGTTTATTGGTGTCACATAATCGTGCTGTATTTTTTACAGTGCCACTAGTGGGTTAGTAAGTATTACCCACTCCTCCATTAACACTGCTAATAAAAGGATACTGGCTTTCTAATGTGATTATTGTAAATGCAATTAAGGTTCTGGGTACTAACTAATGCTTTGGAACCTTTATATTTAAAAGATTGTAACAGTTAAGTGTTAACATTTGAAAATCTGAAAATATAATTTCTTTTATAGACTAATATCTGCATTTTGACTGAGACCATGGTGTAAGGGATTATTTTTTGTAGAGTCCTAAACACATACATCCTTATGTTTATAAAATACATTATATAGTAAAAGTAAATCAAAATACATCCAAACGTTGTGCCAAGCAAGAGCACCTTGCAATATCAAAAGTTTTGCAAACTTCTTTTATGAGACTTCATGCCAGGGTAGTTGCGAAAGGTGACTGTGTGTTTAGGAACGCTGGAAGGTGCCTAGGTTAAGTTACTTCAGTTGACATTCATTGCAAGAGTCTGAAAAATTAAATGCAATTGTCAGTTTTCAAGTTTTATATCACTTAGTAAAATTCTTAATTAATTAGATTTTTATATTTTAATGGGAGACAGAAAACAACTTTTTTGGTTTTAATTCATCAACATTATTTTCTCAGCATCTGAAGTACTCTTTAGGCTATTTATTAGCATTTTTTCCTGAAAGCTATGCTTTTTACAGATTATGTAAATGCTTATGATTTTGTAGTACCAATGAGCAGAATCCTATTCCCTGTTAGGAGATACATGCCCTACGACATGTGCAGACTTTGAGAGATGTCACTTAGTATCATGTCTCCATTTTCACATTCACATGTGCACAAAACTCAATTTATTTCATGGCTCTCTTGACTGGCATCTCCTTTGGAGCTCTGCACCTCACCGTATTAATATTGCAGCATGCCTGATTTGACATGGAAGGTGTCTGTAGGATACCTCTCTGTGCTGAGCGGATGGGAGAGGTGCCAGACCCGATGGACATGACTGGGTTTGTGCAGGATATCATGATTATCATCACTGCAGCGCTACAGAGGACAGCCAGGCAAGTGTGCCAAGGCCCTGGGTAATGTGGTGGTTGTCAGCAACACAGCAGAATATTTTCACTGTACCTGTGAGTGCATGGAAGGTGTAGTATATCTCCTGAAGAACACCATGCATATTTAACTGAGCTCCTTGCCCAGTGAGTCTAACATGCCATATCTCTTATTTAGTGCCCTTACACAAATCTCAGATGTTAGTTGTGTTTTTTCCTTATCATTTCTTTCTTGTGAAGTAACTGCCTATTACTTTTAGGGTTTTTTGCTGCAATATTTCTTATGGATGCAACAGGTGAAAATAAATACACCGGCTATTGCAAGTGTTAGATAATGTCTCATGTGGGCCTGGTACCTGGAGATAATTATAGCCTTTAGTAGATTTACACTGCCCATTTTATTTCTTGTCACCTGGGGAATAATTATGTGCTACCTACCTGCCTTTTCATATTGTTTTATCAACTATTACACTTATTTATGTACAATGGAACTGTTTGGACCAGTAACTTTTATTTCTTCCATTTATCAAAATATTTAACTAGCATACTGTAAGGTGAGTCATCATTAAATAATGGTCAGGGCACTGCTGAGGTTAAGCCTAAATCATTATAGTTGTTTCTCTTGCTGCAAACCCCCCAGATCTCCCTTCTGGCAGTGCAAAAGCCTTGACAGCTATGGGCTTAGGTCACACCATTTAGTATCAAGGAACTGTCAGATCTTGTTTTCTTTTTGCTATTCTCCTCATTAGTTAAAGCAGATTCTTTGCTGCAGCAGGTCTGCATACTGCATCCTAGCCCAGTACATCCTCAGGAACGTGATCCCAGGCTGATCCACCATGCAGGGTGGAAATATCAGCGCTCTGTCACAGTAAGCCAACTGTAACATCTTCCTGCATTCACTTACACAGCCTGGCAGTTCTGCAAGCAGCCATGTTAAAGCAGCAGCTTTCAAATCCTCTTTTAGACTACTTTTTTTGTCGGTAGTGTACCTCGAGGAATTAGGGTGCTTTCCCAACCCGAATATACACGTAGCACTTCTCTTGATGGATGGCCAGTAGGTGACAGTGTGTTGTTTGTGGGTAACTTAAATCAAGGACACGTCCGTAATTAACAGATAAACAGAATTTCAGCTACAGAAAAACATTTCTCTATTGCCTTCATAATCTATTTGTAAAAAAACATGGGGAATTCAACTATGGTGTTTCAGTGTAACTTATGTAGCTGCCAGATGTTAAAAATCCTACACTCTGTTGCTGAAATGTATTATTCTTCCACAGAATGCACACATTTAGTTTTTGGTTTTTTTTTTTTTTTTTTATAAAAGACAACAGGTTTTTGAGGTGTAGATAGGTAAATAGATTTTACAAGCAAAAATATGGCTAAATGAACACTGCAGCGCAAAGTTGAACACAGACATGTTAGAAAAAACCAGAACTAAAATCTGTTATTCAAAATATATTTAAGATGCATCTTAATTGTGGGGCTGTGAGTGCAATGTAGTTTTTCCCCTTAATCCTTCGTTCATCCAGAATACTGAGTTGACTATAGGAAACTGTGTAAAGTGTATAACAACATATAGAGAGACTGAATAAAGCAAATATGCAGCTGTTACTGCATGATTCATCCCAATCCTGCTGTACTGGCATGTGCAGACATCTGAGTTGCCCTGCTGGGGCACTGTGACCTAAGGCTCAGGATATGTCTGTTCCAGCTTTTCCTCACCTTTTGATGCTCTCCCTGGAGCATTAGCAGTGTGTTCTGGGCATGACTTAGGAGGACTGCAGTGTGCTTACCCACACTTGGCACTTCCTCATGACCATTACTTTCTCTTTTGGTCCTCCTGTCACAATGTGGGTTAGAATTATCTAAAGACATCACTTGGTTTTGTTGTCACAATTTTCCTGTAAGGAAGGGTCCCAGCGTTTTATGGGTGGGGAAATTAGGCTAGCAATTTTAATGGCAAACTAACTTATTTTAGACTTGCAAGTTGAAAAAAAAATCTTTTTTTCTTTTTATAGTATTTTTTTTTTGTTAAGTTTTAGAATACTTGGAGCTGCTAGTCATTCCCTCCTGATGAGCATCTAAGATCAGATAAATACCCTGTTTGTGATCATTATGAAAAGATGACTTAATAAAATGAGAATTCATTGAAAAATGTAGGAATATGTCAACAGATTCACCATCTATCTTCTTGCGGAGCACTTAATTTTTAAACACGTCACATTACACTTTTGTTGCTATCAATGCTGCAGTTCAATGACAGAGTTGACATTGGCTTTGTGTCCTGACCACCCAAAAACAGATGAAAATAGTGGCTGAAAGTCTCACTGCCTAAAACCATTCCCCAGGTATGAGGACCTACCTCTAGTGTGTCCAAAGAAGGGCAATGGAGCTGATGAGAGATCTGGAGCACAAGTCTCATGAGGAGGAGCTGAGAGAGTGGGGATTGTTTAGACTGAAGAAAAGGAGTCTGGAGGCAGATGTTTATCACTCTCTACAAGGCCCTGAAAGGATTTAGCAAGGTGAGAGCTGGTGTCTTCCAAGGTAAGTGGCAATAGGATAAGAGGAAAGAAAATTAGGTTGCACCAAGAGAGGTGTAGATTGGATGAAAGGGTGGAACAGGCTGTCCAGGAAATTGGTGGAGTCACCATCCCTGGAAGCATTCAAAAAAACCTGTAAATGAGGTGTCTAGGGTCAGGGTTTAGTGGTGAACATGGAAATGTCACATTAATGTTTGGACTTGATAAACTTAGAGGTTTTTTTCTATATGAGTCTATGGTTCTACACTGTAAATGCAGTGATACAGTCTGCTTTTAGTTGATCGTTCCTCATGTGATTCATTGTGCAAAGCATTATGGTAACCCTGATAAAGAACCAAAGTGTTCCAACAGTGTCTCAAACAGGCTTTGCTTTCTGTTGAGCAGAATTAATGTTCAGAGAAGAAAAATCTTGATCTATGATTCCCATTGTAGTATGGAAAAGGTAATATGCATTAGCACTGTGTCTTTAAATATATGTCAAATATATTTTTGTTTTTAAAATCACTGAAAATAATTCTAGTAATAGCCACACAGTTACATATAGGGCAAGACTAATGGAAAAAAGTGGGATTTGAAATGTATATTATGAAGTAAATGAAAGTATTTTAATAAATAATAATAAGATAATTTTTTCCAAAATACTGCTTTCCAAGAATTCATAGTAGAAAGCAACAGCAATAATCTGTTTTCACTTCAGTAGCAATAAACTTGTATGTTTAGGTTTTCCTATTATTTAATGTAATATATAAATAATGTTATTTTTTTCAACTTTTTTTAAAGTATCTGAGGTGGGCTTCATGTCCTCAGGTTTTAAGCTTTCTTAGAGCAAACAGATGGAACTAAGCAGTTCTACAACGTGATTCATCTTATAATGAGGAGATAGGTCAGATTAAACACCTCAGCAAAGTGACTACAACCCTCCCTCAACTGCATAGGTGGCACATTCAGCAAAGGTGTAGACATCCTCTCTACTGTCATCTAAAATCAATTAGATAAACCCTGGTCTCAGTGTCAGTATAAGTGTGGGAGTTTAGAATGTTTTAGTAATTTTTTTTTATTTAAATTGCTGTTCACTGCATCTAAATGATAAAAAACTGGGGAGAGGACTTGCAGGAAGATGTTGTGTAGGATATCAAAGTAGCCTAAGATGTCCTTTTGTATAAACACCAGCACCACATTAAATTCCTTTTGATCACAGCGTGTTATATACTAAGAAATTATAAAATCCAAGCACTTGCATATTTAGGGACAAGAGGGAAAGATTAAGGAAAAAGAGAACACTGCACAGCCAGGGCTTAATTTTAATATTTTTCAGAATCTGTACTAATCTGTAGATAGAGGTGGCCTACCTGGCCATGGGAAGTCCCATAAGAATCCACAGATGTCTACAAATGGTCAAAGATCAGCTGTAAAATAGGCTGGTAAATTGATGATCCATTTGGCATTTGTGTACAGTCATCATATTTTGAAATATAATATTTGCCATCAGTGGCAAATCAGTCACACCTGCCTTGCTCACCTCTTCTCACATGCTTCTGCTGATGGACATCTGTGCTTTGGAAGGAGTACTGATGCCAGTTATAAAGCAAATATGAAGAATAATATAGACTTGTTTGAATCAAGTCCTTGAAATTAATATGAAAAGGTTGTTTATGTTCTCACCAATTATTTGCCCCAAGTAAGGCAATGTTGGTTAAATACAATTTTTTTTTCATAGTATTTCAAGTATCTGAATCTTTTATTTCTGTTACTGATCTACTAAATTGAAAAGTGTCAGTGAAAAGCAAGTAGGATTAGTATTAGCTTCTTGTACTATGAATGTGATTTTGGACTGTTTTAGGTTAATTTATTCTGAGAAATTATTGTTGAAAGAAGAAACACCATTACCTTTAAAATTTCTTTCTGGCTAGTAATAAATTTCTGACTAATAATCAATGATCTTCCAACTAACATACTCCAAATTTTGAAACATCATTTTCAGGATTTCAAATAATATTATTAGAGAAGGGGGAAAAAAAAAAAAAAAAGATAACACACACCCCCCCAAAAAAACCCCACAAACAAACAAAAAACAAGCCAAAAATCAAAAGTATCTTCTTCCCCCCACCCAAGAACCTATTCTAAGAAAAATGAGGCTTTTTTCTTCCTAGCTGTTGCCTTCTCATTCAAACCACCCTCTGATTTCAACTGTAAATTACATATCCAGCTTAGACTAATTCTTCAGCAGCATCATGAGAATAAAAAAACCATGGTTTTGTTTATTTAAAAAGTATAAGCATTTGCTCATACTTGCCTATGTTGTCAAGTGTTCCTTGAAGAGTCAGTTTAGGGAGATACCTTCCTCATAGGTAGCAGAAAGGATAATTAGATTGATGAAAGTTTTTCACCTAAAAAGGTAATTTCTTCATGTCCTAAGCAAGGAACTACATCATACATCTGGTATATGTACCTTCTCAGAAAGACCAACAATCTGCCACAGCACCATTTGAAATCCACAGGGCTGTTCACTGAAAGTTTAGCAGTCTATGTAACTTCATAAAGGGGCTACAATGAAACCAATAATTTTTAATTTTAAGAAAAGCAACTGTAAATTTGCATTTGAATATTGCATCTCTAATGGAATGTTGCATTCAAAATATTTATGGTAAGTAAGGCCAAGAATTTCTTGTTAGTACAGTTGCAATAATCAGATTTTAATCATCGTTAGTGAAGAAAAAGTCTAATAGTGTAGTTAGGAGTTTTGGATACATGGTTTCTAGCCCTTTTCCTGGTGCTGTGATCCCTTTTCCACAGCTCCTTGGGACTCATGGCCAGGAGGTTCATGCTGGTGCTGTCAGTGAGCTGGCAGCATGTGGAGAGTCCTTCACAAGGAGGAATACTGGGACATTTGTGTCTACAGGTTCTTTTCCCTTCCTCCAGGATCCATTCAGGGTCATTTTAATGTTTGCTAATGTGCTTTTTATATGTTCCTCTTTCTTCACTGATCAGCAGCTCCGTGTAACAATTGAATTTACTACGTGTGTTGCCTTGTACTTCTGTTAGATTGTAGTTTTATGTTACTTTTGTTGCCCCTAACACCAGATTTGTCCATCTCAGGTCTGCATTTCTTTAACAAACCACAGATGAGTTGTTTATGGGTGTGAGGTCTCTGTGCCTGTGCCCCGTTTCCATCCTCCCTTATGGCCTGTTTCTAGCTACAGTCATGTTGTACTGCAGGGCTGTGTAGTTACAGCAGTGTGGTACTTTATGTAGTGTTAATTTGTTGTTGTTGTTGTTATTTTTTTAAATTAATTCTACCACAGAATAGTATCTGAAATGCTGTAAAATGTATGTAGGAAATAAATAACATGTTTTTATCATTTAGTTTTGTCAAAACAAATATGAACAAATTAACCTCTAGCTTGGGAGTGGGTTTACATTTTCGTGAAGAATCAAGGCATGTACGTTTTAGTCATTCTTATAGTCACAAAGAATGTATATTAAAGCTAAGTCAGTAGTAAATTTAGATTTACAGTTAAACACCCAAACTGAAGTAGAATGATCTTCAGAATCGGAGTGCAGGCTGGTCCTACAATACCATCTTAATGTCATAGATGACTCTGGGCATATTTTGTGTCATGACCAATAACTCTGTTCCCAGTTGTGGGTCTTGAGTTGCCCATTAATGACAGCATTCCTGTCCAGAGGTTATGCAAGTCTCAAAGTAATTGCTTTTGCAATTACTCTTGGGCTATTCTGAGAGATTGAACCTGGTTCTCCAAGGAGAAAAATCAAGTCATGTTGAAGTGGGCAGTGTATTCAGGGCTGAATGTGAACAACTACTGCAGCTAATTAATGACCATGATTTTCATTTAATGGTTTTATGAGGATTTATTATCAAAAACAATTAAGAACTGTGTTGATATATCAGGAAGCAAAACCTCATCATAGTTACAAATATTATGCAATCAATATTTACATTTTTTCAACCTATTGTTGTTTGGTAATGTGACACACATTTTACAAAAACAGTTGGATTTTCCCTCTGAGTTACCTGTGTGTCCATGGACCATTTAGCCCTCTTACTGTAGGTGGACCAACACTGTCCTGTGTCTTCAACAGGTTGTCTTGAACATCACAGTAACCTTATCTGTGTCTAAGGAGGTGATGATGACCCAGCTGTAGAAATTATCTGTCTCACCCTTTCTGTGTCAAGAGACTTTTGACAGGAACATAATATTTCCTTCAAAATCAGTTTGTTCCTTTGCCTTTTTTTTCAAATATTCCATTTATTTGATTCTCCTTCTTCCAGAGTCTTCAGCCCCGCAGAATGATTAGATCCTAATTCTTTTGGCATGCTGTCAACTTGTCCTAGTCAGAATAACTATTAGGCCTTTGCTTTTGCTACTCCTCTGCAATTTTGTTTCCCTTTCTGTGCTTCATGTCTTTTCTTTGTGATTTTCACCTATTTTGCCTGAAGCTGTCTTCTGACAATATGCTACCACCTCTCTCTGTGAATTTGTTCCTTGCCTGCCCAAGTAATTTATTTGTGTGTTAGCTTCCTCTTTGCCATAATCCAGGCTGTTTGACTTTCTGTGTATTGCTTTCCAGAGCGCCTTCAATCCTTAGTATGTCATTAACAACTTGAAACAGGATGGCTTTTGTAGCCTTTAATGCGACAGCTTAATCATGTAAATGGTGTGTTTTTAAATTACTGGAACTCCTCGTGTGTGCACACTGAGAGGACACCTTGCATGAGCCCATAATAGCTGTGGAAAAGAACACAGACTTCAGTAAAATTCAGGTTTTTTCCCTTGACAGTTAAGTGACATATTTAGATTACATGCCAAAATGAATAAAATCAGTCCTTAGAATATTGTATTCTATGCCTATATTTTCATTATATGTGTTGGGACACACACACACACAGAGAGAACAAATGAGAAAAAAACATAAGACGTTCTGTGCAACTGAAACAACTCTTCAAAGCCTCCTACTTGAATGTGACAGAAATTTCATCCCATGGTTTGTTCCTAAACTCCAGAAATAAATGGAGAATCATGTACAATTCAGGATGGGGTTTCTGTTCCTTTTCATTAGTTCTTTTGTAGAAAGAAAGGGTGATGAAGGCAGACAGTAGAAATTCAATAGCAGAAAGATCAAAACAATCTTATCTTTATTCTCTCTGCACCTCCCAGAAAGCTGAAATGCCTTGTTGTATGAAATTGCTCACGGTGACATATGTAATATGTTGATGGCATGATAATCATGATTTCCTAGAAAACTGGTGGACACTGAATTTCTTAGACTTTTTGTAGCCATAAATTCTAGTTACTAGCCTGTCATCTGTGGTTTGGGTTTTTTTGGTTTTT
>VWZG01000859.1:449553-465574 GCA_013396735.1 Grallaria varia
AAAAAAAAAAAGGTAATTTGGAGGAGGAGGGGGGACACAGAGAGTCTGATTTCATGTGTGCTCTTTCCAATGGAAACCATCTAAGTACCCACACGTGGGGCCATAAGTTTGAACAATATTGGTAAGTTTTGTATGGGCTTTTTCCAGCTTACCTATAAAGTGATTCCTCTGGGCCAGATACTCTGTTTCCAATCTTGGTAAGGAAAATGAACAAAAAGTAATTTTATCTTTCTGTATTTTGTTTTCCTCTGTGGAATAGGTCTGGAAAGACAGGGAAGGCTTGACCCTGAAGGCAGACACTGGCACAAAGCTGTAGATCCCGAGACCAAACTCCTGAGAAGGCAACCACCTGGAGAAGGCAAGAAAAGTTTCCCGCAGCTTTGTGAAAAACATTTTTATGAATCCTGTGTGAAATTTTTTCTGACCTACTGATTTTACCTATCAGGTTTTGAAAGATTATGTCCATGATTGTTGTATAAAAGGATGAGGGCAATGTTTATCTCTCTCCATCTCCGTTTGGGGGATCTCTTTAGCTCTCTGAAAAGGAGTAGCAACTGAGTGCCCAGACTTTCATCTTGGAGTCTCCAGGGAACCTTGACCATTTGTCTTGAATAGAGACTTCACTAAAATCAGTTAGGTCTTTGTCACCTCCAGGCTGAACCCTAATGTACCTTCTGCCGAGCTTATTGCATGATGAATGTTAAGTTAGAACTCTATAAACTTAATTTGCTTCCAATGCTTCATTTGCTTCCAAGTGTAATTCTTGATATTGATTTTAACTTATACTTAACTTTTATGGTGGTAGTCATGTGTATTTAAGAGGCTGCTACTTCTTCTCTGCTATGAAACCTGAGCTGAGTAATAGATTTTAGCCACTGGAGACAAGAAGATTCCCTTCTCTGGAAGAGATGTAAAGTGTTAACTAACTAAAGACTGTGTTTAAGAACTCACAAGATGTTTTGTGTGGCCTCTCATCTGATGTTTACGTAATGGAACTGGAAGACATTCATAGAATTGCAGCTATTACTGGTCTGGTCTCACATTTCTTTATTTATTTCTTTTTCAACCTTAGATTTTTTATTGAGAAGTGTATTTTAGTATGTTTTCTCATGAATACATGTGTATTTTGCAAAACCTAGGGAGACATCGGGCAAAATCCAGCACTTTCCTATTCATGCTTAGTTGTTGCTCCTTCTGATGACAGTGTTACAAGAACAGTTGTAATGACTCTGTAATGACTGTCATCCATCCATGGACTTTAACTTTTCTAGAGTACTTTGAAAGTTTCTTAGTATTGCAAATGCTTCTGCTTTGATTGTCCTCCTGTTTTTTTCCAAGTTTAATGCTAATGCTATGCATATTTTGATTTTGATAAGATCTTTTAAAGTTACTTTGTACATAGCTGACTCCACTCAATGACTATTTGTGTAACCATCTTTCTTCACACTAAAATTTAATTTTCTATTTTTAGTATGCAGACCACTGTGTGACCTCTAGGTGTCGTCTAGCTCCAGCAGAAGAGTACATTGCATAGTGGGCGCAGATTCCCTTTGACTTTCTGGATCACAGAAAAGGAATTAGCAACCCTTGAGTCAGGTAGGATGCATGGGTGCAGCAAATATGTGGTATCTTCCTGCACAGAGCAAGAATAGTCATTCAGTCCCATGTACATGGTACCAGTAAGAAATTCCATGTTTTGTTTTGAACTTTCCTGGAGTTTTCTGAGACATGTAACTCCCATGAGAGCAGTCAGACCTGCAAATTTCCCAGCAGTGGAATTTTTAGATGTTGCATGTGCTTCAAATGAAGTTATTTGCAACTGGTAAATGTTTTACATTTTTTGTCATGAATTTTCATCATGAATTGTGTTACACCGATTATCGTCTAACACAGTTTGGCTTCAAATGTCACAAGGAACCTGAACACAGAAAAAGCATAGATACGGTCGTGATTTATGACTTAAAGATGAATAAATAAATCACTGGTGAGATTTTCATGACAAAATAAGTGAAAACTCTTTCCACTAGAGAAAGCAGATATTGAATAAACATGGGTGCATGCAGAAATTATGGTAATTTCTGTATGATAATGAATGGTAAATATTATAATCTCCCAGTTTGGAGAATAATAACAAGAACATTAAAGTTAATATATTTTTCTGTAGAATGTTGTGAAATTGTTGTAGCCATAAATTATCAACAGAGTGATTCCATGCTTCCTTCAAAGCCAGCACTCCAATCAGACATCCTTCAGGCTGCCAGGAAAAAGGTGGAAGGAAAGCTAGAAAACTTCCCTCCTACCCTGTCTAATATTATTAATGAAAATTATATATTCCTCAGGCATGCTGACTGTAAGTTGGCATTTATTGTTTTGTTAAAAAATATTCAGCTAGTGTACACTACTGCAGTGGTGGTTGATTTCTGGGAGGCAGGAAGATTTCCAGCTGCATAATGCCTTCTCCTTTCCAGAAACTCACAGGGACTGCAAAGGAGTGTTCCCATGCACTGCAGTGACCTTTCTTAATTTGTGCTATAACTGATAAGATTTTTTGGCATGTGGCTGCACGAAACGCAGTGGGTAGAAATGAAAAGCGTATTCAATACTTAATAACGTTAAGACAGCCAATACTTCATCAGAAAAAATATCCAGCTCTCACAAGAAGAATCAAACCATTATAGAAAAAGCAGCAGAGAGAAAATGTAATTAAAACTCTATAACAGCTTCTCTTCTGACAATGTTTTCAGTTTTCTGCAACTTTGACATTTTCTATCTTTATTCTCTTCTCGAAATTACTTTTTTATTATGGTAAGCATTAAATAGTGATAAGGAATTGAAAATTGCTAGTAAAGGGAATGAAGAGAGTAATGGTAAAAAAATGAAGTAATAGGAAAACACAAAAGTACATAAAATCCTGTGACATTGTTTTGCAGGACGCTGGTGGGTTTTTTTCCTGCTTATAACACCTTTGTGTTTAAACTGTTCTTGCGACCAATGGCTCACCCCTTTCCAAATGACTGGGCAGGTCTTTCAGTTGTTGCTTGTCAGCCCAGTTCAGTGATGTTAAGCCAGTTTTTTATTGCCACAACCACGGGCTTTAATAAATAAATACTATGCATAGACAACTGAACTGCAAAGAGTACGGAGTAGCAAAATCTGTGTTGCCACTTACCCAGCAGGTTTTGGAAATTAGGGACTGTCAGTTTGGGTTGTTGTTCTGCCTTGTTTCTACCTGCCATTACTTCTTTTACTTTTTTTGGTTAATTCCTTGAGCTGACAGTAAACATCAAATGAGAAATAGGTGTTCCAGGACTGAGAAGAAAGGTATAAATGTTTGTACTCTATTGAGAGGTGGGTTGTGCTTAGAAGTTTGAAGATTTCTGGTTTGTTGTTTGTGTTGGGTTATGAGAGATTACACGGAGGTCTAGCACCCTTGGTTTTCTTATACAGCCCATTTTACCTACCTGACCTTTAGATTATATTCCTAAAAATCAGATATTCTATTACTTCTGTATCACCCAAAGTTGAGTCTTGGCTAGTGCTTTTCAATTAACCACTGGATGTAAATGGCTGTATTCTGAAACTCCTCCAATAATATCAAAGTCAGGATTGCTAGAGCCTTAATATCTATGACCAGTTATTTTTTGTTTATTTGTACTGTTACATTATAAGTAGAAGTGTGAGATATAATGCCTTTGTTATCATCAGTTACATACATTACTCCTCACATAACTTTTAGGACACAGTGCCAGGCAGCTACAAATGGAAATACTGGAAGGCCACAGTATTCTCACAGTCCAAAAGAAAAATTTTAGATATAATACAAAAGTGACAATGAATACAACAGAAAGGACACCTTAGGATTGAAGTATGGAAAAAGTTTGATGCAGGGTGTATGTAACAAGCAGAGGATTAGAGAGGGCCATAATAGACTAGACTTAGCTATAGCGCGGAGGGAATATTACATTGAGATCTGTTGAGAAGATGGTTTTGAATCACCTTTTGACACAAGACCTAATTTTTAAAGAATGGTGCATTCTCAAGATTGTGTAAAGCTTGACATAACTGAAAAGCAAGGAAAATATGATTATGATTCCTAAACTGAGTCACTTTAGTTAAAGAAATTTTGAATATTTTTAAAAGCAATATAAGTTGTTGTTTAAGTTTGGTATTTAAAATGGACATCCCTGATGTCCTGAAAATATCATTTACTTATTCATAACTCTTTTGTTTAAAAACAAAATCCGAACTCTCTGTTTCTTAATATGATAACTTTGCTAAAAAGGCAGCTATTAATAAAATGTGAACTTCTTCCCCTCTTTTTCAGAATTAAGTTTAAGTGGTTTTACATGACTCATTTACTAATACTATTTGTTAGGGAAGGTGGTGAAAGCAAAGGTTGTATAAACAATTTGCACTTGATCATTTTTGATGTTGAAGTACTTCTCTAAGAGCCATTTAAATCTGCTGGCTCTGTGTGTTCCTCCATTTTCTCATTTTTCAGAAGTATGAGTGGATAATGAAACTACATAATGAAAAAAAAAATCCACAATGTTAACCGTTAGAAATGCTTATTGCAAGCACAAATGGGAAACATGTTGTCCAATTGATTTATTGTTGTAAATCTATGCAGTGGAAAGCATAAGTGTTTCTCCTACATAAATTACCTTCTTCCTGTGAGGCTTTCTTCTGTGGCACTACCCCTGATATATCACCAAGTATTCGAGCCACCAGCTCTGTTGAAGTCCATTAGAAATTCTACTTCATATAATGCATTTCACTATTATAGCAAAAGTCTTTACTTCCAAGAGTGAACACTGTAATACATTTTTATTATGTAATTGTCCACAGCCTAGAGAGCACCTGTTAGCTAAATCTGATTTAGTACGTTGCTGTTACCACTGGTAAAATAGAGCACTGTAGAGCAAAGTAGTTAGGAAGCAAAGTAAGAAGTTGATTTGCGTTCGTGTATGTGTGTGTGAGATTTAACAACAGTGTACTTTGATGATATTTTTTCCTCCTGTTGAAATCTTGTTCTTTACGTAGTAACGACACAAAGACACAATTTGGGTTTGCACGCAATTTATGACACAAAACTTTCTATGTAAAGAAATTATAGAATCATGTCACCTAGCAATGAGTGCTCATAGCTGCGTACTGAGACTATTGTGGTCACAATGCATCCAACAATGGGACTTGTTATATCTAGCACCTTTTTAGGAAACCTTGACTTTGAAAGTTTTACTAGTAAATATTTCTAAAGATTGCTATGTACAATTGGAATAATCGCATTTGCTATTTCATAATGCATATGCAGTGTAATTGTTGATGTAACTTCATAGCATAGTCTAACATTTTTTCACATCATCCAAGGTCCATTCTGTTGAGTTCCTCTAAATTGCCTTGCTTCAATGAAAAAACTTAACCATTATTCATTCTGAGTTGTCACATATTTAAGACACATGAGCAGATGTCATTTGAGTTTAGAGATGTCAGAATAATTATTAGGAAGGCTGGAATACCTCCTTTTTAAATAGGAACATTTTTCTGGCGGAGAGTCCTTCAAACATGTTAGAGCTCTTTCAGGACAGAATATAGGGTTTGTGTTCATGTGTTTTCACAGGTAAAAGAACGGTTACTCTATCTCTCAGCTTGTGTTTATCTAAAAGGATGTTAACAAATACCTATCAGTTACTGATTATGCACCTTAAAAGAAGAAAAAAAGAAAAAAAAAAAACCACACCAAAAAAACCACAACATAAAAACAAACCAAAAAAGGACAGTTGTCGTAGTTTTGGCAAGCTCCTAAATAAAGAGAATTAAATTTATATATTTGAAAACTCAAATAACCATTTTTTTCTATGTCTGTTGATCTTCATGACCTTTTTTGTACTAGATATGGGACTGTCTGCAAGGGATGGCATAATTTTATACTCTATGGGCTTAAATTAAATGCCAAAGAGCTTCAAAAGCCATTTTAATTGCTTAAATGAAAAGATGACACACATAAAAGAATCTTTATTTTTTTCATGCCGATGTCTAAATAGCTTTTTTAATACCCATTTAAGCTGTTACTTAGACTTCATCCTTATTCTGGCATCCCTGTATTTTCTTACTTTTTAAAGACTGCAACATCACAGCTTCAGAAGGAAACAGAACTCCAGAATGAAACTGGCTTTGAATCACAGCAGTATCTGGGTTTACATGCTGCTCTTCCATTCCTACGTTTCTTCCTTTGTTTCTAAGGCTATATATTCCTTGGACTGGAGACCCAGAGGTGTTTTCTGCTCAAATCTTTGGTTTATCCCAGGATGCATCCCAAAATGGAGCATGTTCAGGCACCCACCTCCTGCACAGTCGCAGTGTATCCCAGCCACGGTGTTGCAGGTAACTTGCTTAGCAACAGTATGTAAATGGGAATTTGTAAAAAAATTGAGATTAATGGCAGACCTAATAACCTCTGCCTGAGCCTTTTGAAGCTCTGCTGTTAACTGGTAAACAATTAAGTTGTCTCTGAATTCCCAGCACACTGCAGTTACAACAGAGATCCTTCTGGATCTGATGAAGTAATGCCCAGAGTCTTCATAAATGTCAACAATACCAAATACACTTTTGAAAGCTTTTCAGCATCCTTCCAGATTTAGGGTTATAATCTGTTTCTGTCCATGTGTATATGCATAAATAAAAACAAATTTTCAAAAGACCTGTATGCTACTTCAAGGAATGTAATTATGAAGATTCAAATGGTGCTTAGGACAAAGGGAAGGGGCAGAGTCCCCTCAAATGATTTGATTTTCAGAGTTCTTTTTACCCACAGTTCTCACCAGTTACAATTGGAATGATCAACTACTCCTCAAAAAATTTTTCGTTTTGTTAAACTTTTATACTCCTTGAGTTTGTGCCATCCTTTTCAGCATTTATTTCTGAAATTAATGCTAGAAATGTTACTTTGCATGTGATTTGATTTCTTAATTTTTCTTATTTAATTTTTAAAAGATAAGTTTTTGCTCTTCTGTAGAAACTTATGCGGGATTCCCTTTGTTAGGTTCTGTAATTAAGACTGACATGCTACTAATCTTACAGTAGTTTGATGCACAGTGTCAAGGTCTTTTGTTTCTCTTGCTGCCGCTGCCAGGGAGTGCCTTGAGGTGCCCAAGAAGTTGGGGAGGGACAGAGGCAGGACAGCTGAACCCAGAGAGAAATTAGGAACTCCCAAAAATCAAGCTGGCAAATCACTATGTAACAAGTACGAGGAAAGAAATGCTTAAAGCCTTTGTAACCATGAGGAAGAGGTTGAAAATTATTTATGTGCAGGCTGAAGTCTAAATGTTTCCAGCAGGAGAGTAATATTGGTTTTTAGCTAAAGTAGGATAGTAAATGGAAAAGCAGTATGGCAACTGTATCCAACACAGATTTAAACCATGTTCAAAGGTCTAGACAACTATAATACAAAATTATAAATGTTGTAACAAGAATTTTTCAGAAAACAATTCATTTCACTGTTTGCAGAAAGGAGGAAGCATGGTCCAGCCAGATGAAAGTTTTTAAGCTTGACTTCAGGATTTTGTAAAGCTTTACAACTCCTTACAGTACAGTGAGATAAAATTCTCCATCAGTTTATGAAATGACACCTTTCTCTAATGGTGGCTGCTTTACTAAGTGCTGCAGGTGTCACTTATTCTGACCTTAACGGAGTTTCTAATTTGGTAACTATATGATAAATTATTAGTTAACCTGGAGAAAAAGGTTGTTATGGCAAGAACTTTATTATGCATAAAAAATTAGGCACAGCATTAGCTTGTGTTGAAAGGGAAATTAGTGGAGTAGGGAGATCATTAATATCATTAATGATATTCTTCCAGGAACAGCCTTAGGACTTATCTATAAAAATCCTCCAAATTATCAATAATTATCAGCACAAAAGTCAATGCCGTTCTCCAGTTTCTTGTATAATAAATATCTGTAATAAGATATCTTCTTAATCTGCTCAGGGGTTGGGATGGATTTAACTTGTTTATTTAATTGGTAACCCTTGGTATTTTTCTCTCAAAATTTAGGAACACCGAGAGAAAAAAAAACAAAACAAGAAAACTAAGAGTGACTCTACTGTGGAGTAATCAGTCCTTTCTTAGAACCTCTCAGATTGCTGGCAAAAGACTTAGTTGTTTTAATTTCTAATAAAAATATTTCTTCATACATTTTCAAATGTATAGTTAGGTAATTTCATATGTCAGTATTAATAATTTAGTGTTCTATGTGGACTTACAACATAGATCTTTAAAACCTGGTCGAGATTAATACACTTGAGATGGTGTCAATCTTTAATGTTTGAACATTTTGTACACAGTGGATTGGACAGCTGATAACAGACATAAAGAAAGTGTTGGATGATTCATTCTAAAGAATCCACAGTACTAGTGCAGGGACACAGTCCTTTTCCCTTTTCAGTTCAAGATCATTGAGAACATGGGCAAAAAGTTGTTTTCCAACTAGAAATGTTGAAGTGGGTGAATAGTTTGATTCATTCCCAGTGTCCCAGTTACATTCACTGAGCATTCAGGTCAGTTTGACTTTTCCACTCCTTTAGCAGATGTTGCAAAGTAAATGTTGTGCCAGATTTCATGCGACATAGTGTAAATTCCATTCTGATGGGAGAAGAGAGAGTTATGAGTTGCAAAATAACAAGTATCAAAATTATTTTTTTTATGACTTCTAATTCTGTAGTTGCCGGTTTTACAGACACATTGACAGTCTCCACATACAAAATGGATGGAGACAATACATGGTAAGTATATTAATGAACTGATGAAAAAGAGAAGACATAATTAACAATATCCAGGGAGCAGGCAAAGATATCTTTAAGTGCCAGGCTAGCTAAACACATGCTGAATTGACTAATTGAAGGCTAATAGATTTTAGCATGTTATTGTTAATGAAGCATAAAGGAATGCTGAGAAATGCATCTTCTCTGTCTCTCCCCCTCAAAAACGGAGAAAAAATAACTATGACTGGAAGAAGAAGCTGTGGAGGAGGCTGAAGTGATGAGTGGTGTGAAGATGGATGTCAAAGAGAGTGAATATGGCAACGGTGGGAATACAGGACTCTCCCTGGGAAGGCAGGTGGAAATCAAACGAAACTGTACCTCGCAGCACTAAAACACGTTGCCAGCAGCAATACATGTAACATCTGCATATAATGAGATTCAATTTTCTATGCAAATTATTCACAAAACCCCTGCTTTCTATTTCACCTCTAATTACGATTGCTAGAGATTTGCTTTCAGAAACAAAGAATAACAAGTGAAGAAGATACTTCTGCCAGGTACCTTTTTGTAATGACAAGGATTCAGATCATTAACTTTGGCATTGGATTTTGCTTTCTAATACACAGAGTTTCTCAATCCACCAGTTTTTCAATAGCAAGAAGGTCCAATCTTTATGGGATAAATGTAACTGAGGTCCGATGTGTCAGGAAGACAGTGCACAGGGTATTTAACCACAGAAAAGTCCTCACTGTCTTCTCTTTCGTGGCCAGGTGAACTGAGGAAAATAAAAATTATGTGCATTTAGTGTGGAGGAGGCAGAATTCTCCTTCCTGCAGATGTTCAACATCGCATTACGCATCCTTAGGAGAAAATGACTGCAAGGGAGAGCTTTTGATAAAGAAAACATTGAATTTGCAATTCTTTCTTCTTCGGAATTGAACTGTGGCTTTGTACAAAAGTACTGTACAGGAAATAGTGCTGATTCACGTTACCACAAGAATAGCACTCAGAAAAAAACGGGCTCCTAAGTAAGTGCCTTTTGGGTGTACCTCAGGGTGGCAGTGACATTGTGCACACTCCCCACACAAACCATGGCCTTGTGCCCTTCTCCACTGATTTGCTCCTGGGAAAAACTTCTGGTACAAAACACCTTTGTGGAGGAGTATCAAGAGTTCTGTTTCTTGTCCTCTCTTGAGATGTTTGAGCACAGATACCTTGAAACCCAGGCTAAAACACGTGTGGAAAGATGTTATTTGCTTTTGCTCTCTTCTTTCAAAGTTGACCGATTTACTGACATTAAGGAGAGAAATTAATCACAATCTGTTAAAAGAAAAGGATGAATAGCCTGTCCAGCCCCACAATGCTGCCTGACAGCATTCTGCCCAGTCCCATAATGCTTATTAACACAGACTTATGTACCTTAAAAGAACCGAAAAATGTGAGCTTATGTGGTATATAAGCACTGTCTGAACACAGGGTGTGTTTGCAAGCACAATGAAAGTTTTTCATCATCTGGATGATGACACTTTATTGTCAATTATGTATCTTTCTGCTTAGCTGCATTCCTGCTGAATTTTGTTTTAATACAGAAATGAGCTGTAATCAATAACTTGTCAAATTATTCATTCCTAATGGACTAGGAAAATCCTAGCCAAAGAGCAATTTTGACATTGCTCTCTGAATAAATTATCTGAAATACATATTTCTATTATTTGACCAGCTCTCTAGATTATTTAATAATGTTCAGTGAATAATTTATTCAACATTTTTTCTGTCAATCTCTGAATAATTTACTCATGAATACATTATTTTTATTATTCAGCCAACTATATTTCCAGCATCAGTGGCAATGCCTTTGTTGTGTGAAAGCTTCGAGATCTCTGGAAAGAGAGATCAACTTTTAACTAGCATAACTTAACTTCTTTGTAATAAGCATTCAGTACCTTATTTTATACACCCAAGTGCATTGTTAAATGAATCCATTTTCATCTCTCTCTCTTAATTTAGCAAGTAGTTTTCTGCAACAGTCTTTAACTCAATGATCCTGCTACTTTTACTTTCCTCTCCTTGTTTTTTTCAAGTCCTCAACAGCAGTCAGAAAACTTTGGGTACTTTAATTTGTGTGCTGAAGATACATAATGAGGAAAAGATTTACACTGCTTGCCTGTTTCTGTTAACCCAGGTATTTTAAACACATCTACATAAATACCTACTGAATAAACACAGGTCTGTGATGTACGAACACAAGTGAATATGAACGAGCTGTTAAAAAAGCAGTCCCGAAAGAAAAAGAGAAGTGAGAGAAGTGCAAGGAAAGACTGCAGAAGCAGGCCAACAAAAGGTGTGTTGTGGAATATCCGTATCTGTTTACCAGAGAGAAAAAATATTCCAAGCATCTCTGCTGGAGCAGTGATGAAGATGAACAATCCTGCCCCGTTCTACAGCATCCATCCTGCAGTTCCCATCCTGGGGGTGAGAACAA
Organism: Grallaria varia; assembly: GCA_013396735.1. Lineage (NCBI taxonomy): Eukaryota > Metazoa > Chordata > Aves > Passeriformes > Formicariidae > Grallaria > Grallaria varia. The sequence continues at coordinate 460,797 of VWZG01000859.1, forward strand.
GAGGTGAAATCGAGGAGCTCACGACTGCAGCATAGTGACACCTATTCCTCTACCTTCCTGCGTGTGAGTGGGAAGCTAAGAGTGGCTTTGGTTGCTCTGCAGCTCAAATAGTATTTTATTATTTCACTACCTAGCCATTTGGGCTGGAGAGTAATTTTGGATATGTGATACATGGCTCTCAAGAACGTGTAGCATGGATTGCTACAGCTAGTAAAGGCAAGAAGGGGTAGTATCTGAAACCATAATCAAAATGCTGATTCAGTTCCAGTTCAGCAGTTACTTCAAAAGTGATCTGGTCCAGAGACCAGAGCCAGCACAGACTGTGGTACCCTGGACATGAATGAGAGGAGCAATATATCTTCATTTCTAGCAGTAAGTTCTAGTAAGTTGGAAACTATATCCTCTGGTCAATACACAATGCATAAAGAGGCATAGCATCAATTCAAGCCTATCTTAATTCCACCTCATTCCCACATTTAGGAAGGCAGGTCTCATATTTAACTTGCAAAGTGGCAGAGATCAGAAGTTTGGCTTGCTGCCAAAGGTAATTCTTTGAATTATCTCACCTAATTGGTACTTTCACTTCTGACAGCAAAGATCCTTGATTTTTCAGGCATGCTCAGAATAAGCCTGGTTTGAAGAGCGCATACCTAAACCCAGAATTTTAATGGCATTTGAGGGCTTTCAGGGTCACATTTGCAGCTGTAAACAGTATACTGCATACCACCTTGTTACTAGAAAGGTAATATTGCCTTCACATCTCTTGTAGGCTAAAGAACTAAGGACTGACCTGACAAGTATGAGTCACACCTGGGTTTTAGGAGTTAAAGTAGGTCCACAACTGAAGGTGACTGGAGCAAAACCTGGAGATGCTGCTGCTGTGCATTTGAAACCTGATGGCAGATTTTCTTTTAGCATGGAAGGGAGGTGCTGTCATCATAGTGTGGCTTAGTCTGAGAGATCTGTTCGAGTAAAAGCCTGGGGATCTAGGCTTGTATTAAAATGTTTGAACCTTTCTACTTGCTTTTAAGATGTATGGGCTGCTCAATCCAGTGAACGAAGCAGGAAGTGTATTTGAGAGAAGTGAGGGAGACTGTCACTGTTACTTCCATTTTAATCCATTGGCAGGCTAATACAAGCTGTGTAAAAATTCAGGAATCAAGAACTGCTGCAGAACAGGCTGAAAACTTCAGCAGCTTGTGGGGGAGGAGAGCTGTGGGCTCAGTGAACAGGAAAAAGCACCCTGATCTGTGCTGTGGAGGCAACACAAAGGGTGGAAACCAAGGCCAGGGATGCATGACAGATGGTCTGTGCTGGAAGTAGCTACAGAAAAATGAAGCAGAAATGAAAGACAAGCCCTGTTGTTGCAGTTTGTTCATAGAGATGATTCATGGAATCATTCTTAGCCTGCATGTGGGACTAAAAGGGACCTGTATGGTCATATTTTTATATATCAAATGTGATTCCTTTTATGTCCCCATAACATGTATCTGATTCTGTAGAACAATTCTTTTATTCCACCCTCCCTCTGTTCTATTGTTTGGGGATTTTTTTCATGCTTTCTTTAATTGCTGCCTAACTTTTGTCATACTGTAATACTTGGTTCTTGTTTCCACCTTGATTTGTTTTAATTCCTAATGTCTCCAAGGTCATAAGATCCTTGAATTTAAATTGAATTTATTCAATTATTCATGGAACCACTGGATAGAGAAGCTGCACACTTTTTAGTTCCAACTGTTTGCAAGTTAACAATTCAGAATTGCTGTAAAGTCCAGTGAACTCAGGACCTCCTGTTTCCATGAGGTTATCCATAGCATCAGCTATGGGAAAGAAGTAAGGGAATTTCACCTAGTTGGTAAAAAACTGTTCCAGAATAAAGACATATTTTTTTAAATTTTTTTTTGTTTTATTATCCCCTAGTGGTCGGTTTTCCAGAATGGCCTCTCTGAATAATGGTTAAAAAATATATATAAAATAAAATCAACATTCTTTTTCCTACTGTTATTCTTTGGCTTTTAGCTACTATGACTTTGTTCATCTTCCTTATAAGGAAAACTATAAAAGATAATCTTAATACTGGATTTTACAATGTTTACTGAGCTGCTTTTTAGAAATTTTCTGAGCTTGTAAAAGTATAATTATCGTATCCTAATAATTATAACAGACGACATTTCTCTTCCTCTTCACAGTGTTTGATCTAAACTGCAAATTTCTGATCTTCTTGTCAAAGACAGAGCTGTTTTCTTGGGAATATTTTGAACTTTGATGAAAGTTTTATGACACTTCCAACAAAACATGCTGCTCGTTAAAGTTTTATGTAGAGAGAGCTCCATCTGCATTGTTTTGGAATTGCAAATATCTCATAATTGTCATCAATGAGCAGCTGATGAAATACCTTTTTCCAGAAGCTTGTATCTGCAGACAGGAGTTTGGTCACAGGCGATTAGATACTTTTGCAGTCCCAGAGTGCCAAGACGTGGCTCTCTCCTTTCTGTCATGGTGATGGTCCCAAAAGTCAAACAGTGATGAAACCGCTGATTTATTTATAACATTTTGCAAGGCGTTTGCAGAGGAAACAAATTTTGTAGTCTTTAAAAATCTTATCCATTCTTTCTCTTTGTCCCATGAGGCACCAGGAGATTAGTGTCCCATTAGTTTCCTTCATCCAGTTTTTATGAGTTGAAACTTACACATCTGTCTTTGGATAGTAGTGGATAGCTGTGGTTCCTCAGTGACATGAACATTAACTGCAGCACTGTTTTATCATAGGACATCCAGCTCACACAACTGCAGCTGACACAAATGCTAATTCTCCTTAATATTTGAGCCTCAGGGAGTCTTTCTAAAACAAACAGACAATAAGACTGTAAATCTGCAAATATGTTTCTTAAGATTTTTAAAAACTTACTTGACACATGTTAGTTTCAAATCACTTGGCATTTATTGTAGTTTTTCTGATAATTCTGGAGAGGAAATAAAATATCCAGTTTAATGAAACAGTGTTCTTTTATAGAAGCACTTGGATAATTTGAATCCTAGACAGCACAAGGTTTTATCTTGTCGTTATGAAGACTACATGAAGATATAAAGATGTTACTCAGACAAATTGTTTTTTTAAAGAGACAGCCTAATTAAAATTAGAACATTATTATTTAATATTATCTAATTAGAACAGATGCCATTTTTCTTCGCTTCTAGCTGCATGAGGAATACCTGACTCTTTCCCTTTTAGCTCTGTGGGATTTGCAGACACTCTGATGAAGCAGATCTTCTTTCTCAAGGGCTATGTACACCTTGGAAAACCCAAAGGAGCTAGGTAGGTGAGTTAAATGGAAGCTAGAATATTTTACCTTGGACAGGATGCACACTTCATGTACTGACAAGTGGTATTTATCCTGAATCACATCCTGAAGGTCTGTTTTTTGTCTTTATTGGCAATGCAGGGAGCCCAGGTAAGCTGTGTCTGAATTTGGCTAAGTTAACTGTCTAAAGTCAGGTGATGAGAATACCTCTTTCAGTCATAAAAGTAGAATATAGGTGTTCATCTAAATTGTAGTGCTGGCAGCGCTACAAAACAATTATAATCACAATATGATTATAATCCATATCATGAGAAGGTTATGTATACAAAAGCATTAGAATGACAATGAACTTGAGAAAGGCAGATTTCATGAAATGAGGGAGCCCATAAAAAATGCCCCAAGGAAAAGTAAACTCCTCAGATATGGCATTTATTCTACTTAAGGAAACAGTAGTAGTGTCTCGGGAGGTGTTGTGTTGCTGAGCGAAATAAGAATAGGAAAAACTTACATACCTACACAATGAATTTCGAATGATTGAACCAAGCAGAGCTGCTTCAAAAATCTGACCCATTTTAGATAAATAAATAGGAAAATAAAATAAATAACAATAGTACTTATAAGAAACAGGAGAAAGGTCAAAATATACGTCCCAAGTAACTAATGAAATGCATAAAAGAAACAAAACCCATCTTTAAATACAGATATTAAAATAGATGGAAATGTTAGAATTGACAGATAAAACAGTATTTTATTGATAAAAGTATTGCCAGAAATTATCAGGAAAAAAAGACAAGGTACCAAAACTGGAGGTCAGGGAGGACAGATGTTAGGCAAAGAGTTACTCTGACTGAACTCAGTTATGAAATGTCTGAACATACAACAAAATAGTCTCTTACCATTCCAAAGGACTGAAGAGCTTCTGATGTGTTAAGAGATTTTTTTTAAACTTCAAATAAGTTTGCAGCTTTCATGGATAAATTAATTATTGCTAAAACACAATCATAGAATGTCTGTAAAGTCATGGTGGAAAAGGTCTAACCAGGATAGTGTTTTGGAAATGGAAACTGCTTTAATAATTATTCTATATTTCTTTACATTTTTAGGGATTCTNCACCTTTTTACAGTAGTAAGGGACTTCAGATGTGAATGACAGGAAAAACAGGGCATGTGAGTGTTCAAGAGGATGACAAAAGATCACAAGGCACAAAGAATTGGCCAGCGAAGGTACCTTGGTGAACCAAGCCCAGGGAGGGTAATTTAGTAAAGCTCTTTTAGCAATTAGAGAGGGTAACACAGCGGAAAACAAATCCTCAATGTAAAGTAATGTACATAAGATTACAGAAGAACTTCTAGACTTCCAAACTGACTCTGCTCAGATTGCTGCTGTTGTGGAAACCTAAGAAAAAAATCCTTTGCTGAAAGCAGCTTCAGGGGAAAAAAAAGAAACAAACAAGATATTAGAATGCATAAAGCAGA
>VWZG01000859.1:465912-507582 GCA_013396735.1 Grallaria varia
TTTACATTTTTAGGGATTCTGGGGATATTAATGAATTTAAGAAGAAGCAACTGAGGAAGTTAAGCAGGCATGGGTAAAAGATTAGTAAAAGCTCTGTAATAGAGGCACAGCACACATAACAATTTTTGAAAGAACACGATAATTCTGCATGAAGTTTGTTGTTACAACAGAGGTATTGAGTGGGGTGCTGGAATTTTGAGTTACACNCAGAAGAACTTCTAGACTTCCAAACTGACTCTGCTCAGTTAGATTGCTGCTGTTGTGGAAACCTAAGAAAAAAATCCTTTGCTGAAAGCAGCTTCAGGGGAAAAAAAAGAAACAAACAAGATATTAGAATGCATAAAGCAGAATGGAAAAAAAATATTGAGGAAAATGTTATAATGTATGTCTGTAAATAAATGGTGAAGGTTTATTTGAGTTATAATGCTCACATCTCTAAATATTGAAAATGATTTGACTCACAGAAGCATTCTCTTTTATGAAAAGAGTTTGAAAAGCCGATAGTACCATTTTAGAGAAGAAATAAACAGTGCAGTTGGCAGAAAGGTGGCTCAGAATTCATTTGCTTATTTAAGTACTTAAATACTGAATTAGAATTAAAATATCGGTACCACGATTATTTCTGCAGTAAATACTGTAAAACTCATTTTAGAAACACAAATGTGTTTTCCATATGAAAAATGCTCTTAGGAGTTAGTGGCTTTCTTATAATGGTCTGTAACTTAAATAAGGAAATTCTTCCCTGTTCGTTTCCTTAAATTTGGTGTACCAGAAGCATCCACTACTAACAGAAATGCTGAGACCTGTAAGTACTGAGTAATTCCTTCAGTTGCAATACCACAGCCCCGATAGTCTGCCCCATTTCTTAGGCAGTAAAATTGGGTCCACAGAAACATGAGAAATGGATTTTTTTTTTAACCTTAGGTTACATGACATAAAACTATTAAAGAGTGTAACACAGGAGTCTGCTTGAATCATCTTTTATATTCTGGGTAGGTGATCTAGGCATTGTTACTGGTAATTATTATGGATGCCTACTTCTAATGAAGCACAAGGTAAAAAAAATGCTAAGTGAATTAAAATCTAAGGATACAGTGCAACATCGTTCAAGGACTGTAATACCTAATTATTCCTATTTTTTTTAAAATTAGTTCTCTCTTGAGTATAGCGCTGTTATGACACACTGTCACTGTAGTTGATGGGCTTGGCCTTGTCCAGCAGCAGGTCTGCCTTGAAGCTGGCTGGCACTGGCTCTGTCAGATACAGGGAAAGCTTTTGGCGGCTTCTCACAAAGCCCCCTCTAGCCCCCCACAGCTACAAAAACCTTGCCACGCAAAGCCCATACAGCATATACACACACTCATGTAATTTATAAAACAAGTACAATTATTTGACACTTAACAGTAGGCAAAAATAAGATTGCTATATCCTGAGTTGTACGGATAAATTGTTTTATGTCCATGGCCTTTCTTTCATTAACTTTTCCTCTAAGGCATACTAGGAACAATCTTCTATTCTTTCCATGCCCACAAGTCCCATCAATGGGAGTAAGGGATGGTTAGCTAATTCAGGTACAACCTTGCTTCTAGCAGCGTTGTGCCACAAGCTTAGGAAGCCCCTCAGTCTGAAGGGCTTATTGGAAAAAGAAGTGAGGAGCTAATTAACTCCTCCAGCTCGCTGATGTACTTAAAAAAAATATGATGTTTCAGAAAGTCAAGATGAAGTGCTATGAACTATGTTTGCTTGTCAAATGAAGCAAAAATAAGCACTATCTACTTTGTTTCAAAGGCCAGTAACAACCTTTGCATTCAGTCTCTGTGACCTTTTCCAGACTCCTGGTGATCTTGGGTAAATGACTCCCTTACTCTGTATTGTTCTGCATCTGCAGCTTTGGTCGTGATTGACTAAAACATGAGGACGCAAAATTACTACTGTACAGACTATATCCCTCTGTGAATGTTACACAGTGGTTGTGTCCCAAATGAGAAAAAAATGTCAGCTTCATAGAAATGCAAAAAGTAGAAGTAAAGGAGGATGAAGAAATACCACGTTACAGACGTTTAGCCTAGAACACGAAGTTTACAGACATCTGCTATGTAGCTTACATGGATGAGCTGCCAACATATATAGAAAGTAGTCATGAAGTATGAAGTCCTGAGTTGGCTCAGTGGAGCTTGGGCATTAGTGCTGCAATGCCTCCAAAGTATTCTTTGTAGAAAATCCACATATGAGATGTGGACTGAAATGGCAATATAAACCAAATTTTGATACTCAAAAACTGTTCCAGTCTACATTTAGGCATCAAAATATTGATTTTATTTTCAGAAGTGCTGAGGAGCTGCTTGACTAAGTAGAAATAACATTGTGAAATACCACTGAAACCAAAACAGCAAGTTAGGCTTTCAAGTTTAGATAGACATAATCAACTTCAGATATACAATGAACTCAGTTCTCTGTGGTGTAAAAGTAGAAACAAAGTAGGGATAGATATTCAGCCTCTGTTTAAGAGCATGGCATCCGTTATAGCCAGTGTGTTTTCCTACCTGTGTTTAATGCTTAGTGTCTACTGAGATAGCCATTGGAAGGAAGTCCTTATGACCCTTCTTGTAACCCACACACTTTTATATGTAAAATGCATGTGTAAGACATTTTACATTCTACCTCAACATAGAAACAAGGTTTATTATTGTTTCAGTATGATAAAATAAAAGCTAGCACTTGGACAATTTTTTATGCAATTCAAAGTGAAGAAAGGTTGTTGGTATTTACTTGGGACTAAGTTGTACAGAAATCAGCTTGCATTTTCACTGTTAAAAATTACTTCAAGTGAATTTCTGGAGGAAACTTGAGTGAGGATTTGATTTGAAACAACTAAGTCTTTTAATTCTTATAAGGGTCATGGTGGCTAAACCACTTCATCCCCCTTCTTTTTTCCCCTAACAAATCAGTTTGTGTAAATGATTTCAAACCATGTGGCACATGCAGATTTGGGCTCACTCACTTCTACTGAGAGTCTAGAATTGTCAGATTTCTACCATACTACAAATGCAAAGACCATGCTGAGAGATATATCATGAAGAATCTGACTTAAGTAGATATGTTTTTGTTTGTACCTTTTAAAATTAATTTATCTTTTAATTTCAAGACTTCTTGTCACTGCTCTTCTCTGCGGACCTAATGTGCTGAAAAGATATTTAATGATGGCCAGTTTAAAACCAGCTGGCTTGTGACAGATTCATAGATGTTAGAATTGCAGTTGTGATTAATAGTAATTTCAAATAATTTGACTTGAATGTGCATATATATACAGTATAGAACCTTGACTTTGGACATAGATCAGAGTGCTTAGTATATTATACCCATTTGTTTGCAGTGAAATTACCAAAACTCTGGCTGTACTAGAACATACACAGTTCCCACTTGAAACAAATGCCTAATTTCCCTTTCAGCTGCAGCCAGTAAATAAAGGTTAGACATGATATTGGTCCCAAACCTGTCTGATTATAAAGTCAGAGTATGATCAGAAGACGGAACCAGCCTCTCAGAGGTTGCAGTGAGTTGTCCAATAACATAGTTTTTGTCTCAGTGGAACTTCTATATCTACTTGTGTAAGTTGCTTCCTGGGGTTGCTGCTGATGTTAGTGGACTTCTGAGCCTTTTTGTAAAAGATGGTATCATTTCATACAAACCCAACACCTCTTGCTGAGTAAATCATGGGCCAGTGATTGCTTGAAATTTATTCCACCACAGTGTTATCTGGTTCTTCTCAGGAGTGCTTTTTTCCTGGTAATTCCCACCTTCCTGCTGCTGGGAAGGAGGCCACTGAGCTAGAGGCTCATTCCGAGGCACCCAGGAGTTTTTAATGTCATGATCTTGCAGCAAAAATGTTGTGATCAGACCATCCAGGACTAAAAATTTAGACTTGCACTTCTTTTCTTCCGATGTTCTGGATGTTCCCATGGAATTGGCCACTAAGGTCTTTCAGGAGTCCTGGATAACTGTGCAGTTATCTTTGTGAATGTTACCTGAAAAAAATTGGAAGGTTAAAGGGATGATACAACTTCATCCCGTTGTTATAATGGTACTTGAAGCAGAGACCTACATGTTTCAGAGAATAGAATGGTTTGCAATTTCGAAGGATCTGTTATTCTGCTTGTTGTCATCTTAACCTTAAATTTCAAGGGATCATCAGTCCAAATCACATTATTTATGTTAATCCCTCTTCTTGATTTTAAAATTGTGATAATCCAATGAAGGAACAAGTGTACACCAGAAACTGTACATGCAATCTCATAACTAACAAAAATGGTTCTCATTTTAAAATCTGACCATTAAATATGCCAGCAGTTTTGCCCCGATCATTAGAAAAGGTTCTTGAGATAGTTCAGATAAAATACTGTTTTATGATTTGTAGTCCATTGTCAGAAGAAAAAGAGTAGTTGATGTGCTTTGTAATAATATGTTCCAGACTTAGCTAAAATTAGCCCGTGGCTCTCTGAGTGCTTTCTGGTATGTTGTGTACGTACAAATATAGCCCTTATGCCTCAGAGATGAGGAGGATTAGCACAATACAATACTGGCTGCTCTTGCACAAGTAGTAAATATCTTTCCTCTCACAGAATAATCTTGTAATTTAGTGCTTGGCCATGTCACAGCAGTTTAAAAGCAGTATAAATGCACTCCGTATGACAGTACAGTCTGTGTTCAAGGAATAGTAGTATTGTCCTGTATGTTATTATTTTTGTACAAAAAGTCATCTATATTCTTCAGCACATTTGCATCCAGACAAATTTGGGCTTAATTATCAGTTTGCCTCCATAACGTATCATATGGATCATGTTTGCTACATAACACAGCTTTAATGAGTGAAAACAATAAATCAGAAAAAAATATGCGTTTTGGAAACTCTTATTTTGTCTTTATATATTCTCCTGTTTACTGTTGATCAATTTCTGACTTTCTGTATTCCTGTTGTCTGCAAAATCACTTAACTGTCAGTGCATTCGATGGAAAGACATTTGCCCTTAGCTGTAAAAGGAAATTAAAATGTATTTCATAGAGTGGTGAGAGGCAAAGAGCAAGGTTAAAGTTTGTTGCTCTGCAAATTGTAGTGGTTATGAACAGGGGAAAGACACAGCCCTGGGGAAAAGAAAAACCAAAAAAGAAAGGCAGGAGACTTCACAGAAAGACTCTGCTTCTGTCACTTCCCTGGAAACAGAACCCAGATTAAAGTTTTGTTGGATCAGGCACACACAAAGTAGATGGCAGATAGCAGTACTGGGAAAGTGGATAAACTTCTTGTGGTGTCTGAAAAGATACATTATATATTAATTGGTTTAATTGCAGTGAAATTAAATGAGATTTCTATTTTGAGTTATTATCTTGCATTAGACTATTAGTATCTGAGAGTGATTTATAGATCTGAATGAGTTAAGCGTCAGGCTGAGAAAGATCATTACTACATCATTTACATAAGCATACTTTTTTAAGCCGACGTAACTATGGCTTGCTCCTCAGCGAATCCTGCAGTTAAAAAAAGAAACAGGCTAAAATAAAATAATGGGCTCTAAAACCTGATGTTACTGAGACAAGCAGTAACTCTTGAAGAAGGATTTAGGAGAATTGGAATTTTAGACACTTTGACAGCACTTTTCATTGTTTTACCACCTGAAACCAAGCAGCCATATCGCTGCCACCTGAAAGGAATCTGGTAGTTGGGTTGGTTGGTTTGTTTTGTTTTTTGCTACTCTGTGGGCAGGAAGCCCAGTCTGGATGCTATTCCTAGATTCCACAAGAAGCTCATAAAATACGTTCTAACAAGCCTAACAATAGATCCTTTTGGGAGCTCTAACTTCTACTGTCTTTTTGTAACAATGAGCTACACCAGTGGAGCCTTGTCTTAGTCTGAGATGGTTATAAAGCGTACCAAAATTAAGGAGAAAACAGGGGAAGACTTAGCGACGTGGTGGTGGTGTTGAGTGATCTTCTGTCATGACCTCACAGAAGAGGGGAGATTGCTGATAGATGAAGCACTACAACAAAATCATTGTCAGCAGGATATGGGCTGCTGTCTTTAAAGGGAAATTGAGTAGATGTTTATTAAAATAACGTGTTGCAGACATACCTGGAGCATGGATTCTATTACTGAGTCAGGTAAAGCCAGTCACTGTCAGGAGAGTGTGCATGATTTGAAACACAGGTATGCAGTAAATCTTCATCCTTGAGCTGGAAGGAACATTTTTAACTGAGGGTTATTTTGTCTCTGAAATTATTTAAGAAGGACATAGTAATCTGGCTTTCCTTTTCATGCAGTTTATCAAGTCTATAAACTCTAATTCACAAAATAAAATGTCCGGAGTCCCTTTTAAGTTTTTTCCGTTAAGTTTGTTTATACAATGAATTTCAGATGCTGACTGCTCTTTGAAAATTATTAAAACCAGTTCTGTTAAGTGTAACTTGTCAGTGAGAGAGGGATTGCTCACAGTTCCCTGCTGATGCTGGTGATCGTATTACCTCACATCTGGAACATACCTGAAATGGTCATGAAGTCAGAAAGTCTTGCATCCTTTTTTGTTAGCCTAGCAATTAGATACAGCTTTTGCTTTTCGGAGATCCTGGCAGAGTGTTTCTGAAAGGCAAACTCCAAGGCTTCTTAGTCTTTCACAATTGCTGTCCTATAACTATACAGGATTCTTACACATTTCTTAAAAGCAATAAATATGAGCTGATGGAACTCTCTCAGAATGCTATTAGTTTAGGATAGACAATTTATTGTTTTAGGCTTTGACCTATTATGCTTCACCTTTTCACTATTTACCAGAATAAATACATTCTGTTAGCACAGCTGTGTACAAATGCTATTTTATTTAAGATATACAAGCATTACTGTGACATTTTCCCATTTTCAGACAGAGATTAGCTAAATACTCCATGGCTTCTTCCCTGGTATTTTGTCACCATCAACAAAACTTTAAAAGGTAGGGTTCACTGACCCAGAGTGCCTAGTACAAGAGTCCTACAGTCTTGAGAGACCACATAACTGATTTTTGGGCTGGCCAATGTCTGAAAGCAACATCCTGGATAATTCCACAGTAGTCCAGAAGATGTATTTTTATATAGAAACAAACTTTACTCTCCGCTTGTGAATGCAGATCTTACTGGATAGTGCAGCAGGATTGTTGTGGTGGGCAATATTGTTAGAGATGGATAACAGAGTACTTATTACCTTGGTGTAATGCTGTCAGCCAGATTACATCACAAATAGAAATGTTCAGGTTTATTTTGGGGAAAAAACATAGTCAAGTGCTGAGTTTATTTAAAGGTATGAAATTTCATATTAAGATTCCCTCAGTTGTACTATTTCAGTTTCTCTCCATTCACTGAAAGGGGGAAGTTGCAATTATAAGCTGAAGATTAGAAATCCAGGTCTATCAGGCTTTGATACAACATGCCTGTTTCTCATATATTCGTAATAGGCAAAGGAATCTTGCATCCTTATAACCAATGAAGCACTTACAGTCTCCTGGGATTTGGAATATAACAGTAAATTTCAGTTTTACTTTGATATTTCATTTCATGTCAGCCACAACAAATAACCTAAGGTAGCTGTCATCTTCGAAGAGGAGAGCAAATTCCCAGCAACAGATGTGGTTTTTGCAGTGCTCCTGCCAGGTATGATTTGGATAGCACTATCATTAGCCTTTGGGAACTTTTTTCCTTGTTTTCTGAATTGCCTCTGGCACTGTGTACTGTAATCTTATTGTAGCTGAGCATGGCTTTGGCTGAAACTTATGCTGGAGCCTCTTGTTCCCCTTGATTACAGTTACTATGATTATTTTTAATGTCTAATTACTGATGGAGGAACTTAGTTTCCTTATTTTTCTCTCCTATGGTTAAGCTTTTCTGATGAAATCCAGACTTCTATCTGGCTTAGACTAGTGTAGCTCCATAGAAGTCAGTGTTGATTTATGCCAGAGAGGGGAACCTTGCTCACAAGATGATGGGGAGTTCTTAAACTCTTGAGTCAGTTTTCTATGCCTGGGTAAGGTCTGTTCAGTTTTTTGTTGTTGATGCTTTATGCAACAGAAATAAAAGAAAGAATTAATTTGTCCCTCATTATCCTCATCTTCTCATGGGATAAGTGCCACCATGGTTTTCCATGCACGTGTGAATTTTAGCTGAAGATGAATGTGGTGGTTTCTTGGCCAACTCCCAAGAACTAATTCATGTAACTGGCACAACTTGTAGCTGTTTTTCTTCCTGGTTTAGAGACATGTTTCTGTGTTCCATTTTACCCTTCTGAGACCACTGTGACTGCCACCACCAAAGCAAGAGAGTGATTTTAAAATTTCAGGGTGTTTTTACTGATAAAAGTTGTTCAAAATTTGATTTCATGAAAAAACCTTAAATTTCAGTGATTAAGCCGCTTTGGCAAAACGTGATCGAATACCCTAGAAATAAAAGAGTATCATCATAAACCAATTTGATTAAATGTTACCTAGTATACATGTTGAAAGACTTAGCTAATGCAGTAAGAAATGTAACAGTATTATTATGAGAGAAAAAAATAGGACTTCAAGACAACATTAACTCTATTAATGTTTTACTTGCTAAAGCATGTGTCAGCAGAAGTGAATTTACCTTCTAAAAATTGTAGCAGAACTGCAAGGTTTGTGTGTATACATGAGCAAATTTTTGTAATTAAGTGGCACATCATTAAAATTATATTAATATCTAGACACACTTAATGCTAACCATTACAGAAATTCAGTAATTATCACTAGAAAAATCAGTCACTTTTTAAAGATAAATAATAAATAGAAATATCATTTCTCCCTTTGATTAAAACTCAATGAAGCATCTTAATGTAGCCTCTTGCACTTTATTTTACACTTTAGCAAATGACTTTAAGAAGTATAATCAAAGTTCATGTGCTGGCAGTAATGACAGCATCCTTCTTTCCTATGTAATGGAACACTGGAGCATCAGATACTTGTGATCTTACTTTCTATGTGGGGCTCCTACGATATCATTAGAAGCATTCAACCTAGAGTGAAAGTAAGATTTGCAAGAGAGATTTACAGCTTGTAAATTATATTTTTTTCCCCCTAAGTGGCTTAACCTTCAGGTAACCTAGTAATAGATAGGTGTCATTTCTGAGTTGGCTCTATTCCAAAGGGGAAAAGAAAATATAAGTGCTGCAGCACTGTCTATCAATCAGACATGAATCCCTCTAATATACTGCAGATTAGACCACAAATGCTTTCTCTAGGCAGTTAATTTGTGTGCAAGCCCAGATGTTATTCAGCTTTAGAAAGGTTTTAAGAACAGAAGTCATTAGCAGTGATAGAGAATATTTTTCTTAATATTTAGGCCTCGTGTGGAAAACCTCCCCTCATCCTAATTAATTGTTTTCATTTGTGTGAAGTATTTGGGTGACTTTTAGAACAAGGAAATATATACAAAACTTAGTAAAGCTGGTCACAGCTAGGCAAATGAATAATATGGAGTCTAGTTGCAGGATGATTTATGTTAGTGGCGCATGCGTTAGGAATGCAAAACAATACTGCTCGGCTTGGAAATTTTATATTCTTTAAATTCAGAATTCTGAAGTTCAGTGAGAGAAAATAAACTAAATCTCTGACCAACATAAGAATGTGCAGTGTACATTCTCTGCCGGTCTCCCAGCAGTTTCATGCCCCAGCTGATTTGATTTTACTTGAAGATATTTATTGGCACAAATGCAGTATATCTGGCATACATGTTTGAAAAAAAAATCAAGGTAGACTTGAAGAAATGAGAAACACAATGGCTTATTGGTTTTGGACACCTTAGGAGATGGTTGCTGAGAAGGAAGTTATCTATTCTTATATATANCCAAGGCATAATTTAAAATATTTCACTGGCATTAGACCTGGGTAGGAAGTTTTTTTTCCTCCCCGCTGAAAAATATGTGGCTGTAATTATACCGGTGATGCGGTAATGGTTGGCAGCTGTCTGCAAAGCCTCTGCAAGGTCTTTCAGTGATGCTTTCTCACAATTGAAATATTTTTATCACTTTGTTTAAAAAATTACAAAGCAAGAGGAATGGACTTCACTGCACACTAAGTTAATAATTTTATATTCTCTGTCTGTTCTGGCATGGTGCTGTTTCCACTAGGCTGACTAAGAGAATATGAACCTTAAAATTACTTCTGAGTGGTAAATACTGTGGAGGAAGAGGAACTGCTTATACTAAGGGATAATTCTGGCTGAAAGGTTTCTTTTAGCTCTGTGTGATGGAAATGAAAGGAAAAAATGATTTATCTACTACATGCTGATTCTTCGAAGATTTATGTGTTTATTTGCTGCCTTGAAAAATCATTGTTCCTGGCTAGAGCTTGACTGGAGAGGTCTTTGGTCTGCTGCCATATCACCTTGCACAGACTCAGCATACTGACCGAAATTTGAAGCTAGCAAGGTTTGACCTGCACAGTTAGGTAATCACAGGGGTGGGTTTGCTTCTGTTTAGGTTTCTGTCATATTTTGCATTTTGAGGTATGTTTTGTTTTCTAGACACAGTGGAGACTTCTTAAATATGGGGGTTTGTTTTGATTGGTTTTTTCCTGCCAGTATTGCAGGGGCCTCAAACAGCACCATTATCCTTGATTATCTCCTGTTTGACTGCCTGTTGTGTATTATCTACAAGTTTTAGGTTTTGACTTTTCCTTGTGGGTCCTGTGTTTCTTGCAGTGTGTTCAAAAGCATTTAGTAAGCCACAATGAACAGAGAGTGCACTAAAAATCTGTCTTGGAACCTTTGTAACTAGAAAAGACAATTATATTTAGAAAATACTAGTAATCAAGATTTTCCAAATATTTTTGGTTTACTTTCAACCTGGGACTAAGCCACAATGTAGATTAAATGGTGTACACTGCAGTCCCGGCAGTATCTGTATTCCTTCATTCAGGGACAAGTAACTAGAACTTAAATGTTTCTAAAGAAAAAAGACACTTTTGTGTAAGAGATACACCTGAAGCAAATAGGTTGATAACAGAAAAGATGTTGAACATAGGAAAGGCCATAGAGTTATTTTATAGGTAGGAAAAGTATTGAATGGCAGAAGTTGGGTCTTGAAAAGGGGTTGGAGGGAAACACACAGAGAAACAAACAGACCTACAAAAAACAAATAAAGTGAGAACCGGAGTAAAATATACTCTAAAAATCACTTTAAAATCAAGAGCAGCTACATTGTGCCTTGCTCACAGTTTGCTCTGGATCCTAGGACAACAATTTTGGTAGCACTCGGCTGCAGTACCAGAACAAGGCTGTTGCTGATAGTGCTGCTTTTATAGTTTGCTTTTATAATTCATGCAATATCTGAGCCTTGCAAACACTCCCATTCAAGCTTTGAGAAAGCATAAACTTCTGGGGGTTTGTTGGAAGTTTCCCTTGTATTTTTTTGCACTCTCTTTGATCCAGTGCTGAGTGACTTTTAAATCACATCTTTAAGGTGGTTCAGAATTCTCTTGCACTGTTTGTGACCACCAGTGGCCATTTCGCTGAGTCTTTTTTATAATCCCTTCTTTTTATACCATGTAATAAGTACACTGTATTCTGCCTTAGCTATGTAATAGTGTCCTAAGGAATTATTTTGCCACCTTCTAAAAGGATAAGTAGGAGTGATGGAAGTTTTTATGTAAACATTTTCATTTTGGGGGTGAATGTTCTTTGAAGCCAGCTTTCTGTGACAACATGTCAGTTTTGAGTGATAAGGTTTTATGATACATTTTCTTGTTAAAATGAAAGATGCTGACTAGTCCCCTTTTCGAAGAAAAAAAAACAGAGTGGACTTGGCGTGAAGCTAGATTGGCGGAGACTCAAGTCCAATTATCCATGTCTGACTCTCTGCCTCAGGTTTCCCAACTCCCAGACAAATATTTTAGTCATTTACTGTTCTGGAATAGTGTTGTTGCATTGCTCTGCTTTGCTTTGTTTCCATTTTCTTCTAAAAATATGTCCTCCTCCTGATGCATTGAGAGGAATAAATAGAGGGAAACAACAGTAACTGGCATGGGATGGAAAACATGCTTATCTGAACTTCTATATAGAAGTGTAGCAATACATACAAACACCTGTAGTAAGTGGAAAAATATCTCCTTTCATTTTCACACAGCTTTTAGCTTTTTATTGGGGAATGAAATGAAAGAGGGAGAATGGAGAAGGAGCAATAAAAATAATGCGAAGTTAAAACCTGAAAGAATTCATCTTCTAGAAGCCTTCAAGAGCTTCAAACAGAATTTATTTGGTAGCCTTAGTGCACTTTTAAATTATAAAATGGAAAAAACCCCATATTTCTAAAAGGCACTGTGATTGCTTCCATGTGAATAGATTGGGGTAGTGTGGTTTGTTGCACTCTGTCACAACATGATTTTTTCTCTGGCTTATTGAATTTAAGGTCCCCTGTCTTGTCCCCTCATTACAAGAAAGACTGAGCTATGGGACCACGTATGGGGCAATGAAGACGGTGAAGAGTCTGGAGCACAAGCCTTAAGAGGAAGGGCTGAGGGAGTTGGGGGTGTTGGGAGTTGGCCTTGAGAAAAGATGTTCATGGAGGACCTTATCTCTCTACAGCTTCTAGAAGGGAGGTTGTATTGAGGTGGGGGTTGAGCTTTTCTCTCAGGTAATATTCTTCAGGAAGAGAGGAAATGGGCTTAAGTTGCACAAGACAAGTTTTCAATTGGATATCAGGAAATGTCTTCACCAAAAGGGTTGTCAGATTTTTGGAACAGGCTGCCCAGGGAAGTGGTTGAGTCACCATCCCTGGTGAAAAAATGTGTAGATGTGGCACTTGGGGACATGGTTTAGTGGTGGGCTTGGAAGTGTTGGGGTGATAGTTGGACCTGATGATCTTAAAGGTCTGTTCCAACGTAAACCATTCTATGATTCTGTATTCCTTACAGTACAAATTAATGCATCTGAAGCACGTTTGAATTTTCCTTTTCAAAGCCTGACTTGACTGCTATAGGCAATGTATAGATACAGCTAAAGGTACTTTTCATTCAAAGAAATGCTTTAAAAGTAATGAAATTACTATTCTCTGTGGTAGTAGATGTGCACCATGAGTCTAAGCAGACACGGTGTCAGTTTTGATATTGCTTTTCTCTGTTATTTTTCAGCATTAAAGTCAAGATCTTATTGCTGATGAAAGTGAGTATCGAGCAGTGAAATGTCAAGTTTCTAAACTCCTACCTCATGATGAAGTTTCTTCCCTTTTTGTCTGTCTTGAAGACAAGAGAGTAAGTAGGTAGAAGGCTGTTGTGCTGTCAGTGACAAGAGGAGGCTGAGCTCTGTGCAGGGTTTCTGCTAGTTTGCTGCTATTAGGAAGCTTTTGCTAGTCAGGAGGGGAGGTAGGCTTGACATCAGGAGTACAGACACTTGAAAAAATGAAAGATTAATAAACTTTTGTGAGAGACATGGATATCTGGTTCTTTAGGGGGCGAGATGAGCAGCCAGCACCTGGTAAAAAACCTGGAACAAGGTTTAGGACAATAAAGGTGTTAAAAGCAAAGGATGCTGCTGCTTTTTAGATTACTGTCAGGCCTCTGTGGAATATCTTGCTTCCTAATTGCCATCAGATTTGTTATTTTCTCTACCCACATGCTGCAGTAAATTTGTGGGACCCTTGTTAATGTGTTATACACCGAAGGATGTGCTTGCCTGAAATAAAGATCTTGTTTGCTAGATAGTGAAACTCAGCCTTCTGTTCTGATCTTGTTTGTGTTTCCTGAGAAGAAGAGTAAGGGGTTTTTTTCCTCTAGTAGAGAAGCTTCTAAGGAATCAGATTTATATACTTTAATGGTAAAACACCCTTTGCTGATAAAGACTTTGGGGCATTGTAATCATTGCATTCTGATTCTGTGTCCTGCTCCTGCTTGTCAACCTACACCATGTTGTAGGTGAAATTTACTGCCTTAGGTCATCAGTTTCCAGTATTAGAAGAGCAAACCCTATTTAATATATCAGAGGTTAATAATGAAAGACATTTACAGATGAATGATATTTTGCCCGTTTGTCAATGTCAGACTGATAAGTCTTTCTGAAACAAATGTCTTTCAGATACTGAAAAAAAATTGCATTTGCTCTTACATGATGCTGGGTTTTTGAAACAAGGTGCAGGTTTTATGTAGAGGTATAAGCTTAGGAAATGCACCCAAGACTTCCAGTGTGTTGTTTTTATGTAATTGTTTAATATTACATTTTTCGTGGCTGAGGATGAGTCATCCATGCCTACAACAATGCTTAAATAAACTCCACAAATGCCCACCCACCCCCAAGTTTCCTGATATGCAGTTGGTTGAATGTAAATGGTAGAGGGCAGAGTGAGGGAGAAATAGGTGAATGGCTCATTTTTCATATGAACCCAAATAAATGAAAAGAACAAGCACGTAGGGACACTCTGATATCTTTGTTTACTTAAAAACTTCAGGCCACAGTTTTTCTTGCTTAGTTAGCTGGTTCATTTTCATTTTTCTTCCTTTCCTAAGCATATGCACTTTCTGTACTTTCTGTATCTTGGATAATCGGCTGCTGCTGGCAGTCTGAAATCTGTTGCAACCTGAGTCTGAATAATCAATGATTGAATTTGATAAATTCTTGTGTATATATTGAAGTAGTAGATATTAATCAGAAAATAATTTCGTATGTATAAGATAATATTAGTGTTTTGTCAATCATTTCATATTTCATGTATGTTTAGAACTTCTCATCAAAAGAGAGAACAGCCATCTTGAGAGTAGAACAGTTCTTGTTATAAAAATCACAAACTGAGAGATTTAAAGGTTAGGAAGGTATTGTGAATCTTTTTCATGAAAGCTAATAAAATGACTGTATGTAACTAATAAATAACTTTCTATAACCTCCCAACACTTTCATTTATATTTAAATGGGAACACATTTGCCAGTTTGTTCAACTTCGTTCCTCCTCTGTTAGTCTGTATTAGAACATAATTCCTGTCAGGGTAATATCCTGTCCACATTTGACTCTCCTCCTAGTTCTTGTTATTTTATAACCTGTATTTTTTCCATTTAAAGTTCTGTGTTTCCATCTGACTCTCTGCAAGACAGATTTAGCACTTTTGATACCTGATCTCAATGACAGATTGCCTTTTCGGTAAGCTATGAATGCAATATCCACATCATATTCTTGAGACAAGTATTTTAAGTATAGATTTGCCCATGAGATTTATCACCATAATAGGCAGAAATTACCTATAAGAATTCTGTTACTAAGAAAGTAAATTATAAATGTCAAGTAGGTACTGTTTTAAGACACTGAAATAATACATAAGAAAAAAAAATTCTTTACTTGAGTCTCTGCTAGTAACTTTGAAAGACAGTACAGCTGTGCGCTATAAGCATATATATATATACATGTCATATATGTGATCTACTTTGCTAAAATAGGTAGGTTCCTGTGTATAATTTCGAAGTTACATGGTACACAGGAACTGGTATTGATAGAGCTCTGGAACTGTATTTGAAAGCTGAGGTTGCCAAAATAAATATGAAAGGGGAAGCAGATTATCAGATAAGTACTGTATTCAAGAAGAAGAGTTTTTCAGTTTCTCCAGCATGATATAGATAGGATAGAATATGGTAAAGGGTTTACTTCGAATTTCTTAGGTGTTTGAGCAATTCCTGGATGATGATTGGAAGATAATCTAAAAAAGGAAAGGCCTGCTCATGAGTTTTCTTGGAATCAAGGCTTTATTTCTTATAGCATGTTATTTGCAAGAGTTTATACATCTTAACTGTCAAAGATTTATACATGTATATTGGTGGTAAATGTATTCTGTGGAGCATGAATGACTGTTGTCATCCTAGACCAGGCTAGGAAGACAGTTCAGAATAAGTCTACTTTCTCATGTTTCACTACAGCAAAAATGTTCAACACTTTATGTTGTTTGATAATTGCACATACCCACCCTTCCATTAAATTTCGCTTTCAGTATTGATTCCAGTTTTGTTTTGCATGTACTTTCACATTCTGAACATTTTATATGTGTATATACTTACAGTCTATTAAAGAGGGTATGTTTCGAGTGGTGTTAAAGGAGTTCTGACCTTTTGCAGTTTTTCTGTGTGCTGCAGCTTGAACACTGCAAATGTCATTTGTGATATAGACTTATGTGGATTAAAATTATCTATAATGAGATTCAGTTTCTTGTAGAAAGATGCTCTTACCTAAAAATCCTTCCCTCTGTCTTTGTGAGGAAATCTGATATATGATTAGATGTATGAGAACATGCAGTTAGACCTACTGATACAGTATAACTGAGTTGCTGAGACACTAACACCAGGGATTCTTCAGCTTATCTAGCCAAGACATAGATGTAATTTTGTGATTACTCTTGCCTGATTCTGGAAATGTTCGGTAGAAAACAATACTGATGACCTGCAAACTCAAAAGTACCTCATTGTAGAGGAAGTGTAGGGGATGCTAAAAACAACCAAAAGAAGAGGGAACGCAGTACAAGAGAGAAAAATATTGGAGGATCTCCCATCTTGGAAAGAGCTGTAATTATCTTTGCTGTCAGAGCAATCAAAAAGAGAAACACAAAATTCCAGAGATTTGGAGCAGTTCTCAAGTTCCCAAAGATGAAAGCTTCAGAGAAGTTTTCACTTGCTTTTTCATTTGGTGTAGGCAGCAGATTAGCAGTCCATGTCCCAAAATCTCAGTTGCAGTTGCCATGAGAAGCTTGTCAATGAGACTCCACAAGGTGCAGAGTTGCACATCATCTCGGGAGAAGGAGTGATAAAGGACTCGTGTCAGAAGCTGCAACGTGCATTGCATTGGCACAGATTGTCCACACTTTCCTTGTGGATCCACATGCACCAAAAAGACAATTTGGCTTTTGGAATATGGCATTTTCTCAATGTGTCTTCGAAGTGTTTTGGTTTGGAGGTCTGCCCTTTAACCACTTGGATGACAAACCCTTTGTCATCTTTTCAGGGAGAGTTATATATGCCACTAACTTGCTCTTTTTTTAAAGCTCTGCTGGGCATTTTTTGATTAGATAAATAAAAAAGAAAAGGAGTTGTGGTATAACACAATAATCCTAGTAATTATTAACATAACTTTATTATTCATTGCACCAAAAATTTTACAGCAGCAGAGGTGTGTTTTAATATCGGGTTGCCAAGAAGTGCCTAATCCCAGACCAATACTAAATGAAAAGCAAAGCACTAAACCTGCTTGTTGGGGTTATTCAAAGTAACTATTAAGGGTCTAATTCCATTTTTTCCAACTAACTGATGGAATGAACTGTCTGAAAAATTTAAAAAGCAGATGAACTGCAGCTGTAACCTCACGTTCAAGAATATACACTTTATAAACTCCTTTTTCTGAAGAGTTACTTCTTGGTATCTTACACTTGTGAGACTGTTGGTCAAAGGCTTTGTCCTGATTTTGAACACTTCAAAATGTAATACAGGCAAAGTCCAGCGCTAAAGGCATTCTCTTCATTTTAAAGGAGCCTGCCAACTTGAACTGATGTATATTTATTTGTTCTCCACATAATAAAAATAGGCCATCTGATAGGCATATCCAGAGTGGCTTGATAAAGCCACTAGTTGATTTAATTGTTCTGTTTTGTTTTTTTCTTTCCAAGTAGTAGCTTAACTGAGTGAGGAAAGCTCTACAGTAAGAATTGCTCTGTTGAGGTAAACTGCATGTCAAGATTTAGCAAGTAAAATACAGGTGATGGTCTTCGAAATTGTGCTTAATATTTGGAAAGACACTGTCTTTTTAGAGCAGAGTATCAGTGCCGACTTCCAGGGATCAGTCCTTTGCTGCTACCATTGTTCAGTCATACTCCCTGCTTGATCACAAATAGTTTTTCCAAGCAATGAAATTCATGCGGTGGGAGGTGGGGAACAAAGCCACTCTTGCTGCAGAGTTTTTTGGTGATCCTTGTCCCCATGAGCAGTGGACTACAGCAGTAATGCTTTTTGTTTTACACAGGGTCTTCCTGGATTCCTTAAACATATGTATGAATCTCTTTATGTTTTTGGGGTTTTTTTTGGTTTGTTTCGGTTTGGTTTTTTTGTTTTGTTTTGTTTTTGTTGTTGTTGTTTGGTTGGGTTTTTTTTATCGTAAGGACAGGTGAGGAAGCATTAGCAGAGGAATCCTCCTTAACCTGTCTCATTACTGAGTCTCTGTGCTGGAGAGATCACCTCTTCAGAACCTCTCATGCTCAAAAGGTACTTCATTATCCTCTGAGCCGAGATTGCCGATGAGTGCCAATTAGTTCCAGGAGGCATTTGTTGCTGTAATAGAAATTCCTTCTCTGATGGAAATGGTAATGACAGCAGGGAAATGCTGCCAGGGTTAGGCTCACGGGGTCTTAGGTATAATACCTTGGCTGGATGTTTAGTGGGTCTGTAAGTCGTGGTAAGTCACACCACTTGGACTACATGCAGGTCTCTCACATAGGATGTGTCTGAGTCAGCTTTCTGTCATTGATGTGTCCTTCTTGATCAAGGATAGTCTCTCAATATTTGCCTGCTATTTCATTCCAATTACACTGAACATACTCTGGTCTCTATCTGGACTCAGATTTTTGCAATTTGTTACTCTGATTCTACTGAGGAAAAGAGACTATTTCTTACTAAATATATTTATATTTTCTTCACATTGAAATTTTTCTGCATTTTGGGTATTTATACTTGTTTAGTGGCTCTTGGTTTTCTTTTTTTTTTTCTTTCTGCCATTGCAGTAGACCTTTTCTACTAACATATTAAATATTCCTTCAAAATAAATACAAATTACCAACAAGATATCAGCACCTTGTCACTTTGTTGTGCAACTTTGCCCTCTTTCCAGTCAGGAAAATTATTTCTCAGATTTGTGCCCATTCCAATCAGTGTTCCCTTTAGTCCATTAAAAGAAACAGCTTGTGCCTTTCTTAATGTGGATTTTTTTTTTTTCCCAGTGCCCTAAAATCTCTGCTAATTCAAAGTGTGCTCTGGGTTGGGTTTTTTTTTGGTACTTTTTCTGGTAATGAGCATTTACTAGAGTGTGCTAAAGCCATGGGAATGTCATGAGGTAAATTTGCTCCTGCCTCCTATCAGTGTATTTATACTTTTATTATTATAAGAAGAAGAAGCCAGTTCTTCAGTCACAAACCTAGAACAGAAAGTTATGGCACAGTGTCCAAACAATTTCACATATCATTTCTCATCCCGAAGCGGGGGCACTTCTGCAAGAAGCTCCCCTGGAGGTGTTCTGTGTCCTGCTCTTTCACAGCACGGGGGCAGGTTTGCTCGCGCTTCGGGTGCATTTTACTATTTTGATAAAGCTGATCTCACTGCAAACACAAGTCTCCCAAAACCAAAGCCTCTGATAACCCAAAATTAACCTATAGCTCTGAACAAGCCAGTTAGTGAAAACAGAAAATATAGTTAAGCTTGAAAGCTTGTGTGGAGGAGAGCTAAGTTGCTGTAGGACAATAGTGTTGACTAACATGTCATCTTTCAAAGGTCTTGCGTGTGCTTTTCGCTTGTCCAGATTGTGAAGTAGAACATCCTGTGCACATGTTTTAAAGGAGCATCTTTTATCCTCTGGTAGGTCTGGCTGGGAGCACCCAGAGGATGCACAGCTGTACTTTTTGATGCTGTGAGAACTCGGGAGCACAGGTGGTGTGAGAAAAGAAAGGAGAGGCAACAATGAGCTGTGCTCTGATGTGGTAACAGCAAAGGAAACTGAATAGATACGTGAAATACGGCATCTTTGTCCTCTGAGATGCTCAGGAATCTGCTGGGCAAGGCCCTGTGCAGTCTGACCTGTGCCTTGAGGGATGATCAGATGGGTGACTGCCTGGAGTCCCTTTCAACTTGAGTTCATCCATCATTCTATAACTGGATGAGTATATCTTGCAGTAAAACTTGATTTCAATGCACATTGTCTTCTAAATTAAGAAGAAAATGAAGAAAACTAATAACATTCTCTTAATTTTCAACTGCTAACTCTAAAGTTGTCCCTTTGATTGCTGATTACGCTATTTGGCTGCAGAATTTCTCTCAGTGGGTTTGTAAGGTACTACTCTGAAAACACTTCCCCGCCCCTCCCGCCCCCTTATATCTCTTGGTTTTACCTTTCTGTCCTGCAACTATTTAAGCAAAAATGTTTTTTCTTATTCTCTCCATAGCTTGAGTCTGGTTTTCTTAAATTTCCATTAGTCTCACAAGATAATATAAGGTAATTTTTTTCCCAACATTTATTTGGTCTAGACTAATTTTTCTTACAATTACATATAAGTTGGAGGGGAGTGGAAGACAAAAAGCAGAGAAGTCATTAAAGTGAATAATGAACAAGCCAGTGTACTATTGGAAAAATTTGTATAGGAATCTTGCATGGATTTAGCAGAAGAAATTTTAAAAAGTAGTATTTTAGAGGCACTGCTTTTGATTCACTTGGAACAGAGAAGATCAGCTAGGAGACAGCATTTGAGGAAGAAGAACTTCCAGGTTTGAGGCAAAGATTTGATTGTTTTCAAAGTTTCAGATTTGGAAACAAATCCCATGTTTTCAAAAGAACTCCCTACTTTAAGAAACCAGACTGTACTCTGGGGAGGTCTAATAGCCCTGTAAATTAGAAATTAACTAAACCAGTTTGTTTAGATGAGATAAATGCAAACATCTACAGAAATGTAGAAAAAATAAAAGAAAAAAATTTTGTGAACATATAAAATGTTTTTTTCTTAGCTTTGAGAAATAATGCTTTGAAAACTGCAAGTGGAATTTTTTGTATTCAGTGGGGTTAAAAGAGGCTCATTTCCTTCTTAAAAATAAGACAGTCGAGAAGAAAGGCCAGTCAGAGGTGTACACTGTATAAAATATCTGCTTCTTTTGGTTAGCATCTCCATGCTCTATCCACATGTATGGCTATAATAAATTTTTTTCCTTTAATTCCAATTGCTTGCTTAGCCTATGGTTCAGGTAAAAGTTGTTCCTTTCTCTTTGGTGATCCTTTGAAATTCTACAACTGTTTTTCTTGTGTAACTGTGTTTTCAAGTTGATCTAGTTCCAAAACAAAAGAGAGGTATTTCATCAATTTTTTACTGGGCTGGTTTCAAAACCAAACCAAGCCACATACTGTGGAAGGTTTCACCATAACATTGCAAGTGATCCAGGGTGGCACATCATAAAATACTCTTCAGTAATAAAGACAACATAAAAAGCCAAAGCAATACAAGAAACAATGCTTGCATAACCCCTTAGTGACTGTAGAGCCCCATATACTGATTTAGTTTTCAGAGGAATGCACACATACCAGGCAGTATCTCCCAGCCCTAGGATAGAGGAGTCAGTTTGTTCTGTAAAGGAAAAAAGAATAAGATATTCCTAAATATGTGTGATATATTTTATATTAGTGCAGAGCTTTCCCCTTGGAGAATTCCGTGAATTTTCCTTGGGATTTACAAGGTGAGAAATTATAGTTACTGTATCTTGTTAAGGAAAGCAAACAAGCTGCTCAGCCTGCCATAAACTGTTGTGTGTGATCTTGCATCTCCATGAAGTTGTCAGACTGTTATGGTTTCGGGAGTCCTGGATGGTGGCTTTATCTCCTCTCATGCCTCTCAGATGTGGCATTGAGGGTTGAACACTCTTGCCTGGTCTAGGAGAATTGTGACATCTGTGGAGGCTGCTGTTGCTCCATGAACTGACAGCTCTTGGATTGGAATTTCTCAGCAGAGGATCTATTTCCAGTAATGTTTTCAGGTGTCTGATGTCCAGCTTTTTTTTTTTTCCTAGTGATTTCTGATGATTTCCACACCACCTCCCATTTCTTCGAGTCGGATTAACGCTGGCTATAGAGAGATTTGCCTGTAATGTTTTTACTTGAATCGTCTTTTAATAGGAATTTGTTGGGGTACTCAAGGTGTAAAAGGTTAAAAAACACTGAACCTGAGTAATTCCCCCACATCTTCCATGGGTGTTCCCTGACCATAAACACACTCTGAATGTTGATACAACTGTTTCTACTTAGCCATTATCAATTCCAATAGTAGAACTGGAATAATTTTGTTCTAAATACGTATATTTATGGATTGCAGGATGTGCAAAGATGGGGTTTTTTTTAAGTCTTCAGAAAAAATAAAACAAAAAGACCTCATCACTACAAAGTCAAAGGACAAAAAACCCCCAGAAAAATAACAACAAAAAAAAAAAAGAAAAAGAGGTTATGTCCTCTATTCAGTATGTGCCTATTAAATATTGAAAAATGTCTCCACTAAAAAACAGTTTAGGAATTCATTTAATTTTTCTCCCTCAGAGTTTTGCTAAACTTCTTCCAGACAGAGAGAGATGCTTTTAGGTATTAATTTCTGGGAATAGCTGGCTCTCCAACACCCAGAGAAGATTTCCCTAATCAGAAGATAGACCTAAATACATAGACATTTTTCATCACTAATACATTTCATCACTAATGAATTAATTAGTGCCATTCTCCAGAGGGGGAACATTTTCCAAGTTTTAATGCAGATTTCTTTGGAATCCCACAACTCAATCATAGAGTCACTTAAGGTGGAAAAGACCTTTAAGATGATCAAGTCCAACCATTAACCCATAGATTAACGTCATAGATTGAGGTCAGGTTAGTGAAGCAGAACAGTGTCATGAGAAAAATAGAAGGGCAGGGAGAGAAGGCTTAGGGGTTTTTTTGTTTGTTTATTTTACTTTCTGTCTTAAGTAATATGCATTGAGAGGAGACTGTTATCAATAACAGGAAAATGCTCAGCAGGGTCAGTGTTCCATGGGGTTTAGGTGACTAAAATAATAAAGTTGGGAGCCCATTTTCTTATGAGTATCTTACTATTTGCTAAAGGAATGAATTATTTCTGTTTAGCCAACAGGAGTATTTCCCATATCAAAGCAGATTTTTTTTTTTCTGGATTTATTCTATTAATCAAGACTTTTTTGTACTGAAGAGTTCATTAATTATAGGTTATTGTTAAAAAAATTGTGTTTAATATAAGATTTTTGCAGGTTTAATTGAAGATCAGCTTCGTGGAATATATGTCCATTTTCCAGAATTTAGTTTTTTTGTATATCTGGTCCAGTGAACTAAAATCTTGTATCAGACATTTGGAAGAGACATCAGAAACTACTGAATTTGGGGTTGTTTGGTTGGTTTTTTTCATTCTCACTCATGGGTACAGTTTATCTGAACACTGTCTTACCACTAGAGAGGCCTACAATAGTTTGTTTTTGTCTATTTTTAAAGCCAACAAATAGAAAAAAAAAAGGTGTAACAGATGGCTTAGCTGCTACAGGCAAGTGAAAATGCAAATAATTTGAAATTATATTAAGTTATGGTTAGTGGTTACTCATCAGCTGAGGTAGTTTATGTTGATACAAAAGTAACTACTTTATTTCCCTTAGGAGACAAATTTTCCCAACACAACCCTTATAAAACAAAGTTTGTCTTAGTGAAATAATTCCAACATTAAAATATATAACCAAATCCCTTTCCAAAGAAAGACTAATTAGTATTTCAATTTATTTACTAGACCAGACAGCTAATACAGCTCCTACAAAGTATCCATCGAGTGCTTTTTTAGGATCAGATAATGCATTTCCAAATTATATACTCTGACAATATCAACAAAGCTGTTTTATTAGTCCTGTTTTGGCCCTGTGGTATCATTACAACTGCTATTTGTCTACAGCTTGATTCAGTTAATGGAAGATGGTGGTCTAATTTTTACTTATAATAAGTTATCTATAACTCTCAGATGATGTCTATGTCTCTCACATGATTTATTGAAAATTCACACCTGCAATTTGCGCTAGAAAAGAATGTGTTTCTTTAGATATTTTAAAATCTTTTTTCCTTTTTTTTTTCTTTTTTTTCTTTTTTTTTTTCCTGGTTTAATATGTTACAGTCAAAAGAAAATAGAGTTATTTTAATTCTAGCTGCCAAAGCTTGCTTTCCCGCTTCAGGACACGGTGACTTCAATAAGTTATTCATATGTTAAGCTGGAAGCGCAAGGCCCCACGAGGGCTGTATATGAAGAAAAGACAGGAACTAATTCTCTGATGGAGAGACAAAGCTTTGCCACCAAACTCCGCTTTGCAGTGGATCTGTTTTTTTCAGAGCCCTCCCGAGCTGCTGACAGAGGGGCTGCAATGGCAGAGCTGATGTTAAGCAGGATGATGTGAACAAGGCTCTGTGGTGGAACGTCTTCGTGGCTGTGAGCTAAAATGCAGGCTGCACATCTGGGCAGAGGCACGTGTCACTGACGGAATACCAACCTCGGTGACTTCTTAAATGACATTAAAATTTGCTTCTGCTACCCAGCCACATGGTTTTCCATATTTTACTTTGCATACATCATTTGAGTTCTGAGGAAAATTTGCTTAGTCAAAAAGTCAGCTGTATTCAAATTATTCATAAGGGAAATTGCATCTTAAGCAATTAAAATGTGTGCTGGGTAAAAGAAAATGTTTCTTCCTGAGAGGAAAGAGCGGATGCTCCATCTATGAGAAATCTTATTACAAGTTCTTTTCTGTTACTAAGCACTTAATATTAAAAAGAAACTTGCTCTAATCAGAGAAGAACCATACCAGGGCATTAGTTTAGATTGATTTAAGTTTGGTTTTTTTGGGTTTTTTTCCACTCATGATAGATACTCTTCCACATCCAGCCCCCCCCCCACCACCGTCCTCCCAAAATTTCTGATACTTTTAGGAAGGGTTGTGCATTAGTTTTATTTTCATTGAATTTTGTATGCTCTGATCTATTCTGCACAAATTAATGTCCCTTTGAGCTGCAGTTGTATGGAAGATGGGAGAGCAAGAGTGATGTGTTCAGGTTTGGACAATTTACTAGGAAGGAAATGAGCTTGGCCATGTTTAAAGTCAGTCTGAGAGATTAAGGTAGCAGACTATGCATCTTTTACCCCCTTAGAATATAAATTACCCCACTTAGCCATTAAAAAAATTGGATTCTACTAGATTCATGTCTAGTCACTGATCTGCAATTTATGACCATTACAGCAAAATTGTATTATTTGTGCTGTGTTTTCTTTATAAATAAACAACACTTGTAGGCATTTTCTTCAAGCTTTTGTATTGAAGTTTGCAAACCTGCCCTGTAAAAGTGGATAAACTAAAAATATCCCTCGCCACCCATTATATGTCTGAAGTGGCTAAAAGATGACCTTATTAGTGTTGATTCTGTACTAATCAATGCCACATATTTCAAGATTTCCTGAATTTCTGGGTCCTACGTACTTCTCAGTTATGTGCAACATGACGGCTACAGAGTGCCAAGAAAAAAAGAGATACTGTGTGTATATGTGTGTGTGTGTGTGTGTGTGTATATGTATGTTTATTTTTTGCATAGAAACCAGGTAAGGCTGGCCTGTGGCATCTCTGGATGTCCAGGTGAAGGGGCAGAGATGAGGTGATAAGAAAGCCATCCTTCTTTTGGAGTGGCACGTGGAAGCAGCAATGCCTGCGGGCTGTGGGGATGCTGTTTCACGTTCTCCTTACTCAACCCTTGCTCCTTTGGAGAGGGGGAAGGAAATCTGCTTCATCTTTTATTTGGAGAAATCATTGGGTAAAAGAAGATTTTTTAATTTTTTTTGGGGGGGGAAGGGGGTTCTGTTTGAAGTTTAGTTGCTGGTGTTGTTTTCACCTTTTTGAACCTTTTCGGTCCGTCTCTGCAGCTGAGTAATGGAATACTTAAGGCCATATCATACCATCGATTTCCAAGCAGAGTCCTATTGGATTCTGTGGAGAGTTCTGGTTTTAAAATCAATGGCGTAATATGATTTAAAGTAATAAAAAGAGAGCAAAGGGACATGGAATTTAGTTCATCTGTGACCCATGATATTGAAAAACCCATTAGTTGCACCACACAGAGCACGTACTGGGAGTGCTGCCTCGTTCACCGGCAGAATGCCTGAATTTTAACACAGCTTATTTACTTAATCAGAGGAGATCTACATGTGAGGAATGGAGTTCATGACCTACCTTGTAGTTACAGTTGAACCAAGTTTCTGAATTAACTCCATAGGCATTTTTCAGTGAAATGCAGTATTTTATTTGGTTATTAAAAGTGCTAAAATTTATGACTATCTGATAATTTATTTTTTTTTCGTGCAGCTGTATCAAAAGAGTATACCCACTGTTACAAATCTTAAAATAATTGCTCTTAGGGATAATGTGTTTCTGTGCTTGGAAGCATTAGTCTAATCTTCTCTAGTGTCAATCTGAAGAACGTAATCAAATTGATACCACAGAAGCAAAGTCAGAGCTATTGTGCATTTTAAGAAGCTTTTATGATTCTGATGTTGTAAGCATGGTTTTATTATTTTTATAATTTCTTTGTAGAGCTTTATTGTGCCTGAATGACATAGCTATAGCAACATCAAAATGTTGCAGGAGATACCTCTCTCCTGTTTATATTCGTCAGAATTAAGGCCTCTATTTAGCTTTGACTTCGTGATCTTCTGACTTAAAAATTCAAACGTGCTTCCAGTTAACAAATTCCATTCTTTGCCCTTGATTCTCAATACTTTTCCCCCTTTGTATCAACTCCTTGAGCCCACTTGCTCCTACTTTGAAGAATCATGAAGAGGAATCTTTTTTTTTAATCTGGAGCTCTGTAGCTTCTTTGGCACAGATCACCTGAGGAAAGACTATTTGGTATCCATGATTACGGGGGGAAAAACCACAGTTAAATATTGCAGGTGAGCTAAATAGTCATAAATAGGACTATAAATTGGATGTTTTAATAGCTTTTCCGAGTAAGCTTTTGTTCAAAGCACGTTATTCTATGCTATCAAAACATGCATGCCTATTTATATAAGTAAGCATTTTAAATAAATACCACATGCACTCACTGAGTGATTATTAAAATGTTTGTAACCTACTTTGTACATGCAGAGAGCTTTCCAACAAGGCAGGAGTTAATTAGGCTTGTGGGGGTAAATATAAAAATAAAACAAAATAATAATGAAAACACTTCAAACCAATGACCCTGTTTTATTGTCCAAATGGGACAATAAATCAGACAAACTGAAGCAAGCCACGATAAATATGAGAGAGGGAGAAAGAGAAGCAAAATAAATAGTTCACGATCTAACCACCTTTTGGGCCATAATTTCCCTTTCTAGATTCTTAAAAATATTTTTGAATATAGATGCATGACAGCTCTTGAGTATTTCCTTAATTTGTTGGCTTTTTTCTTTCAATTCTGTTTAATTCTCTCATTCTGTTTAAGAGACATTTTTTTCACAGGTTTGGGTCCTGTCATACTGGGAAATAGTAAACATGGCCAATATTGTGTTGTTCTAGAGATGGGAAAAGTGTTCTTTCTCCAGCTGCATTTTCCTCTCCCCTACCCCACACACGCGCACACAGACTCTGCTCTGAGAAGCCCTTTACATGGGATTTGTTTGGTGCTGTTGTGACTCCTTGAGTCTGGGACATATATGGAAATATTCCCTGGAAGTCTTCAAAAAGACTTTTTGAATGTGTAAGTTCATTCTGTTTATTTTCATACTTCTTAATCTAACTGGACGAAGCGGAGTTCTAGTGATCTTTTCCTTCATGTGATTGTTACGTAACAAATATATTTTAAAATATATTTTGGGGTCTGGGGTCTAGAATATTATGACTTAGGAAGGAAGGTACTGGTAAGAGAGGCAGTGGATATATATATATATATATATGCATATTTTAGGAGTTGCATTAAAAAAACCTTCTGCGTATTAAAAAGCACTCACAGGAGAGCAATGAAAGGAGTGATCAAAAATAGTTGCAAACAGAAAAATGCTAATAAAACATGAGACTGCAGCTGCTTATCTTTAAACTGATAACTTAATCTGTGAGATCTCATATAGCAGCTTATACTCTTGCATGTTCAAGTGAACAAAAGTGCTGAGAAAATCTTCATGTCTTTCCTCCTTCTCCTGTAAACAGTGCCTTGTTTAAATGTGTCTGGAATCTGTAGATCAATGGGGGAGTCCAGCTGTTCTTGCTGCTTCCTGAAGATAAACAAATATCAAGTGAAAATCTGTAATCTTAGGAATGTAAACTATAAAAAAAATACAGACCTTTGAGGAGAGATGGATGTGGCAGAGTGACATACTGGTGATTAGAGACGAGGGTCCAACAAAGAGTCTCAGCTGGGCAGTTCTGGTGGGCTTTCTGGCCACCTGCTTTTGCCCATGATGGATGTGAGTCATTGAGGAGATGGACATCAAGTGCAGCTGCAACCGTGAAAGATTGTATTTACATTTTAAAATGTCTGAATTAAACACTACTTTTTTACTGTACATAAGTAGAACTTCAAGGCAGATAAGGAAGACAGCTTTGGTTGTGGGATGAAAAATAAATAGATAAAAACAAGGAAGAGAAATGGGTTGAAGTTTTTATTATTTTTGGTGACTTCCTCTGTAAAGGTGAAAAATTATCAAAGGCAGATGATGCATGTGTGGGTTTCAACCTCTTCTACTCCATCTCTATTATTTGGAGATTTTTTGTCAACTTTAAAATGGCAAGTTGCAATGTTCCATCTTGCAAAACATTTCATGGCTGTTTTCATTTTCTGAAAGCAATTAAACTAAAATACAATGCAAGGAAACAGACTGATGAGTTTAACACAATTAAAAAGAAGCAATGAAATTTTTTTTTCCTAAAAATTAGCTGCTTCTTTTAATGTATAATTTTAGACTAGAATCCATCATTTATTCAACCATTGGCATCAGGCTCTTTTTACATCTGTCTAGCCATGACACACTTCTATACATATTTTTGTGAATTCTTTGGAATTAAATTTCCAGTAATCTTAAAGATCTTCAAATGTTCTCTCATGAAATGTATGTTTACCACAATATACAATTGTAAGGCAACATTGCACTGTTCATTAAGTGCCCTGTAATTTAATATTATCTGCGTGCTGTAAAAATGCCTTCAAAATACTGTATCTGTGTAATACCTGCTGATACTTGATATCACAAAGCAAGAAAGACCCTGACAATTGCAATTTGGAGGTTTGTTCCAACTCCTACTGAAGCAAGTAATAGCCTATATCTTCACTCAAGTGTATGATGGATCTGGCTCCAAATAAGAAGAATATGCCAGATTTCTTGCTGGAGATGCGTACAGCGACACTGAAAGCACATATCTTTAAATTCTGTTATTTTCTTTTTTTTTTTAAGTCTTTGACCATTTTGGTTTTTTCCATAGGTGCTGCAAAATGTAAGAGAGATTGGAACTGCAGCATATCACCTTTCAAATGGTCTCTGCACAAAGGTACAACAGAAGAAATTGATTTTCACTTTTCATCAATATTTCTAAATTGTAACACATATTTTACAGCAAAAGCAGATGCATCACCCTGGACTCTTTTTGTTGTTGATGTTGTTGTTGTTGTTGTTGTCAGTATTCCTGAAACAAAGTGCATTAAAAGCTACTAGCATGGAAGTTTCAGCTTGGTAATTTACAGCCTGCAAATGGATTTCCGTCTCTGAATGACAAGTCAGTCAGTGAACCATGTATTGTACATAGATGATGAGCAATTCACTCACTGGATGCAGGGCTTTTAATATTTCTCCTCAAAGTTTGAGACATCGAATGAACTTTGACTGGGACTTTCTGGATCTTTCCATATTTGCACACTTTATTTAACTGTTGCCAAATGGGCTCTGATGAACTGAGCCTTTGTCAGCTCTTTTTGCTTTTATTGGCAGAATTTGAAGTATTGGTTGGGTCAGTTTTGTACACCTAATAATAGCTCATCTCCAAAGTTCAGTATAAAAATGTTAATTACTGCTTTTACTTGTGTTCTCATTTATCTTTTTTGCCTGGCTGGCAGCAGATCTTACCAGCTGATCCACGAAGCTCTGATCTGTCACACCTCCACTGACAGGGTTAGCTCAGGCAGGAAGAAGGAGCTCTTGGATCTCTTCGGAGATTGTTTTCTTGCAAGTGCTGACACTGTCCTATATTTTTTTCTGGATGAATTTGCTTGGCTATATTTGTCAAAGTTTTTGCTTTGATGCTTACATACACATATGTGTTACTGTATATCAGATTTCTTTTCCTGGAAGTAAAAATGGAAATTAGCTTCTGGGAGAGGCAAGACTGAGGTAGCTCATAGCAGCTTAACAAGACACATTTCCAGTTCCATTTATCTATTAAAGTCATTTCATGAGGACACTGTGAAGGTTTTACTTGAAGGTGTATCAGAAGAGCTGTGTTAAAGTTTCTAGAAGGGTCTAAATTAAATGCTCTTATGCTAGAAAACCAGTTTAATCGCTCATGCTTATAATGCATTTTTTGTATGAGAAATATTACTAAATATATGTATATATATCGTACACAGAAATATTAGCACAAATAGGTGGAACTGAAGGGAATTTGTCAGAAAATATAAAGTGTTCCCAAAAAGATGTTTGTCTAATTGTTCTTAAGGAGCTCTAATGACAGAGAACTACCACCTCTACTCAATATTTTTAGGGTTTTTTTTTTATTGTTATTTATTCAGTTCTTCTTTGTTGCAAATTAAAATAGCTTCCAGCTAAAGTTCAATAGAGATCTTTAGCTCACTTATCTAAGCATCATTTGCTTGATATTCACATGTATAATTATGATAATTATTCTAGCATTATGTATACCTTCATTTACTTTCTATTGATATTCCACAATACATGAATGTGCATCCTGAATACCTAAATATTGGCCTGAGAGGATACTGTAATCTGTTGACCAATGCATCCGAATAGGTATTATTTTTACTGTGGAGCAAGAAACCCAAATTTAGGGACAGGAAGAACAAGACTACTTTTACTAGTTGTACCACTTCCTTTCTTACCTTTTTTTTAAGTCTTCATTTTATTTCCAAGAGTGCTCTCTCTTGAGGTATAGAATGTTGTTTTCACACACTAGGTGAAACATGTTTAAGCTTAGCTTAGAGGAACAAACCTTCTATACTAGAAACTAATTCTGGGCAATCTTAAAATAAACTTTCATCGTACTTGTTTATGTATTTCAAGACACAGTTTCCATATAGTCTCTTTTTATTTTTGTTAGAATACATCCCTCTCCTAAGTGTATATCTATTAATAATTAATTGCCATAATAAATTCACTCATTATGGGACCCTAGGTATGGAGTAAGTGTGTCTGAAATAAAGTGGGTCATACTGGCTTGGAAACGAAATTCAGATTCCAAAAGGAGAAGCTGACAGACTTTTTTCAGGGATGTAATGACTGGAATTTAAGTCACTGTTTTTCTCTGATTCAGCATCTGGAGGTTGCAAAGCCTGCACATGGTCTAGCAGTGATCCATTGCCTGAGTAAGGGCATGAGGACTGCACCAATTAATTTTTTTTTTAAACTTTGATTTAAATAATCGTGTTGGGTGACAGCAATGAAAAAATATCACAAAGCGTTCCCTCATTATCTCCAAATATAATCCTTGATAGATAGGTAGGACCCCAGTTAACAATTGACCACAGGAAACTGTAGATCTTGAAACCAAAAAAAATATATTTATTTTCCCTACTTTTTTTTTAAAGCAAAAGACTGGAAAAAAACTCCAACCTTTTAGTCATTTAGCAATGCTAAATTAAATTAGTCTCGGTGGGCTAGGCTGCACCTCTAAGCACAACAGCTTGTGGCTGAAGGAGAGGATGGAGAGTGGAGATAGCGGTAGGTGGTGGTTAGTTCTTACGCAGACCCATGGGTCTGGAGTCAATCTGAACTGAGATATGAACAAAGTGCCTCAGAGGAAGCTTCAGACAAGGCAATACCCAGCTCTCATTATTGTTTCTACTCATAAAAACAATATGCACATCTCTTGTGGACTGGATACGCTCAAGGAATGTTGCCTTTCCCCAAATTGGTTTGATACAGCCACCGTCAATATGCAATACATCTAGACTTCCAACCCAGCAACAACTTTTCCATCTTTTTATTTATTTATCTTAATTAATTTTCTCTTTCTTTCCTCCAGTAGATTGACTTTGAAAGGGTTTTCATTTTATAGGAAATACAAGTTATTGATTTTCTTTTGTAAATCAGAATGAAAAATAGATTTTTAGTTTTCCTTGAGAATTGAAATTCTGCTTTTCATCCAACCTTTATCAAAGACCTGGGAGTAAATCCCCACACATTCTATTAACCTCAATAATGCTGTGAATCTCTACACCAGCCAAGGCACAGCTTCCAGCATGCTTGCTCCCAGTAGTCATTCCAATGTTGGTTGGGTACCTGAGGATAAATCACCACATGACTGAACAGTAATTTCGAAGTAGGTTCTTGCCTGAGTTCCTTTTGTCCCCCAGTATTTTCTCCTCTTGCTGCTGCTCTATGATCCAACATGAGTGTTCCTAAATTGGTAACCAGGTGCCGCTGGATGAACTTCCTGAGACAAAAGAACATTTGTGTGTGCCTATTTATGGTGAAGGTGCCGTGGTATGGCATAGCACATGCACACATGGGCTGAACTGTTGATGCAGTCTGCAAGTATTTCCAGACCACACATGCACCTGCATGAAGTGTGTTCAGAGTATTATTTTGCTCCTTTTTGTGGGGGTTGGTGTGAGAAAGCTTAAAAGCTCTTTTTTCACCATTAAAGGTAATTATGCTTTTGTGCTCTTCAAACTGTTCATTCCATATGCAGCAAACCCGTGAAAACAAATGTGTCTTCTGCACCGAAACATGTTAAACTGCAGTTATGTTAAAAATATAAGAAAGAAATCCATGTCCTGATATATTAAAATGGAAATAATAGTAACTTCTTTATTTAAGTTAAATGTGGCTGTCACTTAAGCAATAATAAGGGAGATAAAGTTTAACTGCTTGTTGCATACCACTGTATTAACATTGAACCAGAAATGAAGCCTCCATGAAATGTGATGAAATAATTGTAGGTATGTGAAAGTTGTTTTTACCTGTAAAATGATTTGGCTGAATTTCAAAGATGTGAACCAACAGTGTGCAGCTTACCACACAAATTTTCTATTTTTATATTTCAGGTGCTTTATTTGCTTCCTTATTTGCTGGAAGTTGAGTTGTATTGTATTTGCAGAACAATGGGTAAGCTCTGCAGTATTTAATTTAATGCCTGTCAATACTTACGGATGCAAATGGGGGAAAACATTCTTATGAACTGACTTGTACCTTAAAGATCAAAAATTATTTAATTATTTTTTTGAGTATACATTAGATCAAGCTCTTACTATTAATATTTCTCTTCATTTGTTATGACTAGTGCAATTTTAAATTAATTCTTAACAACTTTTTGAGTAGAAGTAGAAAGTAAATATACCTGAGCTTAAAAGTAATGGTAGCAAAGGGAGAATCAAACAACAAAAGCACAATACAGACATAAAATAAACAATGACTATACAAACAGTGTTAGCTGCAATAGAAAATGGTGTTTTCTTTTCCTGGTCTGCTCTTTATTTGTAATTTGTGTGTGTGGGCATGTGTTCATACAAACATGTCTTAAACCTGCTGCACTCAGTTTATTATTCCTTTTTTCCTTTAGTGCAAGCAAACATCAAAATGGTATTATGCTCTTGTCCTTATTTAAATTCTAAAAACAAGTATACCCAAAAGGGATGTTTTGCTATTTTTGCTGTTGTTTTGCGTCAATATTTTATTCATGCAAAGTGGTAAGTAGGTTAGTAGGTGTAACGAGCAACTTAACTCCAAGTATCCACTTTCTTCTCTGTCCCAATGGTCCCCTTGTATTTCAGGTTTAGTAGCTATACTAAAATACTCTGAAACACTGTCTTCTGTCCGTGGCCGAAACAAAAATCCCACAATAGCAACAAAAAAGGGAAATACCCTTTAACTGGTTTTAGCTATGCGTAATGATGAAATAACATGTCTCCTTCCTCTTTCTTCCCTGCTTTTAACCATAATCTTGAAGTATGACAAAGAAAAAAAGAAGGCAGAGGGGTGTTTTCAAAGCCTGTATCTCCCACCCAGTACCCTCCAAATTTTTGTGGAGTTTATAACCGTGTCAGTACATTTCTTTTTGAATTCTTGTTGCTGAGTGAAAACAATATGATAGCAAATGTGAAAACTCTCAATGCAAATCATAGAGCATTTTGGCTGTAGAGAAACAGTAAACTAGTCATTAGATGAAAGTGTTGTCAAATGAATGAACTTGCCCCTATAATGTTATAATGTATTGCCTAACAATGGCCCTTTGCACCAGTTTTTGGTTTCTTGCATTTTTTTCATTACGTTTGTTACTATGTTGTGAATTTCATGTTCGGATTTCAAGGTATTCTCAAACAACTATCAAAAATATTGTCATAAATCTCATTTCACTAATCACTCTTGTTTCTTTCCTACATAAATATATTTAGTCACAAGAAAAAGAAAATCATTTATTTCAAAATATATAATGAAATATCCAACCATCTACTTCACTGAGGTTTTACTGTCTTTCTGTGGAATAGCTCCATATGGAAAACTAAAATTAATTACTTTTTTTTTTATGTTGCAAGGCCTCCTTGTAGAATAAAAATGTGTGAACCACGCTATATGAATAAGGTTTCTTAATTATTTTTTAAAGACCTCTAGATCTTGTTTATGCCTACACTATTTAGGGAAATAACTTTAGGTTTGTATTTTATTAATTTATTGGGTTACATAGAAAAACCTGGGCTTCCCAGCTTCCTCTAGTAGCATTCATTCTTCAATACCTGCAGCCTATGCCATATTTTAGCTAATTTGGTGAAGTTGGAAAATCAATTCTGTTTTACAAATACTTATGCTGTGATCATTATCTTTGCTCTAAGGGCTTACATTTGAACACAACGTAATTCAGATTAATAATGCATATTTAATAAATGCTTTCATAAGTACCAAGGAAGCATGTTGGTTTCCAAATGAATCCCAGCATATGGCTGTAATATCTAATCAATAATTAATTATAAGCTAGTTGACCCCATAGACTCTTGCTACTTGGATGTGTTAAAAAAGAAGAATCTGGTAAGCAGATTGGAAAACCAGAAAACATAATGTGTAATCTCTTTTTTGCCCTTTCTCTTCAGTCAGGCATGAGATTAAGATTTATCTATTGTTCAAGAGCCCTTGCAGCTACATGCATAAAATTAAAAGAGGAGTACTAAATAAGGATTCAAGGATACAAATGCAGTGCGAGGTATGTGTGACCCATGATCTGGTCACATCTAGGCAGGGGCCTGGTGTGCTTTCAGTGGACTGAGTTTGGAAAGAGCCCTTGTGTGTATGACGGTGGCCAAAGGTGCATAGGGCACCCTAGTCCTGCGCTGGCTGTTGGTGCCATGTTTTGCAAGGACAACCCTTCCAAAGTTGTTATAGTCCTCTCTATATAGCTGAGGGATGAAGGTCTGCCAAAAGCCAGCACTGAACAAGTCAAAGTAGTTTGTACAGGCCATGCAATGCACCAGGAATGACAGTCCATCAAACCATAAAAAAGGCTGGAGACTACTAAGTCTTCCCCGTATCTCTGCTGCAGAGCACCTGTGCAGGTGCCTTTGCTTGGCAAGCTGCAAAGTGCTCACTGGCGACCTCAGTGGAAGTTGAACTGCAGATCCAAACCCATCTCTATCGCTGGGAGAGTATCCAACTTTGACTGTAATCAGGATTGAGGAGGAGGAGGCAGAGAAAAGAGCTGGATTAATATGTGAAGAAACTGCCAGAAATTAAAACAGCTACAATTATTTCAGCAATGAAGGCGACACTGTGCAATGGACTCACTAAATATTTGTCTCTTAGGCTGCAAAATTGTTCCAGGTCAAGGTTCTGAATCACAGCTTTTCCTGACTTTGATGCTTTCCCGACTCATCCTGCTGCTATTTACATACCAGTTTTATTGTACTTTTGGTCAGACCCTCCATTTCTTGAGGGGAAAGTGTGTCTTCCCTAGCTTGTGACAGAAACAAAGCTACATAGACACAGACTCTGGCTTAGCTGACCATATCTTAGCTGGCTTAGCTCTGTGGAGATGCTGTTGTGCACAAAGCATGCCTGTAATGATTCTGTATTTCTTGCTAAACTATGCAGTGTTTTTAATGCCAGAGGTTTATTGCCTTTTGAAAATGTTGCAAAAGAAAAAATGATCAATTTTGTTCTCAATGTCCTTCGACAGTTTATCCCTAATGATATATATCTGTCCAGCTTCTTTGATGGAAAAAAACAACATGTTAATTACTATTACTTTTAGATTATGTATGTATTGCATATATATATGCAACAAAATCTACTGCCAGACAGTATTGCAAATAGAGAGGCAAAGAAAAATTCCTTGAAGAGGGTCAAATCTCAATTGAACTGACAGTCCAGCTGGTGTTGAGGTCCCACATGAGGCAATCTGTGGACCTCCTGTGTCTGAGATACGGTCAGGCGTAGATCTGTGCTAGCATCTGCTTGCATTGCAAGTAGTCTCTTCCTCTGGACAAGGATGGACAACTTGCACAGAACTTGACTAGTCCTGACTGTAAAGACTTCTTCTCAAACGGAGGTTAGTGCCCATGCATTTAATTTCTAGCAAATACATCTGCCAGACTGAGGGAAAAGTAGACCCTTTTTCCCAAAGAGCTTGTCCTCCTTTCAAGCATTTGAAAGTTGGAAACCTGTTTCTCTGCGGAGCAGCAGTTCATGTCCCCTGGGCTGACACAGAGAAGTTTGACACTGCCCTCTTTTGCCTAAGCCTGGACTAGCTGCTGAAATGAAGACCTTGAGGTTTAAATGTAAGGTATTTATATATATGGCCATACTTTCTTGTAAGGTCAAAAGGCATCTTTTAAGAAGTTCACTGTCACTAAATGTAGTTCTGATTTTAATATAATTAACTCCACTAGCAGCAATCTTCCACTGAACAGAACTCAAAAAATTACTTGTGACCTTAAGAACCCCAAAAAAAATCAAAGACTTCTTGCTGTGATAAAGCAGATGTCTACTGATCTGGTTGATCGGAATCAGATGTGTAAGCACTATTAGCAAATGCCTTGAATTTTACCCAACAAGTTCAATAAGAAAACACAATAATGTCTCTTACATCTATCTTTAATAGCATTGTGTCTATGAATCCCCAGTGAAGATTTCAGCTCACGTTGGGCACTAGCCCAAGGTGGATTCTACCCTGAAGGAAACAGTTTTTCTCTTGCTGGGCTTGTCAGATCTGCCTTTCAGACACAGAGAGCATTCTTACCTCCTTTGATTTTTCTGATTGCAGTGTTTGGCACTTCTTGAATCAATTTATAGGCGGCTTAGATCAGGGAATTGAGCTTTGAAAAC
Source organism: Grallaria varia (assembly GCA_013396735.1). NCBI lineage: Eukaryota > Metazoa > Chordata > Aves > Passeriformes > Formicariidae > Grallaria > Grallaria varia. Next base: position 503,214 of record VWZG01000859.1, read on the forward strand.
TAGCTTGCAGGCTTACAGTTGAGATTTAAATTAGGACTAATGTTTATGTGTTTCTAAAGAGCTTTGTTTCAAGGTTTGAGTTCATAACATTCATAAGAGAAATGGTTCAAGGTCCTGATTTTCCAAAAGTTTGGAAAGAATGAGGCTGGATCTCATGTTCTGGTTTTGGGTTCTCCTTTCCTTGATTATTGGGAAGCATGTAAAAAAACCCAGTACTCACCTACACAGGCAGATTTAGGAAAATTTTGATAGTTTCAAAATTCATCTGATAGAAGCATCTCTGATGTGATACTTATGATATTCCCTTGGGGTTTTTTATGTCTGTTGGAGGGTTATGCTAGTATAGTCCTGAAACAGTGGACTGTTAGTCTTGATTTAGTAGCCAGACAGTAATTACATGTTAGTGGATGTATTCAGGCATGTGGACTGCACCTTTTTCACTCATCAGCCACGTTTTGGCAACCTTCTACTTGTATAATAAGAGCAGAACTGTCAAAGAGTTTACTAATTCATTACATTAAGGATGCAGTAAAATGATTGATGTGTGATTTAACAGTTTATTATTCTTCATTAAAAATGTAAGAGAACATTAACAGAGTTTTGTTCTCAAAGGTATTACATGCAGAGAAAAAAGAGAGAGGTTAGAATGGAAAGTAGAGCTGTACAGGTTTGTGTGTTTTTAAAGTTGCATGACAAACCATATTTGCTAATCCCAAAGCTTCATTATGCAGTAAAACAGAATTAATGAGGAATCAACCCTACTGCTCAGAGATCTTAAATTTTGGCAAATCTCAGCTCATTGTTAGTTTGGAGATATGCAGATCTGATGTTTGGTCTCTTCCTCTGCAGCTTCTACAGAAGTCTTCTCTATGCAGCTTTCTAATTTGTCATTCCAAGGTGGAAAGAAAGTGAATCCTCTTCAGTAGTTTCAGTTTTTCTTACTATGTGCAAGATAGCTTCCAGACTTTTACGTTGTTTTCTTTCCTGCTTCTTAGGTCCATGGAAGAAATGTATTTCTCAAATTAAGGCATTGTTAGAGTAAGGTATCTGTAATATTTTTCATTTAGGACACTACATGAAACAATTTTTAACAGCTTGATATTGAATGAGAACTTCTATAACTTTTTTTTAAAATGATGTCCGAATAGAATTATTTTTCTGTTAGGTGCATAAATAATCCCTACCTACATAAGAAGGCTGAAACAGCTTATATTTTGGGGTCCTATAGGAGCAAAAGCTTTGGTTCTGACTGGAAGTATGAAATTTCTATTTTTTTTTTTTCCTCTGTCATAAGATTTCCATTTGCAGGTAATTTCCTTGAGAATCTGTTTGAATAAAACACCTCTTGGAAACATATGGAATAATGAAACTTTCGAGCTCTGGTTATAACAATAAGAAGAAAAGACAACCTCCCACTTTTGAAGTATTTCTCACATAGTTATGCAACATGTTTTCTGCAGAGAAGAAAGTGTATTCTGACCCCAGACACTCCTGTCTTTCCCGGTAGACTAATTTCAGTCTCCTATGAGAGACTATAAAACAGTTTCGCAAAGGCGGGCAAAGAAAAGATTGCAAGGCCCTGGGGTTCACATAGTGCATTTGACAATGATCATATTTGACCTGAGGGCAGGAAGGAAAAAAGGTCTCTGGCAGGTAGAATGGGGTAGAGGTACATGGTTAAGGAGTCCTTTTGTATATTTAGCACAAGCAGTTTGTCTTTTTAATGTTTAGGAATACTCAAGTCACTATATGAGAACAATCACTGTAGCTGAGATGTAACTTCTTTTCAAGGTTAGAGAAGGAGTTAGTCTTCTTGTGGTCATGATAATTTACAATCATACACTAAAACTATCAGTCAAATTCTGTGATAAAAATAGCTCAGTCAGAAACATGAGCCTTGATCCTTCACTTTAGGTAAGCATGTTTTACTTTAACATAGGTTAAAAACAAACAAACAAACCCACTTCAGTGGGTTTTGTATTTTGCTGAAACTGTTTCTGTGTCAGGGCCTTTGTTAGGACTGCTAGAGGCAAAAAGCAGGAACATGAATAAGAGTCATTTGCAGCGAATGAGTTACTTATTGTTGTTGTCTTTTTCCTTCCTTCATCATATTTCACTCATTCGAATGATACATATATCTATATTTTTTTTTTCCACTCTCTTTTATTTTTGTCAACTAAATGCAAAAGAGAGGAATCTATAATTTTGCTCCATGTACCTCTGATTTGAAAATATAATGTTCAGGAAGTTCTGTTGAGCTTGCAACAATCTATTGAAAATTAGCTCATTTGTATGAGCTGAATGAAGCCCCAAAATGTCAGGTGTGTTCCTTTTCCCAGCATCGCTGCTTATCCATACTTTTCGTAACTGGAGAGAAGTGATGTATAATGAAAATGTCTGCTGTGCTGTGTATCATTAGCTATTCCTTATTACAGTCAGTCATCTATTCATCCTTTCTGGATGTACTCATGAATAAGATGCATAACAAACTGATGTTCTGTTTTTTCCTCATTAGGAATCTGATATCTTGTTCAGCAACACTGAAGAGGAAACGATTTGCTTTTAGTTCTAAGTGTGCATTTTATAACCCATAGAAAATTAAAAATACACAACAATATCTACAGTGATTTCATACACTTTCTTCATATAAATTGAAGCATTTTGAAAAATTATGTCAGACAGAGCTGGTGAATGTATGCTAGAAAATATCCTTGCAGCAACGTGAAGGCTTCTTTTGTAAGTGATTCATAGGATATCTGATGAACCAACATACATCAGATAGATATATTTTGCACTTAATTCTTCAGTGTGATGCAGTTATTCAGATTATCCTCAAGTCTCCCTCCTTTAAATGTTGATTTTTAGCAAGCTTTCCAGTTCAACAGACTTACAATGTGCAGAAACAAGCACAGTTTTCAGTCCATTCAGTGAAAGGTAGGAATGATCAATGAATGAGAAGGAGGCATAAGATTTAACTTCTTTCTTAGCTGATCGAGAAACCCATTCACTAGCTTAACTGCAGTTTGTTTCTGTTGCTTTTCTTGCTCTGTGTGGTACATTAACTCTTTAGAATAAAGAAATTTTTTTTAGTTTTGGGGGGATTTCTCTGGTTGGTTGAATTGTTTCAGCATCTAACTCCGCAGAACTACACAGGTACTCTGAGATTTCACTGTCAAAAACAAATGTTATAGAAACATAAGCTTAAGATGACTGAGATTTATTTGGTAACCAATTGCAATTGCATTACCATTCAAATAAATGTTGAAATCGTAACAGGACCCCTTGCCCTCATTTTAGATGCAGATATACTGATCGAAAAACTAAAATTCACTTGCCCACCTGAAAAGGATTTCCAACTTGAAGGAAATAGGGAAAAAAGTTAAAATGGAAATGATGTACACTGTTTCTTTAGGACTTTCTGACTGACAGTATCTGGTGTATTGTGTAGAAATGTGGCTGATGTTAACAGCGCTTCACTCACTTGTTGTGAAGCACTTGCAGGGCCAGATTCTCATTCACTCTATGTTAGATCAGTAAAAGATGAAGAGAGCTTTTAGTTCATCCTTAATGCCTTCTGCTTCCAGTCTGAATGTGTTAGCAAACAGATACAGTGAAAACTCTCAAGATATATATAATATTTTTACTTCTACTGATAATCCATCATCTGATTCTTATTCATATATACCCTGTAATGCATAGCTGACAAAACTACAAAATATTGTCAATAATCACAGTGCAAATACATCAGTCTAGAACTGCTTGTTGAAACATAGTCTCCTTGGACTTAGAGAGTGTTTCTCAGTTTAAAAAAATATGAAAAGATCTGTTATCTCATTTTACACATAAAAACCTAAGTGATAAGTGTTCTTAAAAATAACTCTGTCAATCAGTGTTATTTGTCCAGATGGAAATATGTTTTCCCTTTGATGCTATCTGTGCCTGTATCACTATTGGAGAATTCAAACCCAGCAATGCTGTGTGTAGATGACTAACACAAGGACATGGTTTTTTAATAACTAGTTGAGAAGGATCAAAGAATGCACAGTAAGTTACGTAGAATTGGTATTGATCAACAAGGTTTCTTGAGGCACAACAGTACTTTCAGCTGTACGACATATACCAAGCATCAGATTCACTTTATATGTGTGTTGGGGGTAGAAAGAAAAAATAAAAGGAATACAGAAGAGAAATCAAATGGATGAATCAAGTTGTGTTAAGTCAAGCCTACAATGCAGCTGCCTAATTTTCAGTTACTTTGGGCAATGCTGTGAAGCACAAATGCTAGGCAAGGACAGCTTGGCAGTTTTTGAAGCACATCATATAAGACAGGTGAAAAAATAGGGCTGTGGTTTTATTAGGCTGCAGATAT
>VWZG01000859.1:516349-668852 GCA_013396735.1 Grallaria varia
TGCCCCCAACATACATTAGCAGAATGTACTGCTTGAGTGCCAAATAAATGGCCAATTTCTTTGCCTCAGATAATCTCGTGGGTTCAGACACCTGGGTCTTGGATACTAGGAAGAAGCTGTGAACAAAAAGGACTAACTAGTTGCCTAACAGCACAAAGAATGATTTATGAATAATTATTTTAAATTGTCAATATGTGTAACCTGTCTAGATAATATTCGTAGAATCTGACAAGACATGGCTTGTCAGTGTGAAAAATAATGTCACAAATAGGAAGCAGAAAAGATCCAAAGTGTCAGCTTTCCATTACAAATACAAATGTGATGAATGGAATTGGTAGGACTCTCATCCAATTCTCATTATGTCGATAATTATAAAATAAGGTGTTCATGCAATAGCTTTACTTATAAACTCATATTTCCCTCAGAACTCTGAGAAGGTCCTAGTTTGGAGCTGGTGTTGCAGCAAGTAAAGATCCTTGCTCTTGGTTGTGGTCATTAAGATAACATCCCTGTCTGAAATCCTGTTAGTTCTGTTATATTTTCTTCTAGAGCTTATTTTTGAGGATGCTGATGAGGCATAGTCATGGAGCTAATGATGTCGCCCTATTGCTAATTAAATATTAAATGTTCTGATAATTACATTATATAAACCTAGTCAGTTGAATTACTACATATACATTTAGAACAGTTAATTTTTTTTTTTCTTTAGGCATTGTTTTCAGTCTTGACAAAAATCTAGTATAGTAGAGGACTTACTTTGGCTTATGACGTGTAGCAAAACAGAAGTTGATGCCAGATAAATGAAATATCAGAATAATATCTATATGTTTATGATTTATTGCACTATAGTACTAATAGTAGAAGTTGACCTAGTAGCAAATGAAGGTTTCATTAGAATGCTGCATTTTGGTTTCATTTATTTATTCCTATTCCTTGGGAAATCTTCAAAATGAACCATGTGCATTCAGACTGCATGCAAGAATATCTCCAATATCTTATTTGCTGATATAAATGTGGACAGTTGTTACCTCACTCAAACTGTTATGAACAAATGAATGACTGAGACTCGAGAAACTTCAGTAGATAAAAAGCGTAGGGTGAACATGTGTAGAACCAGCTGCTTCAGAGGCAATTGCTCCTACCCCTGATCTTGCCCTCTACTACCTATGAAGTGTCTTATGTTTCAAAGGCCAAAAAGAAAGTACTCTTGGACCTTTACACAGGAAGCAAATGTGATGTCAGTCTATGTTTGGCAGCTGAGAACAACTTCTCATCTGTCACAATCTCAGGCCTGTCATCACTGGTGATGACTGAGAGACCAAAGCCTGGTCTGACAGAAAATAGATTAACCTGAGGCAGGTCCAGCAAATGAAGGCAATATTAAAGCTTAATTCAGACTTGATGGTATTAACCAAAATCCTTCCAGTAGTAACCAAGACTCTCCATTTACACTTTCCTTCCTGCTTTCCAAGGTTTTCTGTGTTTCCTTGAGTGCTGTACCCTGTTATCCAGCACACACAGAGACTGAAATACTGAGGACTACCTCTCAACTAAACCCTTAGAAAGTTCTTGAGAGAGAAGAAACAAACTTTGAAGGTCGTGTTCATTTTAGTCCCATAGAAGATTTTTTTTCCCCCCCACTGCAGAGAATTATCTGGGCCATCATGTTTGCCCTCTGGAGCCTTCCCTCCCTTTTAGCTGGGGGGCAGAGGAGCAGGAGGCAGAAATCAGAGCAAATTGAGGCAGAGCGTACAGGCACACGGCGAGGTTAGCTGGGGAGCTGCTCTGTGCCTCTGCAGGGATGAGAAAATAGACCTTCCTAAATGATGTGGTTTCCGTGGGGCCAGACAGGAAAGAGGGGCTGTTCCCACGTGTTTCGGGCAATCTTGTAGTTTCTGCTCTTCATCTCTGAGGTGTTTATGGATCCAAGGAAGGAAGGCAAGCAGCAGTCGCTCCCGTCTCAGCTCTTTTGCTCGGCAGTTTATTGGAGGATAGCAGAGGGGAAGGGGGGGAAGGAGGAGATGAGACTCCCTGAGAGATCTCAATTCCCAGCATTTGTGACTTGGTTGCTCTGCGTGGTGTATTTGTGTTTTCCTTCACTTAACCTGCACGTGTAGTAGCGTGTTCTGTCTTCTAAATGGAAACTCTGCTCCTCCCGTCTGAAAATTCCTTGTTGTTGTTAAGACCTGAGGCAAAAGGTAGAAGGATTGCTAAAGCTGAGCTGCTCTGAAGTCCAAAAGAAGTATCTCAAGGCTGATGCAAATAAAGAAAGTAGGGAAAAAGAGCTGCTTTGAGTTGTGCCTATTCTGTCAAAGGCATCATCCACTGAGGCTGTCAAATTGGATTTTTTTTTTTTTTACTTTTTTAATCTATAGTTTAAACTAAAAGAAAGTCTATTTTGGTTGTCTAAAATAAATAAATAAGGAAGTTGGAACATAACAGGGAGCACACAGTGCATGCAACTAACCAAACCTCAATATTACAGTCTGCTTAAATCAAATGAACTTCAAAGAGAATAAGAAAACATTTCCATTTTTATTCTTTTTATTTTGGGGAAATGGGTGGGAGGTTAAATATTTTATTTCTTTAGTACTTAGGGATAAAAAAAAAAAGGGAAGATTTTTGTTTTTTTAATTTAATAAGTCAGGAGAGTGGTATTTTTTCCCCACCTATTGTATTAGGAGGCCTAGACAGAGAGTGATGCTGTGACTGTACTGTTTGTTGTGCTGCCTCTGGGTACAGAGGTTGATACAGAGAAAGCAAATTTCTCTTTTAAATCTTGGGACCTGGAAAACATTTGCAATCTAAAAGGGCTGTTTGTTACCATGCTGGGAGGCCCTAGGGCTTCCAAACCCTAGGATTATTGTTTCCATTTGATTTTGGTAGAGGTGACCTAGTTAGGCAAGGGAGTCCTGGGAACTTAATGTGAGAGGAGCAGCTTTCCTGCTGGGTATTCCGCTTGAGATGAGCAGGGGTAGTTCCTGGCATCACTGTGTCTTGTTTTCTGCTGACTTTCATCAGACCAGAGGGGAGGGTTTCTGGATTTTCTCTGCTCTTCTAAGTTGGAGAAGGTCTCAAACAACTCTCCGTGTCACATGAAGCTTTGCTCGTTGTTTTGCTGATGAAGAACACCCAAGTTTGAAGTGGGAGCTGCTGACCAGCCTGTGGGTTTGGGGCTTGGTGTAACTATAAAGGTTTTTAGCATCCTTCATCATTCTAGGTGGTTTTTAAATGAAACAAGGGGAAAAATCCAGCAAAAATACCAGGAAAAACAATAACCCGAATATTTTTTTAAATGATACTCTATTAAATATTATAATTAAAATACTTTATTCAGAAGACAAATGAATGGAACAAATGGTGGAAAGAAAAAGGGGCTTAATGCAGCTGTCTTGAGGGTAAAAATGTACATGGTCTCCCAGAGTTTCATTACACACCCCTCCATAAATAAGCAATTAAATACAATGCAGGCTGGGGAGAAATCCTTGCTTGTTTTTTTGTTTTTCTTTAGAAGATAGACCTAAACTTAGCTTATGCCTCAATTTTATTGAATTATATTAACTTCAATTTAAGTCTTGATGACCTGCCAAGGTATTGTGTAAAATCTTTCAATTAACAAACAGCAGGTTACTCAGCCAGAAAATTTTTCTTGAAAAAGGAGTTTTAAATAGATTTTTTATAGTGGCTTGATAATATCTTTAAAATTTTTGTTTTATAGTAGCAGTTTATTGACCTGTTTGAGGAAAAAAATAAATAAAGAAAACCAAGCAGTACTAGTTGGTTTTCCTAATGATTCCTCTCTAGAGTGGTGTGCTTTTTGTAGAAGAGAGCACATTTCCTGCTCAGGAAAAAAGAAGAATATTTTCTGCTCTTGCATCAGTACCGTGTTCCCTTGCAGCTGTTCCTGTCTCCCTGTGGGGAATGCAATAAGCCGCAATTAAATGCAGGTGCTTGGAAGCAGGAGTGCCCTTGCTCTGTTTAACAATCTGAGGCAACAAACATAAGAACCAGAGAGACAGGAATCTACCTTCTGTTTAATGGGGCATGAACACTCTTTCTTGGCACCAAGATAAGTGTCTGCCTTTTGTTAGAAGTACGTTTCTGGTTTTCCCTTGGTGAAAAGACGGAGGTTTTCCTCTTGTATATTTGTGCACTGCTAGGAGAGAAAACTAAACAAGACCATATGCTGTAAGGGGAAAACAGCAGTTGCTAGGCAGAGGAAATCTCTTGCCTTTGTAGCATAACACCACTCTTTTCTGATTCCTACAAGGTGAGGAAGGAGGGAGAAATATCCTTTCTCCTTTGGTTTTTTCCCTCCATGTGATATAGGCATAATTGAGGGAGCCAATATGCAGATATCTCTTAAACTAGAATTCAGGTTACTTTAACTGTCTCTTGGGGAGATACCTAGGTGGAAGTAACTGGAATAAAATGTGGCCAGGAGCAGAGGGTGACTCAGGTGTTCCAGGCTGTGAGCGGAGGCTTCTGGAAGAGCTGGGAGTCCCATATCAGCAGAAAGGTAAGCCCTGCTGTTTGGAGTGATGTGGGTGAAGGCGGCTACACTGAAAACTGGGCAGAGAGAAATCGCTCCTCCAAACTCTTGATCTCTCAGACAGACAAGTCTCCATAACTTTAGCACTGAAATTGTGCCTTGTCCTGACCAAATAGCTGTGTGTGTTTGCACAGTGTAGATCCCAGCCTGACGTTTATCTGCTGATGGTCTTCCTTAATAGGGTGACAGAGATGTAACATCTCGTTTTGAGTTTGAACCTTTGTGATCAGCTCTCACATCCATAAACTTAATTTCTCTACCCAAATGCTGTAGGTTTTCCCATGACTGTAAGTTGCACGTCCCTGCACTGCCATCCCCCTTGACTCCCCTCGCTGGTGCCTGTGTGGCTTTCCAGACAGCATCATTCATCTCTGAGCTGCAGCTGGGCTGGGTGGCTCTGACTGTGTCCATGGCTGGTGCCAAGCCAAAAAGTCTTCTGCTTCAGTCTCCTTGATGCTCTTAGATTTCTGTCAGGCTTAGTTGCAATGTGTCAGCATTTATAGGGAAGCTACTGTGGGCATATTTACCTTTTTAGATAATACTTATATATCCTATGATTGCTTAAGAAAATATGCTTGTGAAAAAGCAGAATGTTTGTACTGGGCAGTCTTCTGCTGAGAGCTCTTTCCTCATCAGGTGCTACACATGTAGCCTTTATGGTTAAACGTGCGCAGTACTGTGAGGCTTGTAAAGTGCCTTGGAATCCGGTGTCACCTTTGCATGCAACTGGAAGGTTATCTGTAATAAGAGATCTTGATGCAAGTTTATAGGATAGAATTGTGAAGTGGGATATGGGCTATGCCTCATTTTCAAAGACAATTCCTTCTAGTGACTTGTGAGATTTACAGAGCAGATTTACTGGAGATTCTTTGTTATGGTCAATATCCACGGTCTCTGTCCTGGGGGAAGACAAAGACACTTTATTCAAAAGTATTCAGTATAATATAGGTTTGGTGTAATTAGAAGGTTGGGTTATGCTAAAGAAGGGACGGGCTAAGCTAATCCAGAGAATACATTATGTTAACTAAGGGAAAACAGAGCAGGAGACATTCATCCATTATTCATGGACACACGGTGGAGGGGGACAATAGGTCTTGCCAAACAGATTTTGGGTACAAGGCAGGGAATACACAGAAACTACAAGTCTTGTCAAATGCAAATAGTCCTTGGAGGTCTGGAGATGGGTTGTTGTCAGCAGACGGGATACGGGATCAATTCTCATTGTCCTTGGAAGGCTTCCTGCCTTTGGCTATTTGTCCAAGGCTTTGCAGATATCTTGGCCAGGCTCCTTGTTGCTGGTTCCTGCCCTCATAGTTCTTCAAGCAAGCTTTGAAGCTAACTTTTATTTCCTGAAAAACAAAACTGAGAATGGAGCTTTTAAGGTCTTTCAAGCTTAATATTTTTTATCTTTGAAAGTTCAGGGTTTGGGATGCTCTCATCCTTTGGAAAATGAATGACGATAATCTTTTATTGCAAGCAAGACTCTAATTAGTGTCTGTTGGCTCTGAATCAAGTGCACACATGTTAGAGGTTCACCTGATAGTTGGTAGGTTATGAGCTTGGTGCCATTTGGGATTCAGTTGCCTAAGTAGGTAGAAGGCTTAGAGTATTCAAGAAATCACTGCAGAGCTGACAGATGGAACAAGACACATTTTGGAAAAGCAGATGAAGGCAGTCAGGATACTTTGTGACAGCTGAAATGATGATAACCATATATGTTTGCTCTGAATCCTACACAGAATGTCTGGGTCCCAACTCTCTTTTTAAGATCCCTCATTTTATACGGAGCCAAAGATCCTGATGTCTGTTGCACCAAGCAGATTTGTTGATTGCCTACAAATTAGGTGGAGACAGCATGCCAATGAATTGGTGTTTGGCAACAGTACAATAAACTTGTGGGGAGTTTGTTTTCTGCCTTTAAATTGCATCTCTTGCTGAAATTCATTCAATTACATTACTTGAAACTCATTTGGAGAATTTCCCCTGACCACTGTAAGGTATTTACATATTGAAATTATTAATTTTAGTTGTTTTTGTAGCTGGAAAAGATTTTAGGTTGGTGTTTAAAGATTTATAGCATCATCATTATGAATCTTGTCCTTTTGTGTTTGAAAAATAAGGATATTATGGATTTTAACAAGCTGTGTTGTAAAAATATCCTTACTGTTGTGCTTCAGTCAACTATTTGCTTTAAGAATTACAGTTTAGATTCCAAATAGCTTCTTATCCCATCACAATTTGGGTCTAAACTTAGTTCATGTAATCTGTATTTACAAGCACAAATCACATGGTGTGATTGTGGGGGTTGTTCTGTTCCGGGCCAGGAGCTGAATTTGGTAATCCTTGTGGATCCTTTCCAACTCAGGTTATTCTATGTTTCTAGGTTTTTCTTTTGTCTGGAAAGTTTATAGTGTAGTGAAGGTTTCTTTCTACTTGGTGTTTGTATCTTGACAAAACTGTATTTAGTAGATGACTTGAACAACTGGGAAAAGTTGTTTCTGCTACCAAGGTAATGTACATTTACAGGAGCATTTGCAAGAGTATTCAGGTTTCAGGTAAAGCTTAGCAAACCTCATTTTATTTTAGAGTAATTATGTCATTTGGTATTTCCTCTTTCTGGATTTAGGAACATTTCAAATATAATGAGAAATAAATTATGCTTCCAGGCCTCAGACTCTGGGTTTGACAGCTAACAGGCTCTTCTAAGGGTCAGTGAAGCTTCCTGCATAGTTTTTCTAATTTGGAGGAAAACTAAAAATCCTTCTTCAAAGAGAATGAATGTAGGAGATGAAAGGGCAGACGTGTACCTTGAGAGGATGGGGATGAGCAACTGGAACAGCTGCATCTGTGTCCAGCAAGTGGCGTTCTCTACAGACTGCTCGGGGGTGGCTAGTGTGTAAAGGATCTTGTTTTGGGGAGGAATAAGAGGGATTTCCTCTCTTCCAGTACACCTCTGGTCAGCATTTGCTCTCTTGCACTCAGCCATAGTAGCCAAGGGAAAATCTGTCAGGCAGTTTTGAATCCTGTGACTTTAAAAAGAGTAAATTTGAGAATCCACTCCACATATTCTCTCTGAGAAAGACATTCATATACCTGTGAAAGTTGGCAGCTGTAGTGGCTAAATATCTTTTTGTTCTTTTACAGCAGATTTTATCCTCAGGGTATGTGTACGGGGGTGCTTTTTAACACGGTAATTAAACAGCAGTATTTTCCTGTAATGTAGATTATCTAATTGGCTACCCATTTAATGACCTACTTTGATATTTAAACTAATTCGTATCTATAACCCTCCATACAGTGGAAATAAGGGCTGCCCGTAATGAGACTTGTAAGAAGGATAAGCAAACATTAATTGTTCGGTGCCTTTTCATCCTTTTTCACCTGTTGCTTATGGCTTCAAGTAAAACACAAAATGTGAGAATAAATATAGATGAAAGCATTAGTTTAGAAGTTAAAAAAGTAAGAATTGCTTTATTTGTATATATCAGCAGAATGGTGTTATGAGTTTTTTGGTTGGTTTACACCCCACATACTGCACCACCCCCTGGACAGCCCCACTCAGCTAAATAAGGAAGATAAAAACATGACTATGACTAGAAGAGCTCCATTTATCTCATAGTACTTTTGAAGCTAAAACTCGTTCACAATATTCGAAGTGAATATTTCAGAAAGAGAATACAATGACATGATGAAATATACTCCTTCAGGTAGGTCTAAAGTATGACGAATTGATTGACTCCGTGCCCCGAGCCTTCAGAGGTCAAAGTTATAAGCCAAGATAATATGACTCTTGAACAAAACTCTGGTAGAAAGTGGAAGAGGCAGAAATGGCTGAATTAAATCTAGAGGTTATGTTCCGTGTTATGCGGCATTATCACCTTGGAGTGTTACCACCTCTGTCATTAACGTTTCCAGGGGAAGGTCAGAGGGGAATCTGTGACCACGAATCGAGGAGCTCTCCCTTCAAGCACTGTGGGGGGAAAAAAAATATTGGGCTGTGTTCTGCCTTTTTCACTGGCTGGTCTCCTTCCCTTCTGATGATGTAACTGATTTTAATAATGTGCACTGGGGATGAGCCCTGTCCTGCAGGTCTCTTCTGCCCGTCATCAGATAAAGTTGGTCTTACTTAATTTCAGCAGCAGGCATTTGCTTATTTTTGGTGGGAATGAGATGAAGAGTATTAAAGCCAGGTCATCAACAAAAAGACCTTTTCTTGGGTGTGCAGGCAGTTGTCTGAACAATGAAGCAGCCCAACAGCTACAGGTGGAGATTAAGCAGCACTTGCTGTGCCAGGAAGAGGAGGAATGGGTGAAAACACTTGTGGCAATGACAGCTTTGGAAGAGTTCTTCTCAGTACCAACTTCTTTCAGGCAAAAAGTGATAATTTACATTTTTAAGAACATAATTACCCAAGAGACTTTTCCTGCATACCGTCTCAATCCCTTACACCTCATAAAGCTGTTCATAGTATCTGGTCATTTGGAAATTTCTGGGGTTAAGGTCATGCCCTAACTTTTTATTGAAGCTTCAAGTCTACATTCTGCTCCTCACAGTAGTTCTAGTACTGGAGTACCTACTGTGTATTACTAATTAGTAACAAGAAAGCACATAGAAGGTCTTCAGTTGGTGTTATTAAAATTTCGTGCTATTGTTTATTTATTTTTCCTTAAAGGCTCTGTGGATTCATGATTTTTTTTTTTTTTTTGCTTTGTTTTTTAAGATGAAAGCTGATGCCAAAGTACCGTGTTAAAAAAAACCAAACCAAAAACAAAAACCATCCCTCCATCCCCTTTCAAACTTTTTAGAAAATTCTACATATCACATACCAGACCTGACGTGTCAAATATATTAAAATGAAAAATAATAGTGATTACTTAAAAAGTGTGGATCCATTTGTACATGAACTGCTTTTGCAATCAGTATACTGGTTAAATAATGCTGTATTTTCCAAAGCTTTAGGAGGCATCATCTGAGGAAAAAAAGTAATACAGAAGCATACAACTCTAGGTGCGTGTCCTGGTTGTTAGGTTACATCTAGAATAGTGATGCTTTTCTATGTCTTTAAAGTCTGGTCATTAACTTCCTGTCTTAAAGAAAATATAGAAAAAGACAGTACCAAAATGATAGAAACTAAAATTCACTGGATCTCTACAGGATGAGTTTTCAGTTTTAAATTATGACTTAAACCAGGCCAAATTCTTCCCAAGTGTATCTCCATTGAAGTGTAGTGATTTATGCCATAGGTAAGCCTGACTGCAGGTTTCTAACACCTGACAGGGAATCAGCAGAACTACTTTCACAATCATACTGCATAATGTACTGCTTTTGCCTTTAGGTTGGTGATTAAACCCTTAGTTCCTTTTCCCCTGTCTCTTTCTGGACTGCTGTGAGGCTTCCTATTCAGTGCTATAATTAGGTAAGAAGGAGACATATTTGGAAAGATTGTGTTGTAATTACACAGAATTTGATGAAGAGATCATGCAAGATCAGTGTTAGGACTTTCTAAGTTGAGCTTATGCTTCTTGCTCCTGTTACAGAAGCAGGTTTTAATTGATTTCTGAAAAATGCCAGCCTGTCCCAGCTAGATTCTGAGAGAAGATCCAGACAAATATGCAGAACTTACAGAAAGTGAAGCTTATGGCTGCGACTTTGGCCAGCTTTTCTACTTTGATCCCCTGTTTTGTTATAGTGACTAAGACAAAGCTCTTTTCAGCCTGGTGGCTTTTGGCAGAAGAATTGAGCACTGAGAACTTGCTGAGAAATGCACGCATGGGAGGATAGAAAGTGTTGGAAAGCCAAATGATAAAATTGTGTTTGTTCATTTGTTTCCCATCGTGAACAACAGGAAGCTGCTGTCATGGTACAGCAAAAGAAAAAGTTCAAAACATTTGGGTAAAACCTGAAAATATTGTGCTTTTCTTCATTTTGTAAGTAAGAATATGCCCCTTGCCAAGCCATGTTAAAATTTTGTCCTTTCCAAAAGGGTGCTGTAATAGTAAAAGGATTAATGTGTACTGTAATATGGGGTATTAAGAACTTGCACCTTAAGTGCCAGTGGTTAATTGTGTTGGTTGTTACAACCCTGTTTTGTTTTGCCATGGTGTTGCATTCTACCTGGCTGTTGCTCTTAATCCTTTGGTGTTTGGAGGTAACAAATATAGCCTGAGGTAACAAATATAGCCCTGAAGACAAGGGAATGTGAAATGAAAATGCTGTTTACACTTGAAACGTTCACAACGAAGAAATATCTAATTGAATAACTTTTATTTGTAGTCTTGTACTCCTGTATGCGATCTTGGTAAATGCAACACAAGCTTTATATATAATAAAGCAGTAACAGCGGTAAAAAGAACAACATAACTAAAGAATAATTTGAGATATACAAGGTGAACTGTTGAATCAGCAGTTTGCTCTAGGCCGTTAGATATGTCAGCGGATGATGGATTGCCGTTCAGGTAGAGGTTCTTCATTAGAAATTCAGTCTTCAAACTCTGAACATGAGGCACATAATAGCCTAAAGGGTTAACTTTGTCCAGTTGCCTTCTGTTGGCTGAAGCTTTTGCTTTTTCATAACGATGGCATCCTTTCTGTTCTCCTGCTGGTGTGAGGAATTTCTTCAGGCATAGGAGTATGGTGCCTTATCATCTTTAGTTTTAATGAGTTTGTTACTCATTGAAAAGTGACAGCTTAGTAATCGACTGAGTTCTCTGATTTCTAAGAGGCATGTTTTCACTATCTCTCTGCTATGGGCAGGGTAGATGTCACTGTTTTAAGCTGTTTTGATGTGAAAGGGCTTTTGTACCATGACATTAATGATACTTTATAAAATGGAAATACATCAGCTGCCACCCCACAAGACTGTATTTGTTTCTTCCACAGTTACACTGAATTAATAGCTCAGTCAATCAGTCTGAAAAAGAAACCCAAGTCTGTCTTCCTTTGTCACTTCCAAATAATTCATATCTAAAACTAGAAATTCTTTGTATTGGTGAACAAAAGATCTTGCACTTTCTCTGAATATTCTCATGGTTTTACTGCTCCTGTCATTTCCACGAGTTACTCAGCATTACATCCAAGTTTATTTTAGTAATTTCTCCGGATCAACACAGTTTATATGTCCATTCCATTTTTCTCCCACAAACTTTTTTACAATAACAAATTATATTAGTTCCCAGACTCATCCTCACAAGAGGATTTGAATGACTTTCAGTCCAGTGCAAATTTACTGTTATTTTTCTTTAGTAATGCTAATTTACAATTCTTGTACTACAGCCTCTCTTTTACAGCTGAACTCATGATTTGTGTTGTAGTGCTATATTGAACAGAGAGTAATTTATTTGAATTTAGATTAAATTTATCTTGTTTATAAAACAATTATTGCATTAGTCTGGAACAATCTATTTTCAATAAATTTCAAGTTTACCAAACTTCCATTAACTTATGTGTCTGCCTTTTATATACAAGTTTTGAGGGATAAAGTTTTGGTCAACTGGAATAAGACTAATGATCTTAAATTTGGTTGTGTATTGTTATTTTCTTTTTCTTCTTAAAGTGAGGTACAAGATCTCCAGTTTTCCTGTTATGTGCTGTCTTCTCTTCATATAATTTTCTTTAAGAGCATTCCTTGTTCCTTGTTTGATCAGCCTTAATTTGGGGATTTTTCTCTTGTCTCAGGTTACAGGTTCACTACCAGGTATTTTTCCCTGGCCGTCTTACCTTTAATCATCAGCAATGCCCTTTCCTCTGTGTTAATTACATAAAAGTACGTAGTTGGTTTTGGGGGTCATACCTGACCTTATCTTTAATCTGTCATTCTTAGTGAATGCTATTCCTTATGCTTGGGTCATTTTAAAGTTTACCCTTTAGGCTTCTCAATAACTCCAGTGCCTTCCTAGGGAAAGTTCTGACACTTCTTTAGCAATTCCTTCCTGGTTTAGACCAAGCATTTCTCATTTACTTTCGTCAAATTATGCTACCTGCAGAGAGAGTGAAGTGTGAGGGAGGGACAAGGAAGAGCAGTCCTCACTGCACTTGCTTGTTGCTACTTGCTGATATTAAATTAGATGCTCTTAAGGAAAACAGTGTGTTCTCTAATTTACTTATAGCAAGAAATCTTTAAAGCAATAGCAAAATATCTCAGAAAAACTTGTCCACACATGCAAACTTTCTGCAAGGGAAACTTGAGAAAGTGTTATTTGAAGTCATCTGTAAGAGACTTAACATTTAAATAACTAGTTGGCAAGAAAAAATAATGTAGAATGTATGCAAATCTCAGTATCCTACAGGAGTCTCTCAAATGTGTGACAGAATGGAAGGGCTTTTCAGTCTCTGTGAGAGTCAAAACATGGAGATAATTTTGGAGGGTCATGTAAGATAATTAATTTTACAAGTTCCATGTTAGAATTCATTATTTGGAGACCATATTCCAACGGTAATCTCTTTTTATTAATTCTACTAGCTTCCCTTTTTTGTGTTTTGTATAATTTACCTATTCCCTGAAATGTAAATCCCTAAGAAGGGGAATAATTTGTTCACACCTTGGTAACACTGCAATTGAAATTATTGATGTAATACAACTAACCCAGTGTAGCAATGACTCCATGATAAAGTAAATGAGGTGACCCCGTTAGTACAGAAAACTCTGTTCCTCAGTACATTTTCATATCAGTCACTGCAAGAGGATTTTTGACACTTGTGTACCTTTTTCTGTAGGGTGACCTTGGAGAGATTATTTGATTTCATTTGGTGTTCAGTAAGGAAAAACAGAACTGAAGCAGCAAAGAACAGGAATGGTGCTAAATGGCCATAGGCATGCTAAGTAGGTGCAAACTGAAACCAAGGTAAGAATAATTTGAAAAGATACAAAGAAAAAAGAACTTGCACGTTCTCACTGCATTCCCCTGTTTCTCTACTAGCCAGGAAAACCAGGCTCAACTTTATCCTAAACTGATGGAATTTTACAAATCCTTCTGCTCAAATTTCTTTGGGCTCTCCTAAGATTAGACAGAGCTGTTTTAAAATGTTCTGTCTCCTTACCAGACTGGGAGCCCCAATGGCCTTAAACATGTAATGTCATCTTCTGGCTGACAGGACCTGATCTGATCCCAGACATCCCATGACTCTCACTTCTCTGCTATTAAGTTCACATAGTTGTTACCACCACTCTGCTTACTCTCCCTTTAAATCCAGCCATCTGTCTGTCAGTCTCAAATTTTAATGCATCTCTGTCTTTCTAGTATTTGGCACATACTCCAAAATTGGCTTTCTAGAAAGCTGCCAACAGTTATGTTCTAAGAGAGGTGGAGAACACATATAATAGCAGTGTAAATGTATTATTCAAACAGAACTTACTTTTTTCTGGTTGTTGATTGCTGTTATTTGAAAAGGAATTAAATTTAAAATAACACTGCTGAGATCAGATATTGTTAAGCAAAAAGTTCAAAAAGTTGTGTAGACTTCTTCTAAAATATTTGGTATGTAATTAAAATTCCTAGAAACTGTAAGAAATATAGCAATTATAAAGTGAGAGTGTGCACTTTACCAAGAATATATTAGTGCTGTCTCTTCAACCATACATTAAAAAAAAACCAATCAGGATGCTATGTCTTAGAATCGTGTTCTCTGCTTCTCAAGAGCAGCATATCTTGATAGATGCTCCACAAGTTATTTATACAAAGGAACTGACAGTGCAAGATTGAGCAGATTTTATATTGTGGTGCAGTAGTGCTAACTGATACAGGACTTTAATTTGCCTTACTTCTTAGCAAGGTTTTCTGAAAATTTTAATTTTTTTCCATCCTCCCTTATGCAGTTGTTTACTTTCCTTTCTCCCTCCCCCTTTTCTCCTCACTTCCAAAACTGAGTCATGGCATAGCTACAAGGATGATGGAGCTCTTCTAATTGAAAAAAATGTATTTGAGTAAACCCACTGAGCTTGCTGACTGACCAGACATAGGTCAGGGAAGGAATTTCCTATGCAGATTTTTTTGTGTGTTTGTGTGCGTGAGAGAGATGACTGCAACACAGCAGCAGCTTCAAGCAAACCAGCCAGGCAGTGGGATAGAGCTTTTCTCCGTATTTGGGAAAAAATTAGAAACTGGATCTTCTCTTCCCATTGCTGGTGTGTCCCTCGTTATGTCAGGAGAACTCACAGATAAAGTGCCAGGACTTAAATTTTCCCACTAAATAATAGCTATTCCTGGATTTTTGATTGTTAAATGAATTTACAGGCCTCTATCTTTTATCTCATGTTTTGAGCTCTTCATCACCCTTTCACCTGGCATCACAGCCAGTCACCTGGGAACCGATAAGATACAAAATTGGTTCATATTGAAAGGCTGGCCTTGTTGCTGATGAGATCTTATCAGGCAGTATTGATTGATCACTTAGAAAGCAAAATTACTGGCAGCTTCTGCACAGTCAACATACTTCTACGTGGCCAACTTATTGCTGGGAGGGAATACCCAAGCTGTATTATGAAAAGGTGCTTCAGAAAACTGTAGAGCCCCATTTTACCCAAGCAAATGAGTCCTTTGAGTACCTTGCTGATGTTGACTGACAGTTTTGCTCTTGACAACTCACAAAGAGATTGCTGCAGCGTAATGAAATGGGCATAGATCTTTCTTTTTTGCACTGAAGTTTGAGTTCATCTGTTGGGATAGTGTCCAGACAGCATTCAGCTCTGTAGCACCATAATACCGCTTGGCTCACTGATATAAAATTAGAAAGTATGATATATAATAAGCCAGTTCATTGTAAAGAAATGCGGTTACATTTTTTCTCTTAAAATTTTTTTGTTTTTTATGCTGTAACATTTTTAGCATATGGCAAAGTTATTACTCTGCGGTAAAGAACAAACCCTGGAGTGTTGTCAGTAGGTTGTGCATGTTGTTTTGGTAGATGTCCAGTTTTCTGCCTTCAGCAAAAGGTAAACATCATTACACTTCAGCCTGTTTTTCAAAGCCAGTATTAACAAACCAGGTCCCATATTTGCTGTTGATTATCTGTCTCCAAAGAAAAGTGCAGGTAAAATTGTAAGGGTCAAAATGTTAGTAAGTGCAGTTATGAATTCTAAAGCATCATTCCAAGTGTTTATACATGTATATCAGGCAGGGCAAATTGGCCTTGACCAGGCTAAATCTGTACTTCACTGGGTAGAAATAACATATTTTTTAATACTCTGTTGTGGGTGGTGCCTTGAGATTTTATTTGGGGTGGAGTGTGCTAGGGAGGAGGAAGATTTTTCATCCCCTTGTCAAGTTGGAGTCTGTCAAGGAAGGAGGTTTCCACTGGCACTATGGAGAGCTGTGGAGAATGCACATGCTGGCATGAAATATCAAAAGACTCTGCATGCTGTTCTCTGATCTTGACTTCACAAGACATGTGGGAAAGCACTTTTTTTCACTTTAGTTTTACCCAGTCAGAAAGTATTTGCCAGTATGGCAGCGCAGAACAGGAGAAGGACCTTATTAATTCAGGCATCTAGTTTAAAGAGAGGTAGACCCTAATATGTATGTGATATAATGACCGCTTGGGCTGCTCCTGAAGTGTTACCCTTGAGCAACAGAAATTAAAATTCATTAAGGCGGAAGAAAGTGTGTCACAATGGATATCAGATATCTGAGTGCGGTGGGATAGTGAGACCAGTTTGGAAAAGACTCCTATTTCATTATTTCGCTGCTTTCATAATTCTGTTACATCTTTTATGAGGGCTCATGAATGAATTCAGCACTGGGTTTTGAGACAGACAGACTATCATTCTCCTTCCACCTCAGTCTTACAAACCACAAGCCGTCTGAGAGCTGGACTGCTTTTTACTTGACGACATAGAAATTGATAAGATTTAGATCAACCAGAAGAATAAGAAGAGTGTCTGTGGGGGGAACACCCAAATCCTCAAAGGGCCACTTACTGCCAGCATGAATCCGAGAAATTTTCTTATGCTCAGAACAGGCTGATAGAGTATTATAGTTCTATAGTCCTTGAATAAGTAGGAAAGGAGTTGATTGCTCAGTTTTTACTTCTCTATTTGCTCAAAACAGAACCCTTTAAACAAAAGTGTTTGCTGAACCACCTATTTGTATCCATCTGTGGGTACATAACTATATTTCAGTTTCAGGAAGCACCAGAGGGGGACAAATAATGTACTTCATAGCTGAGCTGGCAAATGTTAAGCATCCCTTTAGCTGTGTTATGGCTTGGCTTGTATGTCTGTAGTCAGGATTGCAAAGCAAAAGCTGGTGCAGCTGCTTCTTTCTGTTAACAGCAATAGAAAGTTTGTGCCAGGTGGGATGGGTGGCTGAACTCTTGACTCCAGCGTAATAGATAAGATAAAGAAATTCCTCTAACTGTTGTGTTTTGCTGCTTGGGTCCTGCTCTCTCTGTCTTCTGAAATTCAGACTGGGTCCTTCGTGCCTCACAGGCAACTGAAGGTGAGAGCAGGTGTGGAGGGCCACGCATGTGCCACACGGCACAGCGGCTGCCGTGGCGGTGCTGCCGTGGCGCCGCGCCGCAGCGTCCACAGCTCTGCCCCAGCCGTGACGAAGGGATGCGGTCAGGGAGTGTCACACCATGCTCGCCAAACTTCTGGTGGTGACTGGGAATCCCCACCAGAGCCGAGGGTCAAGCTGTGCTGACATTTGTGTAACCCCCGAAGGGACCCTCATCCCCAGGGAACGGCAGCGCAAGTCACCGATCTAATTGCTCTGTGCCTTGTGCATGTCTGGAGGAAAACACCACCTCATCTTTCATTTTGCTTTTCGCTGTTACTGTTATTATGCCACCATTAACATCACTGGCTGTTCGTATGGGGTTGAATACGAGATCAGTAAAATATTGACATGTTTGCTCTTGAATCATTTTAGTTGCGGTCTCACAGTTACATGTCAGAATGCTCAGTTTTCCTAGAAAGGAAGATACATCTCTGTACCCAAACTGCTGTTATAAAAATACTTTGGCCTGGTTGGGTTAAGACTTGCTGTTTCAGCTTTCAAATGGGGAAGCAAACATAAAAGATCCTCTGTTACTGGGGTGGTTCATTGAAACCTCTGCATGCCTGGGAATTTTTTTTTTTTTTTTTTTTTTTTTTTCTGTGCAAGAGTTTTTATTTAAAAAGAGAAAGAATAATGCTTCAGGTGTTTATTTTGATGCTAATTACCTGATTCTGACATGGGCTAGCTGTTCATTTCATGGCATTTCTCTGGCAGAAGCTGCCTTAATGATTCTCTCCTCTGCTTTTGGTATCTTTCCAGTAGCTGTCAGAAGGGAATGGATACGTCTTCCTTGCTCTGGCTGGGAGGTGTGCATGTGTGTCTGTGTTCTTTGGTGCATTAGACAGTCTTTCCTTGTCTATAGCTGGTAGTATTCCTATCGATAATTTCCCTAAAAAATTAATTAGATTTTAGCTTGTGTTCCACAGCCATTCAGCAGACCACTGATTACAGCTCCACTTTTATAGCATAGAAGTCAGTATTTCTTGTTCATATACTAAATACCTATGGGAGAGACCAGCAAATGCATACATATGCATATCGAGGGCAGGGAAGAGATAATATTCTGTTCCCTCAAGCCAACTTGATATCTGCAATGAACAGTGGAACAAGAGCTCAGTCCATCTGTGCTCCCAAGGTTTGCGAGGGGAAAGCATCACTGATCCTTACCTGCAATTAAAAAAAAAATACACGTTGTAGAGAGGGACACGAAAACATGTTTCTAATTTTTTTGCGGTGTCAGATTAGTCCTTCTATATGGTACCTGTTTATTAGTTACATTAAAAATATTGTCTTTAATGTTTTATATTCATTGTTTGCTTCTGCATAATGTTGGAACTGTTAGAGAAGTTCAGCATTCGCACTAAGAGATTTTGGCACACTATTTTTTGAGCTTGTTTAGTTTGGGGGTTTTAGGGTTTTTTGTGGTATTTCTGTTTTGTGTTTTTTGGGATTTTTTTGGGTTTTTTTATTTTATTGTTGTTCCCTCTTGTATTCTTGCAAGGAGAGCAGGTAGAAAATAGTTCCTTGTGCATTCACCTAAACCAATGATTTAGCCTCACTTTTGGCATCTGCTTTAGTGATGGCTGCTAGGATTTTTATTTTTCCAGGCTGAAAGATACTTTTGCCCACATCAGTCACATATTATATTTTGATCTTGTTTTTGGTTTTTTTTTAAAATAAAAATAATTTTCTCAGTGGATATGATTTTCTGGAGGGAGTATTGGTGATTTCCATGGCTTTGACCTTTTTAATGGCTGTTCTTTTTCTCCTTTTTGCATGTATACATTTGAAGATCTTTATTTGAAAGGCGAGGTTAAAGTTGCCACTATAGATATCTAGAATTAGCTTTAGAAAAATAAATGCGTAATTAAATATAAATTGTTAAAGAACTGCTCTTAGATTATGAGTAACTATTGGTCAAAATATAGTGGCCACTTTCTTTTGTTATTTAGTAGTGATTTTGTTGTTGCGTTGTCTTATTTTGTTTGTCTGGATTTGGGGGGTTTTTGTGGATTTTTGGGGGGTTTTCAACTATACAAATTAGTTAGACTCTAACCTAAAAAGTTAGGAATAAATAATTTGTGTTTGCACATACTCTGTGTTGTTTGTATTTATTAATGTTAGGTTATACCTAAAACACAACTCAGCTACGTATATGTATACACACATACACACACAGGCACGTAACTGTTTTCATGTATATACAAAACGTGAAATCCTCCTCTTAGTAAAATAGATTATAATCTTGTCGTTTTCTTCAGTGGAGGAAAATTTACCTCCAAAACCCATAACATTTAAGTCAGAGTACATTAAATGACAGAGATAACTGAGTGTAATAGGTGGTGTCAGGCATGTTCGCCTATGGAAGTAATGGCACTTACTACTCTGAGTATTAAAGAAATATCTTCGTAGGAAAACATTTAAGTGTGTCCCCAAATTTGTTATACCTTTTGTCCATTTATTTTTTTCTGTAGCCCAAGTCAAAAGGCAAATTGAGAAGTGCCCCATCAAATGAGTTATCTCTTTTGCCACTCCTTATCTTTCAGAAGCAAAATCCTTATCGGAGGCAGGATCTACAGAATGCATCCATAGACCATTAGCTTTTCATATGAGTATCCTTTAGCTTCACCCCGCCCAGGCATTGTAGCTAATGACAATCTAGATAAGCATCTTCCAGTTCTGTGCTTTAATTCATGATCATTTTTGCCATTATTAACTTGCTACTTCACGAGTATCTGTGAGACCTTTGCCACCTGTCATCAGTCAAACCCTCTGTATGTGGTTTTGCTCACACGTGCACTGTGGCAGTGTTTAATGCAACCTTAAATAACTTCCTACCTTGTCTAAATAGTTAATAGACCATCACATCTAAGAGTCTGTCTAAACGTGAGGTTTTGCATGAGTCCTTTTTGTGGTCAAAAATACAGCTCTCATCTGGAATAAAAGGTCCCTGTATGTTATTCATCTCAACAGGGCAAAATGCTTACCATCTATTAAACCGATCAGCTGTTACTTCAGAACTGCTGCTTCGGATCATTTTGTGCTGAGTATTGCAAGATGGATGATGAAAGTACACAAAAGTCTCGGCATGTTTGTTTTATTTTTATACTTTATCAATTTTCTACCTACCCCTTTCAATCAGACTTGTTGATGCTATTCTGGTCATAGTCACTGCTCTCAAAACATTTTCAATTCTGAGATGAGACAGAATACTAACCAGCTCATCCTCTATTTTTCTTGCCTCAGTGATGTACATAGGTTAAAAAAGAAAAACCAAAAAACTTCTGTTACTTGTTTCTTTTTGACACAACTTGTCAGTTTATTTTTGTCTCTCTGTGTGTGCAACTGAGAAGGGAAAAGGAATATTTTATTTGTTCTGTGACAAAAATCCTCCTTTCACTGACATTGGAATTAAGTGTAGAAATAGTGCAAGACTAATGAAGGAAAGTATAAAGAAAAATATTATGAAAGTGAATTATCTACTTTTACATGGAACCATTTGTCAAGAAAATACATGAGTCTTTTAATTGCAAAGTGAAAATATTTTCCCAAAACATAATGTTAAAGTGAAAGGTTTTTGGAATAAAGCAAGTGCTGTCCACATGCTGAAACACAATAAGAAACTTAGATTGTAGTGAGGGAAGGACAGTTTGCACTCTGAAGGATGATGAAGATGGAATTACCTACTTCATTTAGGTAGATGAGAGCTTTTATTTACTGAAGGAAGTATTCGATCAAGGCCTGAACATCTTCCCGCAGAGGTGGAACTTAAAATTATCATAAAAATATGAGCATATTTAGCAATGAAATCGAACTTAAGCATTGCCAACATCTATGGAACATTACAGTGATGACAAATGGGTTATTATATGCCTTCAGTATAGGATTGGTCTTGCACATAAATGAACCATATGGTACAATGGGAAAAGTACATGGGGATCATTTTGCATATAAAAATTAAGTACATGTGTGTACACATGTAATAGCCGAAATATGTTAATATAGAAATGCATATATTTAATAAAAAGTATTTTTGAATAATAATAATCTCATAGGAACGGATAGTTTTAAACTCTGTTTGTTACTTATACGGAAAGCATTATATAGTAAAATCTGCTGCTAAAAATAAGCTTGTTAATGAACATGTGTATCAATTATGTAACTTCTGCACTCATTACAGTTTTGAAGATTTAGCCTTGAAAACAAAATGTGTTTGATTTTCTGAGCATTAATAACAGTCCCAGTGACAGGTAAGCATGAATGTAAATGGATAGTGAACATTTTTTTTAATATATATTTTTAGATCAAAAGCTACCAGAGAAGATAAACATTTGCTCATCAAATGTAGCTCAGCTGTCTCTGCGATTTACACCAGTGAATGAAACTGTAAATTAAACTGTTCTTGCAAGGAGTTAAAAGACATGACACCAAATCCTTGGGGTTTCAGGTGATAGATCTCTCTCTTAGAAGAAGCTTCAAGTTCTTAGGCAGCTCATGGAGTTTGGTTTGCATCTCTCAATAGGCTCATCTGGGTTAGTCCATTGCAATCACTAAACAGCTCTCTAAATTGTGCAGAAGTGCTATTAAAAAGAATAGCAGAATTTCTTCTGCAGCTTAATGTCTTAAGGAAGGCTAAATATTTTTTTTTTCTGTGTGCATTGATCCTGAACATTTGCTTAACTGTTTTCTTTCCATCCAAGTCCTACAGGACTGGCAAGAAGTGGATTTCTGTTTCCAGTACCTCTGTAATGAATGGGAAGGAAATGTCCTGTTCCCAAGGCAATAATCTGCCTTGCTTTGTTTTATTGTTTTAGATGATCAAATATCTGTGAAACACATTCAATAAAGTCATTGGAGATCAGTCTTCTAGTCATAGAAAAGCACAGGAATAGGTTTTTCTACTGAGTTGGATCTAGAAAATTTAATTTACTGCCCTTTGCTTTGTTGCTGGTGCTATCTTCATGTATATTGTTTCTCACAGGGACAGAATAAAGCAGGGTTTTATATCAGTTAATGTTACCTGGGTGAGTGAAGAGCTATAATTTGTAAGAGTTGTCTCAGTTCACAACAGAGGAAAGGCCTGCACCTTATTTCTCACACTGCAAGGCAACTGGACCTTAAGTGCTACTTTTTGTATTTGAAAAGAAAACATTTTTGTAATACTATTATTAATGTTTTCTCTGAACCTAATTCATACCCTGTAGTGACTGGGTTAAAAGAAATTATTAACAAATAAATATTGGGGATTGAAGCTACAAATAGCACCATCTTTGCTGTTAATGAACAGCATAGGGATTATTTCATTGTAATATCCAGAAACCGCTAAAATCTGAATCCATTGAGATTCACAATTATCATTAATGGAATATAGTATTTTCATGCTGGTGGAAAATATCTGGGTTTTAATAAAATATTAATGGACAGAAACCCTGGATTAAATATTCATTTTAGTGCCTGTGGAGGTTATGCTCTATGACTACCCTACAGCCCATCAGTAAATAATGATCTAGTGGCAAAACCTTCTGGGACACAGTATAGCTTAGCACAGAATTGCTGTGTAAAGTTAAATCAGAGCATATACATATTTTCTATTTTGTAGAGTAATTACATTGTTTACGTGGAAAAAAAAGTCGAGTCAGTACCGATAGCCATCTAAATCGCATCAGTAGAGGTAAATTACCAAAGTTGAGCTGGAGGCATTTTTAGGACATGATTCCACCAATACAAATGAGATCTGACTGGCTGTGCGCTGTGCAGCTCCTTGGCACTCTGGGCGCTTGTCTTGCAGAGCCTTGCTGGCCAGCATCTCTGGCAAAGGGAGCTCTGCAACTTAAAGGAGAAGAAAGAGAAAGAGGCTCCTCTGTGTGTCTTGTCCTACTAATCGTAATAGAAACACATCAATATTGCTCAGCTGTGAAGGGGTAACTGAATTTCCCATTCCCGCAGAGCTGATGGAAATTGTGGTGTTGAAGTTGATTAATAATGGGAAGTCAGGACTTTGATAGCCCATTTTTTAATAAAGAGGACCTTGAATTAAAATTAGTGTTTCATTTAATAAGCAAACATTCATAGTGATATCGCAGCATCTCATGAGAGTTGTACTTGAGCCAAAGACTGCAACACATGGAGAACGTGGACAAATAGGAATTTAAATATGGCTTTCAAGATGAACTGTGGCCCGGGAGTCACATGATGTGCAGCTTTCTGTCTAGCAAGAGGGAAAGGGACAGAACGCCTCAGGGAAAATGTGCGTCAAGTAGGCAACTTACTCTTCATCTGAGTACTACCTACCTACTGTGTTAGAAACAAATGGCCAGTGTGAACGCTGCACCAAGACATTTCTGTCTTTGGTGTCAAAGATTATGTGATTCATGTGTCTGTCTCATGGGTGAGTCCTTCGAGCCTGCGCAGTGGATGTTTTCGGTGAGGCGCAGCGTGCGCGGAACTGGCCCCACCCTTTAGTCCTGAGGTTCATCTGCCAGGGCCTAGCAAGCTTGGATGGTGGCAGCGAAGTCCTCAGGATGTAGGTTTAGTTAGAGTGTCCTTCTCTTAGATGTGTATTTAAAAGGCAAAGAACATAGTGACCTGGATGACTTTAAAAATCATAATAGTTGGTTATTCGACCACAAGTAGGGACCATAAAACATGTGAAGTTATTTAATTTGCAGTCTAGCTAAATTTCTCTCTCTTTTGATTCTTTCTTAATGGAAAATCCTAACTGTATGTGGTTATGAATGTGATATAGAATAGCGAAGATTCCAGCTCCCCAAAACTAACGGCTCTATGTGTCTCCAAACTGTAACAGTTCATGAAAGCCAAATCCTCAGATTTAAGTCATACACATGGTTTCCAGTATAATTGTGGAACAGTTGAGTAAAGAAAAGTGGGCAGCTAGGAAAAAAGTATTTTTTTCCTTTGACTTGCAAACAGAGTAAACCATAATTTTATTTTCTTATGTAAATTTCATTAGTGTGTGAATGTAAATGAAAAGTATCTGAAAGAAATCTGAATGTCTGGATGTCTGCTGTTTGTTTTGTTTGTATTCTGGCTTGGGATTTTATGAGAGTGAAGAAGTCTTTTTGTTTGAAAACTGTGGTAAGTCTCAAAAGGCTTAACAGAGTTGGAGCTTTTTTATGCTAAATGGCTTCTTGTGTATGTCTCCATTCCACTTAATGATATTCAGGAAATATTTTTATTTCCTAGGAAATTCATTGAACATCCTTCTACAGGGTTTAGTTTATTTAATAAGTTAAGTAGGGATCTCCCTTATTTGTGTTCATTAAAGTCAAAAATCAATGTAAGGGGACAACAACAGGTTTTGCATTTTAAGTTTGGTTGGACGTGACTGACACTGAGTTTGCATCAAGCTATTTTGTCTTTTCCTAACCAGCTGTGTCCCTTCCTGGACCCTGATGCTGAGCGCTGTGTTATGCTCTGTCTTATATAATATAGATACTTTCCTGTCAGGTTCTTCTAACAAGTTCTGATAGCTCCGAGATGGTTCTGTGCTAAACCTGGATGCTGCCTTAGGTAGTGCATTATGAAGGCATCCAGATCTATAAATGACTGGGGTAGGGTTCCTTACCTAATGGATGGCTGATAGTGATGGCAAGTATAATATTACTTTTGGAATTTTTGCATATGAGCAAAGAATCTGAAAGGCGGGAGGTACACATCTTCACATCATATTTATGGAGGAAGGCTTTTTTTTATGAGTATCAACAGCTGTTATGACTTTACAGGCTGTATTGTACATTTGCATAATAAAAATCTGACTGCAAAAGATATTTTTATTTCTGGGCAGTAAATAATATATCTGCATTACGAACTTCGTCCATGCACAATATATGAGGATCTATAGTCATGGTAACCTTGCTAGTTACATGGTAAATTATTTTATTGATTTTAATAATACTTGAACTAAGTATGAAATGAGTACAAACATGGTGTGTATGAATGTGTATAGATCTTTGTATGTCAGTTTGAATGAATAGGTTCTACCCCTGTGCATACGAAGGAAATAAACACAAACGCCATAGCTCTATAGAACTGTTGCAAATGTGAAGTTAAATTTATTTACCTAGTCAGACTTCAGACTGTTGGAGCAAGGGGAGGTTAATGAAGTTGCCATACTGGCTTATTTGCTATGTTCAACACCATCTGACTTAGTTAATAAAGGAATGTATGCTATAATTCTTACTTCAAGGTAAGAGTGCCACTAGCAGATGTGCCTGATACTTTTGTTTCTGCATTGTCAATGTAAAATGGTTGTACAAAATCCTTGCAACTGCTTCATTTTCCCCCAGGTGACTGCCCAACTTTTCAGTTTGCTGCGTGTTTTACTCTTCTACAGCATGAGATTAAACCTATGAAAATTAGTTACTCAGTTAAGTAACTGTGAAACATAAATACTTTGAATTGTCAACTTTCTTATTTTGCTATCTATATGTGTGCTGTGTATGTATATATAAATATCACTTCACAAGAAGATGTAATAGATTTACTCTGACTTCTCAGAATACTATTCTCATTGCTTAAAAAGTTCTCTTTATGGTTGTTTCTAAATCTCTTGATAAAATTGCAATTGTAATTACTTTGCCTAGTGTTGAGCAGATAATCTTTGCATAACCTATAAGCTAACCTTTAGGAAGCTGCAATATTGTGTTATAGTTGCTGTTGAACAAGAGTTATGCAAACAAATGTGTTGGAAGTAAATCGTGAATAGACTGTTATGTCTCTTAATGAAGAACTAATCAGCATCTGGAATCTGAATTTACTTGATGGATTCTGAATTATTTATTCCAAAGGGTAACATCATCTGGGCTGTGATTTTTGGTGTCTTTTTTTATAGCCATCTATCAGTCCTGCTATCAGCTGGATTTTGATAAGTCTAAAGCTTTGGGTAGGTGAAGAAGTCCACCTGATATCATTGACCTCAAGAACCTGAGAAAATGTCTATTTGTCTCTTGTGAAAAACTGTCTTTTTGAAGCAATCAGAATTCTTTAGTACCGTTATAGAACTCTACTGATAGAATGCTCAGACGTAACTCTGTTCACTGGATGTCTTTTTAATCATACTAGCTAAAAATATCTATCAAGTTCCCAGACAAAAAAAAATAAATCCATTTACATACTATGTATATTATATTTCTTTATTTAGGAAGTGATATTGCATTTTCACGTGTTCTCAAGTTACATGATATCAAATATCTGAAATATGTTTCCCAGATTTCTTTTCTGTTGTACACCATCTGAATGCTAAGAAAGCCAAGACTTTACATATTTCACTTTTAAATGGCTGTAATTTTCATTTGCTAACTAGCAGAATAACCTTATCTACAGCTTTATCACAGTTAGTTTCAATCCAATTAATCTTCATCAATATTGCCATCCTTCACATCATCCTCTGGAAAACTTAAAGGGAAAATAGCTTAATTAGGAACAGCAATGGCATTTCACTTTCAGAGAGCTGGAATGTTCAACATGCTGTGTTGAAACTACATTCTCCCCTTAGAATAATTTACATGGCAAACTCTAAATAAATATGCATTTGGAAGGGCTTTGTCTAACCCATGTACACAGAACAAGGTTTTCTTGTGGTCAGGAATTAAAAATTTTTGTTAGAAACAATTAATATTCTTGTACTGTTATATAAGCAGGTCAACATCTTGTGGCTTGAACTGTTCAGGTGATACAAATTTTAAAATAGAATGAAATTTGACTGCATACTTATACTATCATATTTCCCTTTTTGTACTTCATATTGATTGTGTTAACACATCTATCAATAACCTTTATTTGGCTTTTTAGTGGAAGATGAAACCTATCACGGTGATCTTGGCTGAACTGTGTGATTATGAATGCTGTCCATATTCAGCACTGAGTAACTCAAAGATGGAAAAGACAGCGTGTTTTGTAATGCTTAAGGAACATTTATTTACCATAGGGAATGCAGTTAATTTCAATAGCAAAGAATAAATACAAATACTCTCAGAAGCAGGTTTATGCAGATATATTAGATGGATGCTCTGAAGAGTAATATTTAACAATTGCAAGTGATTGGTGAACTTGAGATGATATTTTATCAAAGTGAGTATTCTGGAGATGCCCGCTTCCCTAAAACTAACACAAAAGAACATTAGAGGTTGGCCAAAAACTCTGTTTTCTTCTACAGTTTTGTTCAAATGACTATCAAGGAGACTTCTGACCACAAAACACTCAAGTTCCTCATAATCTGACTTGTTTTACTCTTGAATCCTTTTATCACAAGGAAAGAGATTATGACCAGTCTCCTCCACTAGTCTCTGTATTTCCAGTAAGTATTGTCTGTAGGATCCACATGTGTTTAAAAATACGTTGTTAATGCACATCAGATCTGAGGAAGTTGTGCTGTAAATTGTAAATTAGTATGCTCTAAATTATTTCGTTTGCTAGGTGGATTTATGATTGTTGTGAATCCTCATATCAAAGGGGGCTATTGGCATTCTCTCTCCTTTCAGAGAGAGCAGGACCATCACCTCTTCCAGCCAAGAATGAAGCCAGTTTCCCCCTTTTGTCCCTGGCTGCCGCAAGCTGGGTAGGTTGATAGTTGGTCTAATAGTGTGAGTTATGAAACATCGAGTCAGAAAATAAGAATCACTCAGGTAATGTTCTTTTCTTGTGTCGTACTTTAGTCACATATTTTGAGGAAGAAATCAAATTTCTTGTTTCTGTTACTATTTCTTTTAGGCAAATCAGGGTTTTTTTTGTCCCTCACAGTTTCCTGTAGAGGCTTTTGAACTATACTGGCTCCTTGTAACTACTCAGGTCTTCAAAGTCATGTTGGTTGGGGCTCTGAGCAACCAAGCCTAGTGAAAGATGACCCTGCCCACAGCAGAGGGTTTGGAATTACATGATCTTTAAGGTCATTTCCAACCCAGGCCATTCTGTGAGTCTACAATTCGAAGCAGCTGGATAAGAAGATAAGTTGTCAGGTCATTGTGTTTTGCAAGGGGAAAAGAAATTAATTGTGGTCAGTATGGATGTGCCTTGGCTGGTTACAGGTGTTGGGGTCGGAATAGGAATGCAGCAATAATAGACCAGCAACTGGTCCCAGCTTAGTAGACATTCAGAATGGCCAAATAATATCAGGTACAGGCAGTGTGAGAAAAACCACCGCTTTCTTTCGTGGCCACTTCCAACTTCTGAAGTATTTTCTCTGTTGAACAACACCCATTATCTGAGATTACTCATGCTACTTTCAGCAGTTTTAAGCTGCAAACTGCACGGCAAGTAAAGGTCAAATATAATTAGAGGGAGGAAGGTGCTGTTTGTTTTCATCCTCACCAGAGCTTTTTTTAAACTAATTATCAATAGAGAGGAGGTAATGTTGCAGAATGTATCTCCAGTGAAAATTTCATACATACTGAAAACAATCTTTCGCTCTGTAGTAGGAAATTTAAAGAGTTTCTTACACTCTGTCAAAGTTTCGTTCACGACCAGCCTGGAAATATAAAGTGACTTTACAATGAGAGAAAACAAACCTCAAGCTTAATTTAAAACCCTAAAAAGCATGCTAAAACAATTGTACATTCAAACTTTACAGGAGAAAGGAGCTTGAAAATGTATGGAAAGCTCAAGGGAGAGAGAGGGGAATGGCACTGTGTCATGACTAATGATGCAGAAGCCTTCAAATGCCATGAACTGTCAGGAATGAATAAAGAACTGTGGGGATTGGATATTTATTTAATCTTCTTTCTTCATCCTCTCTACCTGGAGGTCTTGGATACTGTTCCTTCTTCATATTTTGCTGCTGTAAGGTTATTTCATTGGAAGCAGGAGTCCAAGAGGTCACCTATCCAAATGTCATCACCACTTTTCAAATTGCCTCTCTGGTTTGCGGTCAGCTCACCAGCAAGTACAAATGTGAAGTTCTAGAATCTGATGAGAACAGGGGAATTACAGCAAGAAAAGAAGTTAGAGCAAGGCCATAGGTAAGTTTCTGTCGCTTATTTCACTCACAATGGTTACTAGTAGTTGTGTGCATTTCTCTACACACTATGAAGAAATGCTATGTGTAAACAAAATTTGCTAGCAGTGTGCATCTATAATTAAGAAGATGGGATTCAAAATAAGCAGGCAACTGTCTGGATTTTAATCTCTCTATGTTTGAATAGAGATCTGTGAGCATTCAGTATGGATATAATAACTTGACAGCTTAATGTGCAGAATTCAAATTCTTATTTGCAATTCCAAAGACTGTTTTGGTTGTAGGCTTCTTTTTTTCTTTTTTTTTCTTTCATTTTAGGAAATGTTGTACAAGATATCAGGAAAAAACCCACATGAAATGCCAGTATGAAGAATAGGAATGTGCGTGAGTAAGTATTTGTAGTCCTGGATAGAACCTGGAATCGAAGAAATGTAAAAATCTAAATTTTACCTAACCTCACAGAAGCCAAACCCAAGTGGAAATGACTTCTCAGACTTGAAAAACTGCTTGATTTCAGCTGAAGCTGATCAAAGTGATTTATATTTTAGTAAGAATTGGTTTTAATTTCAACATTTAAAAAAAAAAGTCTACTTTTTAAACTTAGATTTGAATTTAAATAAAAAGCATGTCAAACGTGTTCCCCATTAGATATGTTAAGTGATTTTTAAAATTTTGTTTTCCGTACAAGAGTGCATGCAGAGCTATTTAAAAATGTTGGAGCTGTCTCTGACTCTTTTCAAATAGTGTTTTAATATAATCATAAGCACAGTTTTCACTAAGTATTTATCAAAGCAACACATTTCACTGCCACCGGTTACAAGTTAGTTCTGCATCCATGACAGTTGTTTCAGAATAAGTTAAAGTGGTGAAGGTGAAATGTAATTAACATTATGTATCACATAAATGTTTCAATCAATTTAAATTAGTCACTAGGTGGCCATGTATCACAGATGGAAGTGTATTATTTAACAAGAAGAAAATCCTTATTAATAATGCAGTTCTTAGTCTAATAATGGATTATTATGCATTGTCTGAAATTTATGCATTGTCTGACACGATTCTAGTAATGGGTTTGAAAACATGAGACTTATTCTTCGCCTTCTACATATCTGTATCTACAAAACTTACTCAAAAATAAAGTAGGTATTGGGGCCATGGGGAAAGCTTGTGTGAATGCAGACAAAAATTCAGATTTCTTTAGAATGAAACATTCTAGTGTGTGTGTATATATATATATACACAAAGCCACATCTATAGTATATACAGTGTAGGTGCTCATTCACAGATTACAGTGGGCTTTGTTCAGCTTGGGCCTTGAGAAGGCAAGTCAGGGGTTGTTGAGTTACATTAATAATAATCACTCGTATTTTCTATTTCCTCATCAGGTGCCTTCAGAAAGGCAGACTCATTCCCACAGAAGTTTTTGCATGTGCTGCCTGTCCTTTTAATGCTGTTAAATGAGTGAATATTTGCCTCATTTTCTCCCTTGGTCATATTTATTCAAGAGAAATTCTTCATCATGAACAGGATGGCAAATGTACTCTCCATCTGTAAAATATTTAGGTGATCACCTTTCAGATAAAAAATTAATGGTCAGGTATCATTCAGGAAATACCAACTGAACTTCTTATACATTTAGTGAGCTAGATATCCTTGTCTTTGGTTAATTTTCAGGAGTCATTCTTTTTCCTACTTAAAAATGAAAACACAGCATGGACATTTGTGAATGTTATTTTCTTTCTACCAGCCTCTGCATGTTCAGACTTTTCTGAAAAGGGAAATGTATCACTTTTTGAATGCAATTAAATGTATATTTAATGTTGGGTAGATCAGATAGAATTCTCACTGAGACTAGAATTGGAAAAAACATGTTTTCTTCACTACAAACACACAAAAATAAATAGAGTTGGGTTGAAATAAATCATGTCATAACTTTGTTACCTAAGGAAAATTGTCAAATTCTTCCACCTTAGAATAGGAAATCAGCTACTTGCTCACATTTACTGTATATCTCAACATTTGGATTTTAAAGCAGATGTTTCCTTTTACAGTTTATACAAAGTAAAGAGAAAAAATAAATATTTTCTTGAATGTATTTACATTAAGCCATCTGAGAAAGTGAATAGAATTAATTTGCACAATTTATATGATGTTAGAGGAAAAACAAAAGCTAACCATCAGATCATTTCCAGCTGTGTTAGGCTTTCCTGCTTTGGTTAAATATTCCAGAAAAATGCTATCAATCAAAAAATTTCATATTCTATGTTGAAAAATGTTACCTTTTAAAGCATTGCTAAACACTTGCACGTATTTGAAAATTTGAGTCCTAGATCTTAAAGGTTATATCTCATAGGAGAAACAGAAAATATTCTCTGTCTATGCTAGAATGGCAAAGACTGTGAAGATGATAAATCTGGAGTTGGATACAAAAACTACCCAGATTCATAGTCCCCAACCTCATCACACTCAGTTGTGGTTCAGTTTGGTCTTTCCTGACATATAAATATATACAGAAGGGAAGTGTTGGTCACTAGGTGATGGCCCAGAATGAAACCTGATGAAGAAAAGGGTAGAGAACAGAACAAATAGTATAAAATATATTTTAAATGCTGATCATATTGAATCCTTTTAACAATTGAATTGATTTGACGTTTGATTTTTTTTTTTTANTTTTTTTTTTTTTTTTTTATTTGGTTCTAGATTTTTTTTTTTTGGTAGGTTTTCTTTTTATTTTCAGGGCACACTAGTTAAGGTAAAGCATGCCTTGAACCTGTCCTCCCCTATGGTACGTAAAAAATCAAACATGTAAACTATTGTGTGCTAAGAACAGAAGGGCATTCACGAAGACTTGTTATGACCAAAACAATTTTATTAAATAAATCTTTATGAGGAAATATTCTGACAACTGATGGGATGTTATGTTACATGTATGTTGTGTTATGTTATGCCATGCTATGCTGCAGGTAAAATTATTACTTTATCCTAAATAATTTTGTCAGGCTACTGTGAACACATGAAATCTGGAAGAGCGTCAAGAGAGACAAAAAGAAACAGGATTCTCTGAGCGTTGCGTGCTATGGTCATAGCGTGTAACTTTGGTATGAGAGAAATGATTCAGATTTTCTGCTAACATGGCTGCATGACTTGGGCAAAGAATTCCTAATTTTATGGTGACAGGTAGTCACAGTGATGCTTGTAAACATGTCTAGCATTTGGCTGTAAGTTAATATCAGCATTTAGCTTTATGTTTTAGAGTTGTTCCCCTTTCAGCAGTGCTTAATTGTGTCTTTGTTAATGTGGTTATATCAGCATGATATGATCTAATGTCTTTTAGATAATTTTCAAATAAATGAGTTTATGTTAGTCAGCATAGAAGGGAAATCCCCAATATCATGATTTCAACAATTGAAGGCGCCAATGACAGAATGGTACAGGTGAAGGGAACAGGGGCTGACGGTTCGTAGTTGTCCCTGAGTGCGCTGCAAAGAAAAAAGCTCTCACTACTCTGCTGAATCTAACACAAAGAGATGACAAATTTTCTTTTTTTCTCTACTGTATCCATAAGGGAAAGAGTCTCTGCAAAAAGGCAGGTGAGAGTTTTGGATGCCTGTGAACTAAATTTTCCAGTCCATGCAATTAATAGCACAGGAATACTGTCAGGAGGGACTGGTTGTACTCTCTGAGCTCCCCCTTAATGTGGAGTATTGGCCATTGTCCCCAGCACTGGACTTTGGTGGAAGACTAAAAACTTCTAATGCAAAGCATTGCTCTCTGAATCATCTGTTTGAATGCTGGGGAATGCTTCCCTCATCATCCACTGAGGTTGCATGGTAGCACATGATTAGTAGTGGACACAGTATTTAAATATTTAGGTTTTTACTTAAATATTTCAGCAGGGTACTAGAAAAATAAGTGGAATGATAAATACTCCAGACCTGGGTGAAAATGTAAAGTTCTGAAAATGTCAGGTACAATACCAACTATTGAGAAGTGCTTGCACAGTGACCCACTGGTAAATGACAGCTCTTATTTTTGGTTCACTGGTACACAAATGTCTTAAATTTCCTTGGTTATCATTAGTGCTGTATTTGCATTATGTTATTCAGAATCAAGAGGAGATAAAATGTACTTCATGACAAGGTAATAAATGTACTGTGCATCCATAAAACAGCTAGTTTGCAATTTATGGGGATAAAAACCTTAATGTTCAAATACCATTCAGAAAATATCAGTTGGATTTTTTTAAACCTTCCACTACTTACATTCTCCGTCTAAATATTTTCACTGTTCAACTAACTCATAATCTTTGTTCAGTCTCTAAATAATCTGAGAAATAGTTACAGCTTGTTGTAGCTCTTGAAAGTGAGGACTAGCATAGAGATGAATCGGGACAAAAAGATGTGTGACCATCAGCTCCGAAGCCTATACTTTTAAACTTTGGACAAAGAAAGCAATTTAGTTCTGAGTGGTCTCAGCTATTTCCATAAGAAAGGATATACTGCCTTTAAAATGAATTGTAAAAGTTCCGTAGCTGTTATGTCCTATTTGTAGCATACAGAGAGGATGCTAACATAGATCCTTCTCACCATCAGGCCTGAGTGTATTCCAGGACCTTCAAATGATGGAGGGCAGCTGTTATTGGCACACCCAGACTCATCCACAGACGTTTTTAAAATCAAATTATCCAGCCTGAGGGTCTTCCCCATGTATTTGTTCTCTGTAACAAAGTACTGAAAATGGGAGGGAACAAACACTTCCATTAGTAAGTCACAGTAGAAGTTACTGTGTGAACTGGGTATCCTGGTTTGACAGGGAGTGTTTTGATTTACAGGCGGTTAGATTAAATTACTAGATTTTATTTTTAAGTCTGAATTAATATTTTTATTAATTTTTTTTAATAAAATTGATGTAATTATTGACAAAGAGAAATATTTTTCGCCAAAGGAAATGTAGGCTTTTTTAAAGTCTGAGAAAGAGCTCAGTCCTAGCTCTAAGTTTATGTAAACCACAGAGCATATGAAGTTGTTAATATTCAAGGATTATTAGTACAAATCCCTTTATAAAGCAGCCTTACTTTAGCTTTTGAGTGATGTTGCAACATTGTTTTTCAATGAGACCGTCCTTGAGAATCAACAAACTCCATTTCACTAAGAGGGTTAATTAAGGTCAAGTTTATAATAGGGTAGGAAGAAGCACAGACTGAAGTAGCCGTATATCAGATTGAGATTTCAAGGTCTCTGCAATGCATTAATAACCATGAGGCTGTCTAATGTGGATGTCATAACACGTTCTGCAGCAAGAAACTCCTGAAACAAACCTAAAAAAAAAAAAAAAGCAGACACAGTTCCTTTCCCTGAAGGTTTGTTTGAGAGTGTTTTTGCAGCAGAAACCTCCTTCTGGTTAACCTTATTTCTGAGGGAGTGTACCAGGTCAGAGAGCAGAGTGATGATCACTGAGCTTCCCTGGGTTTGTCCCAGATGCGAGAAGTTCACGATCCCTGCGTTGCCGCGGCTGCCGCAGGGAACTGAATCACGTTCTCCTGCACCTCGAGGGTCAGGTGCTCTGTCTGTTGTGCTTGTGTATGGCAATTCTCTTCTCCTGTGTGCAGCCAGAAGTTTCTAGGGTTCAACCAACCCCTTCTTCCATGATGGTGGGCTGCTCACCAGCAGCACCCTGCCTGCAAAAGGGAAAGGGCCAGGCTGGAGCTGGTGGGGAAGGGGCAGAGTCACCATCCCCATGGCAGAGCAGGAGCCTGTGTCTCCCCTGGTGATGGACAACAAACCACATTTCGGTGGGCCAGTCTGGTCCAGCTCTGGTGCTGCTTCATTTCTTGAAATACATTAATAAAAAGCCAAGCTGGGGTAAAGTTTAGGTGCTGTGAAACTGCAGGAAGAGGAGAGGATATATTGAATCCAAAGGGAGATATGAGATGATACCCATGGAGATACAGGAAGGGTTGTGTGTAACTTTCCTGTTTATGTATGTATCTTTTTTCCTACTACTGTTAAGTATAGAGCTTTTATTTTCTGTTCCTCCAGATAAAGTCCCCACCAGTGATCAACAAAACTTGCCGGCACAGCTTCCACAGCCCCATCTGTACAATTACTTGTGTTGAAGGGAGGACTCACCAAAAAGATCTCCTCTATTTTCAGAGCAGTGTTGAAAATTTAAATTCAGTAGACATCATCAGACTCCATCTCTTCAGTTTCTGGTAATTTATATTGTGGTATTTTTGTCATTTTTACAGATCTGCAGTAATTAGGATCAAAATGGCAAAACTTTTAAATTCAGGCAAATAAGTGGCTTGAAAAAAATAGAGCTGTCAAGGGCAAATGGAGGAGTACTATTGCTGAGTGGCTTAGCTTTATAAAAGCAACTAGAGCTCTCTCTCTCAAACAAATAGTATTTCCAAGAAGTTCAAGCTATGACAGCGCCTCTAAGGCAAGATGTTTAATTTCTCTTCAGGGGCACGTTTATCAGAGGTTTACATTGTTTTGCATAGAGTAAAGGGAGCTTTTCAGATTCTTTTCAGCCATCTTTATGATACAACTTTGTGTTTCACAGGAATAAGTTGTGTTGTACAATTTCTTTCCCTTTTGTTCCCCTAATATAAGATAAGCTACTCAAAACTTTATCACATCAGGCTCAAGACTTTTACTGATCATTTAAATAATCATGGGAAACATTACACATGACATAAATGGCTTTTTTACAACAAAAAGAGAGCAATGCAAGTGAAGGAATTATTTTTTACCAGGCATGCTATGGAAACAGCCAGGATCCTTAGGTTTGATTTCCCTTTTTTTCTTTTTTTCAAACTCCAATTCTTCATCATGTTTTTGAAAATTCAAATATTCAGCAGAATGATTGTGTCTAATCAAGATCCTCAGGATGTATCTGTCTGTCATTAAGGCAGCAAATTGCCAGGAGACAAATATTTGACACCAGATTTCTCAATTTCTATTCTGAGCTGTAGAGAAAGAAGAATGTTTTACTCAGACCTGATTTCTCTTTCCTTCTCTGCCTGTACACTTTGCAATATGAGATCACAGTATCGTGAGCCACTCCCTGGCTCCTGCTCCCTTTATATTCTAATTCTTGGAGTCATAATCCTGGACAGTTTTTTTTCACTATTCTCTTGAGCCTAATCCCTTCTCTCATTCTTTCACAGCATGGCCCCCTCCTGAATCTTGGCTTTTCTATGCGTTAAGCCTTCTGAACCCATCCAGCTCCTGGTCCTGTCTGTGTGCAAGTTTGGCTGCTTCCAGCTTCCTCCTGCGTGCCTGGCAGACAGCGAGGAGGGAAGGGAAAAAGGATCTCTGCGTTGAGTTTGCAGTGCTTTGTGCCACAGTGGCATCTAGCTGCCGCAGCTACGGGTGGAATCCCGCACGGTTCTCGCAGTCCCGTCTCGGAGCAGGTCAGTGCAGAAGGGCCCTTTGTAGAAATCATCTGCCCAAATGCTGAGCATATGTAAAGTGCGAGCAAAGCCTTAGCGTGGCTTGAGCGTTTGCTTTTTCCCCGATCCAGCAGAAGACGAGTCCTTGCTGCAGTGAGAGACAATCTCAAGTGAGTTCCAGGTCTGTGCTTCTCAACTGGAAATGCTAAAGCTTGTCAAGGCACTGGCTACGAAATTGTTTGTGTATTTAAAACAGTATTTCACCCTGATCTAGTCTTGGAAATAAAGTTTGAGTGAGTGATTTTTTTGCTAAAACTTTCTAAAATATTTAAAAAATAATCAGCACAGAGTTAATTCTCCCAAGTAAAGACTGTGGACTGAGTGGAAAGAGCCCTCACTACAGAAATTAGAAAATGTTTTAGCAGCAAAAAGATCCTCCAAATTAATTTTTTTTTTCTTATAATAAATGAGGCTGGTGAGGATTTCCTTAGGATGTTTTCTGTTGGGTACATACCTATTTTGTTCACAATTATTATATTCCGTGACTTTAAAGCTAAAGCTTCACCCAAAATATGTTTTGTTTGTATCCAGATTTTGGCAACATAGGAAATCAAGACAATAAATGAAGAGCATCATTTCCAGAGGTTCAAACTTGTAAGGGTTTCTTAGCATGCCCAGCTTTTACTAATCAGCAAACCTGATTCTGCAGGAATTGTATTAGCTTGTGCTTGATTTTTCCTGACAGAGAAATTCATGAAGATCATTCACGTTTCTCACCTGCACAGTGCTCCGTCCTCCAGGTATGTACCAGTCTGCAGTGCTAGTTTTCATTGAACCTTCAGTCTTCTGCAAGTTTTCTGCTATTTTTAAGTTAACATTTACGAATTTTCTAATGTTTTTCTTTGTAATTCTGTAGTACAAATCAAAAACTGTTATGACTCTGACTGCAAAAGGTTGTGAAATTACACATGCCACTGGAAACATTTTACACTTAAAATAATCTTCAGAGTTGCTGGGTTTTGTTTTTGTTTTTTTCTTTCGTGTCAAATACATAAGAATGAAAATTTGACAAATGGATTGTGCAGGGGAAAAAAGCCTTTTGTTATTTCCAAGGTAGACTCTCCTGGCACTTCTCACGGTGGAGGGTGGTGGAACACCCTGCGGGGCATTATCCTCCCCAGGAAAGGCAGCCACGGGGAACCCGCTAAACGCAGCGCAGGGTAGCAGGGCTTTCTTGTTCTAGTGCGTTCTCTGGTGGATTCTGGGACATTTAGCAGTTTCTAATGGTAATAACCTCAGCCAATTTAAAAAAAAAAAAAAGTTCATTTTTAACGCAGTGACAATTCTGTGACATTTACTTGACAAGCTGCTTTGATCATGAACTGAAGCTGGGACTGAGGAAGGCTCAAAACACATTTATGTACCATGCTGCATCCACAGAGACAGGGGGACTGACATTGTACCTTGTCAGAACAATCCTTTGGTATTCTTAACACATGATATTTATGTATTTCTAATTTGTTTTGCGAGAGTTTAGTTTTAATTAAAATTTAAAGATTATGAAATCAATGATTTAGTTTCAGGGCTCTGGAGCAGAATGAGAATTTTTTAATGAGCTTT
The DNA here is from genome assembly GCA_013396735.1 of Grallaria varia. Classification (NCBI taxonomy): domain Eukaryota; kingdom Metazoa; phylum Chordata; class Aves; order Passeriformes; family Formicariidae; genus Grallaria; species Grallaria varia. The sequence continues at coordinate 554,377 of VWZG01000859.1, forward strand.
TACATTTTTTATTGGAGGAAATTAAAGTTACAGTTTGCCATACACCATTGGTTCTTTTTTTGAAAAAAAAAAAAAAAAAAAAAATGAAGTAACTGAATTAAGACAACCTACAGCTCAGGTTGTGAGCCAAGGGAGGAAGCCCTGTGTCTTCACACTACTAACCTGACCGTGACCTATCAGATGGTGGAAGTAAGTCTGTAGGAAACAGATGTACACCTTGCCGTATATATAATTTAGGTGCTTTGTTTTTACCTCTTTGTGAGCCTCTCTTTGATTTTGTTTCTTCTCATAGATAAAGATGTGTGACAATTAACTCCTGCTCATCTGTCTGCAGGTGAGTCAGTGGCTCACTATTATGCCATCACTACTGGAAAGGACTGATGGAGTAATGGAAACCATCAAGGCTCCCTTTCCCCCAGGCTTTTCTCCCATTTGCTCCCTTTCCTCTATTGCTTTTCTCAGCTGCACTGAATAAGGTAGATCCTTTTGTGCTCTTCCCATTCTATACCCTACAAGATGTGTTTTATACAACCACTGAGCAATTGTATATTCACAAATAATTTCTATTTGCAGTTTATTATTAACCCAAGGTTAAAGAAAATAAATAAATCATGGTGTTGCAGTAGGAAGTGTCACCAGGTGAATTAGGACTTAATTTTCATATACAGGCTGTTTAGAGATATTGTCGTGGACTTCGTGAAGCATCTGGCAATAAGCCATCTTATGATGACAGAAAGATGTGAATTTATATCCTGCGTCTGTGTTTGGAAGGTGAGGGGAATTCTGCAAATCACATGCAAGTAGTCAGCCCTACCGAAAAATGATAAAAGGAAGAATTCCTTCCTAGCATCGTTACCTTTAATGGATGGAAGTGGTTTTTTTCTTAGTATTTCAATTTGTTAGGGAAAAGTTTCTTCTAGAAATATTTTTTTGAGCTGTCTGTCTCATAACTCTAGTTCATATATGTGTAGGGGTGGGGGGAATATATGAGGATGACAGGAGGAAGATGCAGGGCTCCACATATTGGTTTCATTTGAAAGGCAAGAAAAAAGAGGCAGCACCCTTTAAACTTCATAGTTACTTCTGCCTTTAGAGATATAGATGAAAAGAAATTACTGAAGTAGGGAACAAGGTGGAGATCCTCTTAGTGGTATTACAGTAAACTTGCATAAGGCAAGTCAGTGTATACCAGCTGCAGATTTGATACTCAAGCCTGATTTACCATTTCTGATGCTACCAGGTTTTTTTGATGTTGTTTTTTTGTTGTTGTTTGGGGTTTCTTTTAATGGATAATATCTACATAAGGATCTTAATGGTCCTGGCTGAAATATGAATGAATAGAGCTATATTAGGACTGACAAGTTAGTTTTTAAATGGTTAGCAGGAAGATTGGGGTCGGGGACCTCATCTCTTCCAAAATAGTGGAATTAGAGGAGAACCCTTTGGAAAACAGAAGTAGAAGGAAAATTAACAATGATTTCATGATGAAGAGTCAGGCTAATATGTAGGAGGGAAGTCAAGAGAGCAAATCACTGCAAAAATAACAGACTCAGATTAAAACCTTGATTTATGTATATTTGAGTACAGCAGAAAAAAAATTGCACAAGAACAGAGGGAGACCCTAAAGCAGAAGGTTGAGGAGATTGACTACTCAGAGTGATTTTTGGTAGAATTTTATCTTAAAATGATACTAAAGGAATTGCAGTTTTGTATGAGTTCCTGGGAAAACAATTATCTGAAGGAAAGCAATCATGTTTGCTGTTTCACTGCTGTTAGGTAATCAGCTGTTTCCCATCATTCTTTATTTTCAGATTATCATTCCCTTGCATCTCTCTTGTGGTTTATTACTAGCAAGTTATCAGGATCAAGATGAGAAAATGTGCTGCCATTACACAGGGCTTTTAGCTTGGGATCTTAACCTGTTTGTCTTGCCTGGTTCTAAATGTCGAAGATTTGATGGATGTTCTAAATTTAAAAAAAAAAAAAAGTAAACCATGAAATGTGAATGGGAAAGTATTCCTGGGTGGATTCTTCCTGTCTGTGACTTGAGGAGTTTCCCTCAGGGCTTTAGAAATATCAGGCTGAATAATATAGGCCCTCTGTTCTGAGGTCATCAAGTTGCTCTCCTAAGTCACATAAGGTCAAGCACATGTTGATAAACTAGTAGATAAATATGTTATCAATTTCACCATTAGTAAGCATCCTTCCAGAGGCTTTGAGGCTAAAAAGTATGCACACTCTTAGATGCAAGTCTGGAAATTGTATTTAAGGGATTAAAACCTTGAATCTTTCAGCACAGTCAAACCTGGAGATAGACTGTTACTAATCAAACCCTTAAAGAAGCAAGCAATGCATCCAGGTGCTTGCTTCATTCTGGCCAGTGAGGTATCGACATGGAGAAAATAATCTCCAAGGATCTCATAACAGCTTCTAAAAAATTAATAATTTTAGCTGTTCAGTATTGAAAATTTGGTTTTCCTTCTTCTCATCAGCATAGTGCAAGCCCATTACCAACAAAACCAACCAGACAAACTGCTAGTGGGGAGTCAAAGGCACTTTCCTTTTGTGCTTCAGAGACCAACATTTCCTCTTGCAGTGGCCAAAGCCCTGCTATGAAATTATTGATCGATATGATTGGAAAAATGCTTTAAATAAAAAAACCCCACAGAACTAATAATACAAAAAAAAATATGTTGGGCAGGGGGAACAAAAGAAATTATACCTGTATTTAATGCAACAGGGAAACCTTCATTAACTTGGGTGAAGCCGCCTTGAAAGAATTTGAATTTCTTTGATGTTTTCTCCGGTACAGCACGGGTCCCTGTGAGTAGATCACCACCATCCCTGCTATCAGCAAATACCAAATACCCCTGCCACAGTTGTCTGCTGTGGGTTCTGCCCAGTGGGGTGCTCTGTTCTCAGACCCCAGTTCAGCAAAGTCCTGGGAGATGGAGCGAGCTCTTGGCACGTCAGGAGTCCCAGCCACCCTCTAAGTGCTTTGCTGGGTTGGTGCCAGCGTGCTCAGCTCCCTGAACAACTGGGCTACGCACAGTAAACATAAATTTTACTCTATGGCTTCAGTGTTGACGTTGCCAAGTTCAGCTCTTATTTGTAGACTTGCGACTCCAGTGATGTTATCAGTCTGCACTCAGAAGAAAAATCTTTAATTCTGGGACAGGGTCAGAAAACCATGTGGCCAGGTACATCAGTGTATCCCCGGCCGGTCCTGGTTGCTTTTCAGGGGTACAGCACATATGTACCTACCCAGGGAATAGCTGATGAACATAGTGACTATTTCTCCAAAGGACTTTTTTAACTAATGAAACAGAGCTGATTTTTAAATTTGTTTCCAGGTTTCACAAGGGAAAGTCATTGCAGCAGAAAGAGTTGCTTCGCGCTGCTGCTCATTGCTGATCCTGCACAGATGAGTGTCTCTAAAATATGTATCAGCTGAATCAAATTGTTAATTTCTTTTTTTTTTTTTCCCCATTTCTTTTTAAAGCAGAGACCACACTAGACTTGTGGGATTGAGCTGGAAACAAGTTCATTAAACTAACAAAATGAGACAGGTATGTAGCAGAACCGTCAGGAAGAGCCAGCATTGATCCAGCTCAGTGTCTTACTTATTTGTGGGGAGAGTACTAAAGGTTTTTAAGGTGATGAACCATTTATGTCATTTTCTGTGATAAGCATTATATTTTGCAAGTTATAACTACTTGTGTCAATTTGGATACCATTAATCAGGTATGTATGTGAGGCCTATAAAAGGCAAGTTAAACAGTCGTATCTTCAAAAATAATGATTCTTTTTTTCTTAGATGGTTTTGATAGTTAACACAGAAAGTGGCTGGTGAAGCGATAGAAATATTTTCATGAATGTTGATTTGTTTGGAGCAGTATCAGAGAGGTAAAACTGACCCAAGCACCTCTGATTAGAGTTCTTCTGACTGTGAATGAACATGATGATGAAACTTCACATTTTCAAAAGGCTGGCCATTTTGTTTGTTTTTTTTTTTCCCTTGTCTGTATTACAGAATGAAGATCTTCAAAAAAAGGGAAAAAACAAAAACTCTGAGTATCAGTAAACAACAATGAAGAATGTAGGCAGTAAATAATAGCTCCAAAGCATGAAAAAGCACCTAAAGAGCAAGATCCTCATTTTTGTGAGATCCAGCTTGAGACTGATCACAAACCATAACTCTTGGTGAGATAATTGGTATGAATTTGAAACCTAAAAACCTGGACTTATTCATTTGAATTTGTTTTGTTTCTTATATTTCATGGGGGATTTATAGGCAGGTCAGATGTCTCTATGTTTTCCTCATATGTGTATATAGATATACACACACACATATATATATATGCATATGTCTGCATGTATTTTTAATTAGAAAAATAAATTTAATGTCCTATCTCTGTTACTTATAGTACAGTTCCTCTCCAGCAAACTTATCTATTCCACTTACAATCTTACGTAGTTTTGGGGTGATATCAGCTGAATGTCATGGATAATAGTTTCTGTTCACTTTAAACCCTTCCCTATTTAGTTTAAGTGTGGGAAATAGAATAAAAAACTCCAAACATTAAGCAGAGTCTTCCTTGTGAAAATTATGCAAATTGCAATTGTCTGCTAAATTAATTAATTGCATTCATTGGAATAGCATATGAAAAATGAAATTTATTTCCAAATGTTAAATAATGACTGGATCATTCTGAAATCAAAAAAATTAAACAGATACATGGTCATAGTCTGCTATTCACCCTGTGAAATTGCATTTGACCTCCATTTGGGTAATTGTATTATGCCTGCCTAAATTTCCCTGCACAGTGATTTACAATTGAACATATTATTCTGCTCTTCCTATCATACTGTACTTCATGCTCCTGCTATTTATTGCAGTGTAGTTATATCTATTTAGAGGATGATCGTGTTTTAGTGGCTGACTTCCATGGCTTCTATACAGATTTCTTTGGCAAGTATGTTTTTGATCATGGTAATTGATACCATGCAAATAATAGATTATTTGTATTTATGTGTTATATACATTTTGAAATACTTCTGATGAAACAGTGGGAAGAAAATTTTAGAACAAAAGGAAAACCTTTGCCTCTGTTTTTTTCATGAAAATTGTTGGCTACCCCTTTCTAAGGATTCCCCCCCAGAAACATCCCACAAATTGCTTGGTTCTCTTGATCAGCAGCAGAGACAGTTTTCCAGAGGTGGCCTGTGGCTCCAAGCAGTACCTAGGGAATATAAAGATATTGCTCACTGCCTGAACAGAAGCTCAGTAGTAATCTGTGACATCAGTCTTCAAACATAATTACAAGTTTAAACTCATTGAAGAGAGAGGTATTTCATCAGGGGGGAAAAAAGTGTGTGCGCATTTTTTTATTTTTAATCAGGCTTTAGCTCTGTAGCTTTATGGTCTAAGAAGAATTCATATCAGAGGGGAATAACAGGCACAGAGGCTAATTTGAGCCTAATAATTTGAATCCTAAATTTGCTCCTGGTTAAGCATGCTGGAAAACAGATTGCCTTGGAACAGCTGAAGTACAATGTCATAGATTTGTTACAAACAGACCTTTTCCCCCTGTGTGGATGGAGTATTGTATTTTACAAAAGGGTAGGAACTTGATATAGAAGTGTGGTTAGCTTAGACCCGCGAGCTCTGAACTGTGCGTAATGCCTGCTCTTGGCTGTATCTGGGTTGAACTGTAGCATACTAAATAATGCATATTCCAAGTAAATGTTAGATCTGAGTGGCACTGGAACTCTGGAGACCAGTGAAAACAAACAGGATCTTACTTCTTTTATTAGTAAATGTTTGGACTTGAGTGTGTGAGAGAGGAGTGCTTCTGTTCTCGCAGTACCTGTGAAACCTGCCTTTGTGTCAACCTAAGTTACACAACCTGAACCTTTCTATTCAAGGAGTAGGTTAAGGATACAGTTCAGGCATGAGTAGGTTCTGATGTTTGACAATGGCAGGAATCCTAATGTTTTCTGTTTATCTCCATCTCTTGCATCAATATTCCCTTCTTTCAGTGAGATTGACGCAAAATACCAAATTCTTGTTTCACGTTAACTTAAAGAGACTTCAGACCTGGACTCAGACCTGACTTTTTTCTTTTTCTTTTTTTTTTTTTCTGTGCAGGGATTGCATCAGTCCCAAAATTTGGAACAGTTCCCAAGAAGCATATCCAGCTCTGCTTGAAGAAGAATATTCTTGAACAGAGAGATATTGTTTTGGCTGAAGGCCCACCTGAAAATGCAAACTTCACAATTTCAATACTTGAAATGTGTCACTGAGAATTACAAAAATGCTTAATGACATTAGATTTTGAACTAGAACTATTGTTTTAGCTAGAACATATAATGTACATCCTAAAGTCTTTAATTTCCTTAATTATTTCCTAATTACAGTCTAATTAGTTACTAATTTATCTTAATTTCCTCTGGTAATTTCCTTATTAGTTCCTGTTTTCATACGTTACATTTTTATCCTTTGTCTTTCAGTTGGGGAATAGACTTTATGGCCTTTGCTATGACAAAAGGTATGTTCCTTACCTGTGGTACAACATACCTTAAATGTGACTTTGCAGCTAGTGTGTTTTTGTTGAAACTTGAATGACCATGCAGTTGTCAGTCTTGCTGAGAACACAGGAAAACTTGTTTCTCACAATTTAAAAGGAAAAAAAGGGAGAAAAAAAAAGGTAGTTTTTCTTTGAAGACCAAAGTATCCTGAGATTTCTCCATGAAATGAATTCAATTCAGTATTTAGGACCCAAATTTCTACTTCTTTAGTTATTGTTCCTTCTGTGTCTCATTTAAATAGATCTTTAGTGACATTCTCTGAATTTATTTTTTTTTTTAAATTTTATTTCAGGAAGTTCTGAAATCAGAATTCACATATCCCCATGAGTGGATATTCTCCACTTGCACATTTCTCCAGGCATTTTTTTGGTTAACTATCTGAATTTAAAAAAAGCCCAATCAAACAAACTAAACCCAACCAATATATATACAAATGTAATAAGAAAAGTCTATACTAGAGCTTAAGTTTCCCCCTTGCTTGAAAACCTGTACCTTAATTAAAAGATCTGGATTTTTTTTCCCCTTCAATGAAATAACTCGGGCTGGAGGTGTAACTCTCAAATGCTTATATCTTGCATCCAAATGGGGAAGGAGTATTTGTAAGGGAAGCAAATGCACAGTTCAAATGAACTTTCATGATATGACTCGGCAACATTTTAATCAAAAAAGATTCTGTTGTTAGCACAGATGGAGGCAAAGCAGTAGGAACATAAGCTGTCCAGCAGCAGCAGAGCCAGGAAAGGAGAAGTCCTCAATTTAACAGTGTTGGCAGAGTGCAGTTCCCTGTAATTGTGCAGCGAGTCTGATGTTGCATACAGGCATAAGTTGGAATTGTTTTATTTTCATGGAAAGTGTTTTTAGGAATAGCTTTCAGAGTCCACACCACACAATTATAAAATAAGTAGACTTAAGCTGCAGCAAAGATGACACAGAAACGTCCCCTCTCTATATGACAGCAACTGCCATTACTGATTTTACACATACAGAGCTAAGCCTGGAGAAGAACTGAAGGAGGGGTTAAGAGGAAGGAGCAGGAAGAGCTGCAGACAAGTATTACATCTCCTTTTTCATAGTTTATGATGGTGTAGCTGAAGGATGGTAACAAAACCTATCAGAGCTGTGCATTGCTGAGACACTCTTGCCAGGGTTGCATCATCCATGGTGAGCTGAACAGCCACCAGCTGCTTGTTGTTACTGCCCAGGACGCTTTTTCCACCAGGGTCAGGGCATTGCCCTGAAGGCAAAGTCTGCAGACTCACCTCGCACGGCCGGTGATGATGGATTCAAACTGAAGTGCTCTGCTGTACAGCAGCCCTGAAACATTCTCCAAAGATGATAACCTCTGCCAGGGGGACAGTAGCAAAGAAGTCAGGCTGTGGCATCTCTAACAGCCACAGTCGTTTGCTAATTAAATGCATGTCAGGTCTGTCAGTACGGCCTGAGGTAAATTAGAAAGGGAGCAGGGGACCTTCAGCTGGCAGCTGGTCCCGTGGCCCTGATCAGTGCCTTCTCCAGAGAGCTGTGAGGGAGCAGAGCTGGGGCTTCTGCGAGCTTAAAGCTTCCAACAGCATTCTTCATAAGATACATTTCTGCAGGCACTTAAACCCAGGGTAGATTTTCATTCCAGAGGTATAATAGATTAAAAATCTAAATACACAAAAGCGTGCAAAAGTGGCTGTGAGTTACCTGTTACTCCTGGGACTTTTTTTAATTCACTGATTCTGTGTTCTTAGGATTACCCTATTTCTTTTGGCCTTCAAGTGCAATTTTATTAGAAAAATGATCCCAGAATTACGATTTCCGTTTAATGTCTTGGTTACTTTTGCATCAAGTGTTCAAAGACGTTTGGGCATTTTGTTGCTTGTCTGCTTCATGAACAAGATTATCTGTTAAGATGAAAATCTTTCTAAAATCTGGAAAGGTGGCTGTGATCTTTATTAGTCTTTATTGGTCCTCTCATCCACACCGGATAGAAATCCCAATCGTTTTTTCTCGCCTCATAATATTTTGAAATATAAGTCGAGTAGTGGTGTGTGACTAAAGAATTCAGATAGTGAAGAAGTGCTTGACTCTGTTTTCTGGTGGTTTCTGGTTGGTTGACTGGTTGTTTTTTTGAGTGTAAAAAGTGTTGTGCTTTTCTCCACAAAGCCAGCAGCAAGCAGCCACGTGGCTGTGAAATTTAAACAAGTCCTTTTTGCTTGGTGACTTCTTTCGGGGATTAACTCTTGCTAATTTGCACGTCTGTGTCCATCTCAATGGCAGAAGACCCATGAATAGAACAAAGGCTAATAAGCTACCTACTCAATCATGAACATTCAGTTGACTCAACAACAGTGAGTATTACTGTGAGTAATTACTGTCACTGTGAGTATTGGAGGTCTTGAGGCTGTAGGAGTCTACCTTGTGTACTCAACAACTCAAGCTTCAAAAAAGTCTCATCCTTCAACTCATGGGCTGCTTACTTGTAGCACAGACCAACCCACAACAGAAACTAGACTCGTGTTTTTAGGCAACCCGCTCAAAGGAAGTCAAAAGAAAATCTTTGTAGATAAATGTGTATGGAGGTGCTTGCTGTTTCCAATTAAATTGTACACAGGATTAAAGAAAAACAGAAAGTTACTCACTTTACTAAGACAATCAAGTATATACATTTTAATAAGAAAACTTTGGAAAAGGAGAAACCAAATTCTCTTCTAGAACATAAATATTTCCTCTTATTTGTGTTAATGATGGAGAAAAAGAAACAGTATTTTAGTTAAGGGTTTCCCCCCATTCAAGGAATATAGTGCTTTAAAGGCACTTTGTTTTGTCTTGTCATGTGTTTTCCACAAAGGCTGGAGACTTTGGTGTAAGTAAATGTTCTGAAGTCCTTGAATTATCCTCCTGGGCTATCTTTAAATCTAATCTTAGCTAAGCACTTACTAGTTATATGATATAGTCAGAGATTACGGGCCAAATTCTCTTTTCAGTTATTCTGCTGAAACCCATTGAAATCAATGTGAGATTGGACTTGTGTAACAGGGAAGAATTTGGGCTACTGTGTGCAAGAGATAAGAACAGGGCCAATATTATAACAGCCCATTTCAACACAACCAGATTCAAACAAACTTCGGGTCATGCGCTGTCCTTGATGTGCATGGAGAGCTTCAAGGGTTCATGTGGGACATGGGACACGTATTTATAAAAACATTTTTTTACTAATTTTTTATGTACAGGAGTTTGGGTGGAAAAACATCCAAAATTGAGTTAATTTTACAATTAAGCTTATTAGTCCTACATTTTTTCATAGGTGAGCAGTATTTTTGAAGTCACAGACACAGTGCAAATGACTCTCCTGAGGAAGAGCTGATATTATAACTATAGGTGATGAGGAGCACAGACAAAGTAAGCTTTGCTACGTAGTGTTGCAGTATCTTCTGTGTAAATAACCCATCGCTTCTCCCTTCCTTTTCCAGGCTTTATTGTAGCACCTATGAGAAATAGTGATACTTGGTGCTATTGTGGATTTTCTGTCTCTAAATCAAAACACTTGAAAGGCTTATGTGAAAGTAAGAAATTTTACATTAGGTTAGTTAGAGGTTAGCATAGAAACTAACATTATGTTAGTTTGGTCATAGAGGTGAATAGAGAACAAGTTCTCACAGTGTCAGGACCTTCTTTTAGTTGGAAGCCAGAGAGGCAAGAAGAACTGTTTTAGTTTGCATTTATGCTGAACAACACACCTGTTTCTTCCATGTTAAATTCAAACTTGGTGCATTTATTTTTGACTGTTTCGGTTTTTGGTATATAATTATGATTAAAAATGCACCTTAACATTTTAGGCACTGCTCTCTTTATTATTGGGTTCCTTTCATCTGTTTTTACAGGCAGTACCTGAGACTTCCACTTAAATCTGTTTTTGTGGGGCAGCAGACCTGTGACCCTCTTTTTTTTTGGTAGCAGTGATCATAGGAGCAACGAATTGTCCCTAGTGGTACCTTCTAACATTGTGCTGCTGTGCTTCTGCACTGAGGTGCTTGTGATTCTTTTTCTGTAACTAATGTAGTCATATAGACATATTCAAAATCACAGAATCATAGAATTGTTAGGGTTGGAAGGGACCTTCAAATCCTCTAGTTCCAAGCCCCTGCCATGGGCAGGGGCACCTTCCACTGGACCAGGTTGCTCAGAGCCACATCCAGCCTGACCTTGAACACTTCCAGGGATGGGGCATCCACAACTTCTCTGGGTAAAATGGTTGTAGCAGTGCTTTTTGCTGGTAAGTAGAAATGTTTTATGTTAAAAGGAGCTGTTTTTACAGTGGCAGGTCGAGCAATTCATAGCGTCATATCCAAGGAAAAAAAAAGGTATTTTAAGCCTCCCGGATTTTTATAAATGTGAGGTAGTATTATTATAGTCATTGCATTAAACAACAATAGTAGATGTCTTTTTTTTTATCATAAAAATCTATGCACATGATAAACAGTAGTTGGCAGTAAGAGTGTGCTGAAATTCTGGCAATAATGAATACCTCTGGAACACCAGCAGAAACCACTCTATTGTGAACAGCCTGCAACAGCTTCATCGAGGGCTGTAAAGACACATGTAAAACCAAGCTGCAACAGCACAGGAAAAACACAAAATAAAACGAGCAAAGTACAGCTGGGGCTCTTCATAGAGAATAAATTGGATACATAGTGAAGCAGGGCTTGTGTTGATTGGCAGCTGACACTAGCTTTCTTAAATTGGATATTATTTGGGATTTTCCTGTAACACTGAACACAGGAAAGAGACTCATGAGTTTGTCAGCATGAATCAGAGGTGGTAAGCCTTTTCAAAGACCTGCCACACTGAAGGGTTTGTTTATTCCCATTTGTACAGATTTCGTTCTGTGAGATGCACCTAAAAATCCTCGTGCTTGACCCCTTTTGTTCATTTGCTCCTCTTCTCTGTTTCTTTAATTCTCCATCGAGTTCCTGGATTTCTGTAGGGTATTGCCGAGTGTGAAAATGTTGCCTTGTTTCCTGAAAGTGAAGTCAGGGTATTCCTTAAGAAAAGTAAAGACCTTGCAAGCAACAGCAAAGCAAATGTTAGAAAGATTTAGCTGGAAACAAAGAATTCCACATGCAATACAATACTGTGTATTCCTTTTTTTTATTGTTGTTTTGTACTGGTGGCAACACTACATTCCAAATTATGAAACCCCAGAAACAGGGCCCTCATTACATAGCCTGCTGATCAAGGCAATCATCTGGGTTTTGGGACACTTGTATACATGTTTCTTTCCAATTAGCACATTCCAGATGAGGTCCCAGTAGCTGGCCTGAAATCAGCTTGTCATAGATTCAGTAAATATTTTTCTGTGCAAAAGGGGAAAACCTCAGACAATCATTGGATAAGTAGATGGTCTCTTTGAATATCCTGTTAGTTATTACTCACTTAATATGTACAGCATGAAAGTCTTTAATCTGAACCTGAGATCACAAGTGTCAATTTCCCTTTTTTTTATTTTACATAAATTTCTATTGTTGAGTCTAAAGACAGAATTAACTGAAAAAATGCTGTATTTTAAACCATTAGCATGTAGTTGTATTTCTTGATAATGTTCTCTGTAATTTTTATTTAATTCATGTTTAATTTGACTTTTTCAATTTCTTGTAGTGGCTTTTTTTCTGCATTAAAGATTTGTTGAAATTATTTTTCATCAATATGTCTGGCTCAAACCAATCACTTTACTGGTAAATTTAGGAATGAACTTTTTAAGTGCTAAATCAGTGCTATATTTACCTTCTCTGTCTTTCGGAAAAGTGCATGCCAGAACGTAATAGTTGCATATATTGGAAATGTAACCAGATTTATAAAGTCAGAAAACGAGTACCACGTGAAAATTCACATTTCTGTTGTCTGATTTCAGGAAAGCCTGAAAGAAGAAAAAAACATGCAGGCACGTCTCAGGAACTACCTGAAAGTCTGTGCCCTGGTGTAGAAGAATTGAGAGAGAAGAAGGAAGAAGCCATTCATATTTAAGAAGTACACTAAGAGAATATACACATTCCCCATTTATCTGGACCAGCACATTTATTGAGCAAGTCAGAGAAGTGCCTTCATATTTTATTGTTGTGATTTAATTTCCCCTCTTATTTCTTTTTGTTTTGTTTTTATCTTGCTGCATAGGGTACATAAAGCAGCTTTCAAGAATAAAAACAAATTAAAACTATGATTTTCCTTTTTCCAAGTGCCCCAAGTGTTCTTAAGCCAAAAATAAAAATATGGCTAGACATAATTTTTAAATACAACTTCAGATACAACTTCAAACTAAAAAGAATCATTTATCCAGCCACAAAGCCTTTGGGAGACTCAAAGAAATTAATGAGGATTAAAAAAAATGTGTGTGTATATGTATATATATATAAAATATATATTTTGTAGTGACAGCTTCTGCCAGAAAGAGTTCAAGTTAGATTTGCCTCCGTAAAATTCTACTTTTATGTTTTCCTGCATATTTCTAGTCCACTGATTCTATCAGTCCATTAGTCTTTGTTTCATGGCAATGATTATATGCCCAGGCTCTTCAAGAATGAGTGTGCATCAAACACAGTGGTGCTCATGCTGTGGGTGAATTAATTAAAGAGCCAAGAAATTCATGCTCAGCAACGAGAACAATTGGCTTGATGCACTCTGATGTAGTTTTTACTCGCAGACCTCAGGGCATGTGTAGTAACTGCTGTGAGCATCTACCACGGACTGGAGCGTGCTGCAGGTTTGGTGTCTCTGTGCTGAGCTTAGACCACCAGTCATCCAGCAAGTGGCTCCTTCACCCACATCTGCTCATCCTGTCTCATTAATGGGGAGGACAGCTGTCCCCATTATGCTTCAGTGGGGTGAAGTATAGTGACAACAAATGCCTAGTGAAGACATTACAGGTAGGAAAGAAGGGCAGGGAGGTGTCCAGGAGCCTGGAAGAGAGTAATTCAGATGAAGCTCTTATCTGACAGCAGGACCTGAAAATCGTTACTGCCAAGCCATCTGGGATGGAAATTCGGTAACGAGAGGACACTACTACACTGTTCCATCGTCTGTGATGATTTCCTGGAAAGCTGAAGTCTTGATATGTCAGGAAGTCCAGACCTGTAGCATAGGAGAGTGAGAGTTGGCTGACAGCCTTTGTAAGAATTAAAGCCAGTAAGTAACACTCACTTGCTCTAATGCAATTAGACTGTAACCGCCTAATTGAGTTACCAATGAAATTTCCGAGGTTTCACTGTGATTATACCCAATGTGTGTGTGTTTGTCACAGTTCATCCATTATTTAGCCTGTTATTCTTAGAATCTGGGTTTGCATTAGGTTACCAGGAGCCTGCCTGTGGCCATGTACAGGGGAAAGCAATCAATTAGCAGGGACCTACTGCCGTCCTTATCAATGTCAGTGACTTTTGAAAAAGGTCTTCAAAGTATAGGGGTAGCATTTAAGTCCTCTACCACTTATTGAAAAATGGAATAGATTGTGTGCAAACTGATCAAATAAGTCTCTGTCTATACAGTGTCTCTTATCACTTGGTTTCACAGGAGCAACATTGGTTTTGATTACATCACTTTTTGAGTCCATTTGATTAAAACTATATCACTTTCCATACAGGCATTTTTATTAATTTAGTTCAATATTCAATTGATTTAGTTTTATATGAGAAAGAAATCACGTAAAATTGATATGAATTGGGTTTAAATTGAATTGCCCATGATACTGTTGAGTCCACAATTTTGGCAACCTAAAAATAGCTTCAAGCTCCCTCATTCCCCTCTTTATTACCCTCTTTCAAGCTCTATAATAAGTCAATTGTTTTTCACCCCACTCATCTTGCAGCAAGATTTCCCACAGTTAATTAGAATAAAGTTCAACATCTTTTTATGCCTAACCATGTAAAACCATAGACAAATATTGCCTAAAAGTCAGAAGCACTGTACATACAATTTAAAGCTATTAAAGTCTATCAGTTGCATTCAGTCTTATAGCTGGGAGGATTTCTGTTTTGTTTATATTGAGGACTTTATCTTCCTATTTGCTATGTCTTAGGAAATTTTAAGATAAGTGATCATTTTCATAATTTCAGAGAAAGTCTTCTGATTTATCACAGTGCAGGTTTAGCATAGTGTAACATACTGTGATGGAGTCAGCCAGCTTTGGGCTGCTGCTCCAAAATTGGCCATTGGCCAGGCTGATTTGCTTCATAAATTAGAGAAAATTAAAGCCTTTTGCCCTTGTGGTGCTCATTGGCAAATAGGAGTTGCTGAAACTAAGGGACGTTGCATATCTATCCTTTTCTTTCCTGATTATGGTCTCTGCAGTAAAACCCAGAAAAAAAAAGACATGGCAACACATCAATATTCCTGCTCATTAGTGACAATCCTGTCCCTAGGAAGACTGTGCTTTGGGCTATCCACTCATTGGCTTCAGAGTAGATAAAATGGTGCTGTTGCTCTGATGTTTAGCAGATTATTGCATAGTAATGTTGTGTCTAGAAAGTTTTTTAGATCTGAAATATGTTCTCTTATAAATATTTGAAAGATGAGATACTGGAAAAGAGATAATTGTTGCCTTGTAACCTGGTGTAGCTTATTGCACCAGAAGCAAGAGCAAGGATACTTGACAGCCTTTTGGTTTTGCCTTTTTGTTGCTGTTGTCCTGAGGGAAACAAAACCATGTGCTAGCAAGCAGAAACTGCTAGTTTAGAAAAAGAAAAGAAAAGGTGAATGAAGGTGGTATGAAAAAAGCTGTGTGACTTGTGGCAATGACAAGAAAAAATAGATGCAGTTGCAAAAAAACCCAGATCTCTGTCCTGCAAGTATATCTTGTCATGAATTTTCTTTTTCTGGTGATAAGTCATCCAATTCCTGATGAACATATAAGGCTGATGTCTAAAACATAGTGACAGTGAAATAATATCAGGTTTGAAAAAGTCCATTTGTTCAAAGAAGCAGTTTGCCAATGGTGCAGTGGTAGAGAGCTAAACAACATGAAGTTATTATTATTTAACATTGGACATCAGGATCAGGACGTGGCACTGTCAGACTCCTGCCAGATGCAGTATGAAAGAGTTTGCAGGAATTATAATTTCTAGCAACACAAGAAATAATTTAAAATCTTGCTTTGGTGATTGTTTGTTTGTTTTGTCTACCCAATAGGTATACCTGTAGCCTGTTACAGAAAAGAAGACAAAGTTACCAGAAGTTGATCTTGCAGGATTTCTGTCCAAGATGAGAAATAATGCCAGTATTTCCTAGAAATAATATTCACTTTGCAAATTTTAGGCACATTTTTTAGACTCAGTAATTCAAAATAGTTACCATTTACATTTCTAAGATCTTGCACACAAGATGAATTGAACTTGTATTTTCCACTTCCCCATGAAAGAAAAAAAAAAAAAGTGTGAAATCTGTAAAAGTGCTGTCACAAAATCTTTCACATGATCCTGAGATGAGCTCAGTTGGCTGGAGCACAGCGCTAATAATGCCAGGGTTGTGAGTTTGACTTCTGTATGGGGCATTCCCATAAGAGTTGGACTCAGTGGTCCTTGTGGGTCCCTTCCAACTCAGAATATTCTGTGATTTGTCCCTAAGAGATTGCTGCTGCATTCCTTGTTGAATGGGAACACCTGCTTTGTGTCTGAAGGTTGCAGCTGGAGTCAGTCACCTCAACTGAGCTGCTACTGATGGGATTTTCTCCCTTTTGAGAGACGCGCCCAAATGAAGATTTTGTGGCGTGTATTACTGGATGCGTCAGTTTTCTTCTGCAACTGACAAGGTGAGCTACTTGTGCAATATCTCTCTAATCTTAGTCTAGCACATCTGGCTGATCCAGAAAAATTCAGGATCATTCAGGGCTGGGCATTAAGTGATTATCACAAGAAGGTGCGTGTGAAATAAAAAAAAAGGTGTAGAAAATGTTTTTTGGAGAGGCCTCACCCTATTCATGCACTTCACAACTTCCCCAGCTGTAGTCAAGGCTCCGTAAAGCTTTGGGAATGTCTCTCAGAGAATGTGGATGATACATTTCCACTGTGCACCTTAAGCTTACCAACTTCTTTGTTGTACCTTCATGAAAGAAAGGGACTTTTTTGTCCAGTATGTTTTTCAATGTTGTTTCTAACAGTGCAGTCTTGTCATTTGGCAAATGCAGTGGATGTGGGTGCCAATATCTGTATGACCCACCTGAATGACACTTCGGTATCACGCAGACAATTGCTGGGGCTGCTGTGCTTGTGAAGCTCTAGAAGTGGGGAAATGAAGACGCGTCCTCTTCTAATAGTATTTTCAAAATGAAAACACCAAAACAGGAGGTTTAAGCTCTGAGGATGGTGTTCTTTGTGCATTACTCATGTATTATATTGAATACGAGGCAACGGAAGAGGGAGAACTGGGGGTCCTGAAGGCTGTGGCTTTACAATGTAATGAAGAAGATTATTGCCCCAGCATATATGAACAGTTAACTGCAACAGTTTGGTACTCCATCTTCATGGTGATATATCAAATATGCTGTTATTTTACATAGCTTCAGGTAGTAAACTTTATTATGATTATAAATGATAGACATTAATGGATCATTAATCCATATAATAATACTGCATTTTCATAAAACAATTTCAGTTTGTTCAAAATTCTCCCTGAAAATCTTTCTGACATCCTCTACTAGAAAATTACTTTATTTTATTTATCCCTAATCATTCCACAGTTCCTTGGTTCCACTAATTACTGTTTCAGTTCTCAATTGTTTGTTCAGATCACCTTTAACCATAATTCCCATAAATTAAAATACAGCACCAGCTTGTCAGGCTTCAGATGAAAGTCTAAGTGTATTAACCAAAGTAATATAATATAGTGCCCGTGAAGGCTCCACACGTGAATCATATGATGGTATTCTATAGAATATGGTTACCTTTATGGCTACGCTATGTATAATTACTCAGGCAGGGTTTTTTTCCCTATCTTAAGTAACCAGTAGATTAATTAATATCTTGAGATAGCCTGAGATCTGCTGTCAATGATTATCCTCTTTTGCTGAATTTTAGCAACTTGATTTCTCTAAGCATAACCTCATCAGTAGCTGATCATGAAAATTCTGAGGTCATAAACTGACACAAGAGTCATTGCCTAAAGAGTTAATAAATGAGGTTGCATAGTTTGATCCACTGCCTTTGAAAGCAGTGTTCTAGTCTTAGAGGAAAGAAAAACCCTCGGCCCCAAGGACTCATTGTTTACCTGTGAGTACTCTGCAAGTTTTAATTGAAGTCCGTGGCTGGTGGTGGTTATCAGTTGGCCAGGTATCACAGAAGTCAGGAAACTGAGCTCAATTTATACCTAATGCAACAAAATTCTTTGCTATAGAATGTGTAAATAAACATAGGGACAAATCTCATAGATTCTGAAATATGTTGCCTTCATTTGTAAACTAGATTAGCTTATTGGCTCTACAGTGGTATAATAAGGGCTCAAAACTACCCATGCGAGCTTGGACAAAGTGTAATTGTGTAGTCTTTCAAGGTCAGGTGTTTGTCTGTGGTTGATTGCAGCCTGAAATAGTTCACATGTGTGTTTTGTTTATTAAGTCAGGATAAAGAATACAGTGAATTATGAACTTGTGCAGCCATGGCTGTGAAGATACATTTAATAAGTATAAAACAACTCTGTCCATTGTTCAGATTCTTTTTATCTTTCTGCTGGCCTGTTCCTAAATGCACTTAAGCACAGACCTATCAGTTATAGCTGCCTCCACTACATTCCAGTTTCCTGATGCCGCTGTATTTCTGAGTGCCTCTTCCTAGCTCAGAGCTGTGTTTGGTAAAGACTCATTATATTACTTGCTTTTTGTCTGTTCACGTGCACTGCTAAAGTCTGACTCCTGTCAGGAGCAGTGTGTTCCCCCAGACTGCTGGGGCTCCTACTTTCTTCAATCTCCCACCCGTCAAATAAAGGCTTCCAGAGTGAAGTCCTTCACGTCTGTCATATTGAAATTCTGTTCATAAAGTTATCTGGAGGTTTATTCTGACCCCTTCTGTATAATTCCTATTCATCACTACAGTGGTCGTCATTATGAATCACATAACAAGGCATCAGCAGATTCCCAATAATTTAACAAATGCTGTGTATGGAGCAACATATAAGCAATTTCATGGTTTCTGTAAGTGAAGCTGTCAAGAAATAGATTTTCCTCTTTTATGATAGAGGATCAAAGACTTGTAATACTTCTGCGCCCAAAAAGTTTGTTACATTGACGTAACTTCATACCCAGATTAGGGGGAATATGAATTAAAAGTATTGAGGTTTTTTTGTAATTTTGCTTTAGTAGAACAAATGTATTTTTGCAATGTGCATCTGATTTCTTTATCTTTGACAATTAATTAGTAAATTGACCTAATATATCAAGACAAACTGACAGTCTGCAGTGAGATCAAATAGTGATGAATAAGTGCAATGTGAACAAGTATATTCTAATTATTTGATTTTGAATTATGATCCGGTGTACTGAAAGTATCTATGTGAGGAACCATTTGACTTTGCTTAGTTAAATTACATTTTATCATTGCTGTGAAGCTTTAATTTTATGCATTTGAATTGTATTTTTCTGTAGGCGTCTGTTCAGTTTTGAGCCTCTTATTTGGCTTTTTTCTTTCACAATTTTCTTTGAATAGTGCAAGTTTAATTCAGTATTTTTCTAGACAGATATACCGTAAGACTTACTTTAAGCCTTTTTGGTTTTAGCTGATTCTTGACAATACAAAAATTTATTTCAAATATATATGGAAATTCTTCAGTATTTTCCCGCTGTTTGTCAAAAAAATTCTTTGCTTTTACAGGTTTTTTTTTCCCTTGATCTTTGCATTCTGATTGGCAAGATTTTCTTTTAAGTATTTTTTTCCCCTCATTGAAGAAAAGTAATTTGAATAACTATATTTCCTCGCTGAAATTTAAAAAATGCTTATCCAAAGAATATTTGTAGTGGTGGTTTTTTGTTTTTTGTTTTTTTTTGTTCTGAAGATGATCATGAGTTATTTACTGGATTTCCCAAGGCTTTAATGTCTTGGAATTAAGACACTATATGCTTGTAAACTTTATCTGAGATCCAAGGACAAAAGCATTTGAAAGAAATTCCTTTAAGGAATCAGCACAAAGTTCCTGTGAACCCAAAACTAATGCTGCTTTGACTTCAACCTGTTGCCCATAAGTTTTCCCCTTTCTTGGAACTGGACATGTTTAGAAGTGATAGCCATAAAGGAGTCTGTAACCAGTTTCCCTATTGGTCCAGTTCATGTACGAATCTTCACAGAAATAAGACAACTCTCAATAAGTATTTCTCAAGTATTTGCTTTTTCACGTTCAGAGAAAGGCCTCTTTGCAGGCACCTCACTTGCAGGGCAGGACAATGGGTACAGAGGCCACGTACATATATTTATTGTACCCATTTAGGCTCCATCACTGTGAATGATCATCTGTAGTGTTCCAAAATTATTACTTTGTGGACTGTGTACTTAATTTTGTGTACTTAATTTTTGCTCCTGGTGTGTAAAGAATGCAGTATGCAAGGTGGGTAATTCTGCTTTTCCTAAAAATAAATATTTATATAAATATTTATGGAGATGTCATTGTTCAATGATAAAGATCTAATTGCAGAATTCAGTGAATGTTTTACAGTGATTAATATTTACTGTATCTCCTTTCCAAGCAGAACAAGAATAAGTTGTCATTAACTTGCATTGTATGCTAAAACACAGTCTTTACAATGGAAAGACTACATGATAGAATTACTCTAAGCAAGACACATAAAGAAGTCTAGAAATAAGGATTTGTTTGTGGGCTTCTTTCTGCCTTCCTTTTAAAATTGTAATATATGGGCTGTGCATGGGCACTGTAAAATAAGCTGGTTTTAGGATGGTTCTGAATGGGGGAGAAGTAATTTGACATAATAAGAAATACCTTTGCAAGTCTTCAAGCTGCTCTATTCAATATATAGTGTTATAATTCTGCCACATAGGGCACACAAGGAAATGATAAAAATAAAAACTGAATTACGATATGGTGAGGTTGCAAATGGACTATATTTTTACAATAGGTATGTTTTTTTGAATCTGAAAACAATAGAAGTTCTATGTAGTCTGATTGGGTTTTCTTTTTTTCAAACCATCACATTAAAATTTTATTACATGTTAGAACAAAAATAGCAAGAGTACTGGAGGAGTCTGGCAAAGAAAATTAACCAAAAGTTTATCCAAACACTGTATTTTATATTAGTATTCTTTAAAGATCCTCTGTGCCTATTTCTTCTTGTCTTTTTCAGATACAGAAGTGGTTTCAGTAGTTGTATTTTAAAATCAAATATTGAAAATAGGTCTGTAAAGATCAATAAAAAGCTAAATTATTCAGTACCAGACAGAACAAAGTGTTTTTGTTCCACCTTTTTTGTTACTAAATATTGAAATAAAACCTCTGAGTATTTCTTAAGTAGAGGAGTATTTTTGCATCTTCATAAAAAAAGTTGATTCTAAATCTACTTAGAGGTGAATGATGTTGTATTTTTTAAATGCTGTTGTCTCTTCAAGTTGTAGAGAATTTGAAACTAAGGTATATCCTGTGTTAAACTTCTATATAGTACACAGGGAAAGTGTTACTTATTAATCTTTTGCTGTTAACCTGTCTCCAATTCCTCTGAATGTGCACCCACCACAAGATCTTATGAGGAACTAAAAAAATACCGGTTTGATAGAAGAAGGGCTTAAAGAAAATCGAAGTAAGCCTACTTAAAATACATTTGATTGGAGACTATTCACTCTTGCAAAGCAAATCTAAAAACATTGGCGTTCTGCCTATAATGCACTTTGTTTTTCCTCTGTAAGTAATGTTTTCATGTAGCATTAACAATCCATTTCCTTTCCTCTATGATGATGAATATTTTTCATGCCTGTATTTGGTCTTTAAAAAAAAACAAGCCAAAAAACTGAAGTACCGCAGCCATACAAGGCTTGTACCTGTTGGGCCTTTGAAGCCAAATTCCAGTGAAGTCTAGAAAATTTCTTGGGTCTTGATTGTTTCTTTTGTTTGTCTCATTTGAATTCAGACCTTCTGACGAGCTTTGTCTTTGCAAAGTGCAGTACCAGGCCAAAGTTTCTGGGGTTACAAGACTGTTCCAGCCTTCATAAATTGTAGCATTTTCTGTTGTTTCAGTTAAGCCTCTCTTCTTTTTCTTCCCTATTGATACAGAGAAATGAAAAATGGAGAATTTGCAGTTTTCTGTTCATGTGATCATTGAGTGCTTTATGTGATGTCTCATATAAAATTAACAGAATTTAGAAAGGAAAGTAGAGAACATGAATATTCCAGTGGTTGGAAGAGAGATACTGAGATAGAAAGCCGTTAATTTTTAATTTTTTTCATGAGCCTTTAAAATATACGGAGTCTTGCACCGTGTAATACAGTACAGTACATCACAGAGCATTCCCCAACGTATGACCAATGGTTGGGGTGGGAGTATCCCTTTCTTTCTTTTCTTTTGAGTTTTGATGGCCAATTCTTAACTAAAAATCAAGACCTGGACCAGACTGGCATATGCTGCAAGGTCAGTCAGTAGCTCGCATGAATTAACAAACTTCTCTTTCACAAGTGATCTGTCAGTCCTGATGTAATCTTGAGTTTTCTGTTGCTTTGTCTTTGGAGAACAGCCGGGGATACCACCGGGGAAGGCAGCTTGCCATCAATGACAGCGAACTGTACAGCAAGGTGATGGATGGCACCACATGGGGGACAAGCCAACAGGCAGGTTAAAGGCACGAAAGCCACCTGGGCCGCAGAGAGAGAAAAAGGTGGTAAGGCTCACGCTGTTTAAGGATGTGGATTATCACGCCCTGTTCAGGGCGGTGAGGTTTTGGGCAGATGTGTGGTGGAAGAGGCTGAGGAAAGCAAGCAGGCTCTGACCCCTGAGGAGATGGGGAACGAGTAGGTGATGGCAATGGAGAGGCGAGTGTCTTGATAACAGCTGCTATGGTGAAGGGGAGCACAGAAGACAGACCCTGAGGAGAGTGCTGTGTGTATCACTCCAAGGCTGCTGGGCAGCAATCATTAAAAGGAAGCTAATTGTGTAATGTAGCATTAAGGGGCGCACAACCCCAATCCTTTTCTTGCAGCCAGCGGGAGGTTTGCCTCCTCCCTCTGGTTGGGATGCAGTTATTTTAACACACTACAGTTTTTAGTGCTGCGAAGTTGACTTTGGTTGAATGAAGTGCTACTTTATGTGGAGTAGAGGTTGAATACAGTTACATGCTGTTCTTCCCTTGTCACTGGGTCACTCAGCATGCATGATGATTTAGGAGCTGCTTTTGATGCTTGTCGCACAACTATGTGTGCTACAGAAGATGCAACTCACCGTTTTGTAGGGTTTACTTCAAGCAGCTTGCAGCAAACTCGTGTCACGTGTGCTGCTTTTCCAGTCCTTACATTGCAGTCAATTTGGTGATGGCTTTCTTTCACATAGCCAGGCCACACCATGTGGCTGAAGTAACAAACTATTTTCATCCAGAAAGGTAATTTCTGAAGTTTACACTTTTTAGTGCTTGTTCATGTTTCCTTTCTAGCAATAGACAGGGTTGTACAAGTTCAGAGGTTCCTAGCCTTGGAGAAATGAGAAAATTGCTACTGAAGTTTAGTATTTGTACCACAAGATGTGAAAAGGAAAAAAAAGTGAGTGGAGCAGGAACACAAGTGACTTAGACCAGCAATGCGGAGGTCAATTTAAAGGATTAATTTGAGCCTTAAGTGTATCATACATCTCAGAACTTCAATGGACTCTTAAAGTGTCTCCATTGCAGCTAATACCATATTGAAATGGGGCTTTTCTAGCATTAATTTATTGTTTGACTAGTTTGCCATGACTTCAAGCTTTCTGTATGGAGGTGTAGCATTGCAGGTGTTGATCCAAAGGTTAGTACCAATTTGTCACTGCCACAAATATTCAATATTACCATATTGCAAAAGTGCAGGGCATTTTGTTTTAATTTTTTCTTCTCATTTCTTAGCCTTCTGATTCCCACTTCTCAGTTTAAGCTGAGTATATTTGTAAACTGCTTCTGGCCTCCTGCAATTCAAGAGGGGAAAAAACCCCCACAGCCTTATAGTGTGTGTAAATATTGATGAATTCAACATTTATCCACACAGAAAGCTCTTGACATTGTAAAGACAGCTCTGAGATTTCTCTAACAGTTTTATTAGAATTTTTAGGCTTTCTGTTCTATGATTATGGAGGTTCTGATTTTTTTTTTTCACTTTGTTTTGTTTAGTCTGGAAGTGTTAACTGATGTATAAAATAGGTTTATGTTGTATTATTTATTTGGAAAATCTGCTACCAGAGTCCACGGCAGTTCAGAGATCTAAAAAGGTGAATGAACTTTAAATATTTAAAATCCAGTGCCACCACAGATAGCTTATACTGGTGACTCCAAAGACACTGAGGAGAATCATCTCGTGGAAATTTATTAAGCCTAATGCTTAGAGGAAAGGGAGAGATACTATCTACATCTGCATAGAGGGAGGGAGCAATTCAGTTACTACACAGACGCAGAGATCGGTGGAGTGTTTATAAGCATAAAAGAGCCAAAGGAGTATATCAGTTTAACATGGACCACCGTGCAATATACCCTCCTGTTCACGTATGAGATGATGGATTTGCAGATGTAACCAATATTCCTTAAATGCCAGGCTTTGCTGGCTTGCAAATTGCAAGATGTTTGTCATTTATCATACCTTTTAGACCATTCTTGTGGCCTGTCACTATAGCAACTCTATTGGCTTCTACAGCAACACCTGGTCCTATCAGTTGCTTTACCCCATTGAATTTTCTTCATAAATAATCCACGTGAAAGTGAATGTAGCTGTCATGTTAATTTGTGGCTAACTTGGTTCTGGCAAGTTTATAATTATATTTATGAAGCAAATAAAGCAGATTGTTTTCTTTTTCTTCTGCGATGAGTTAACACAAACTGACGGAAACAAATAAAAAAGGTTTACTAATCAGAGTCAAAGTTAAAAATAATGTCATGAGGATGTTCCAGTTACCATCTCACAAATACATTCTTAAATCTGTTTGCCTGACCTCTAGTTAATAGACACAGTGGTACGCTTCACAAAATGTGCTTACCTTCATGGTAAATATTATATACAACCTTAATTCTCTTCCTCCTTCACTTCCCCCTTTCAACTCTTTTTTAATCTTGCCCCTACTGCAGTCTTGTCCCCATCTCTTAAGCTTGAAGATTGCATCCACACGTGACAAAATAACATTTACATTTAAAAATATTACCTCAAGTCTAGGAGGACACAGTTGAATGAAGCTTCTGTTCACCACTCAAACTAAATGTGGATAACAAATAGTAGGCTGAGGGTTTGCATCTGCCTTGACTTCCAGTGTCTCCTGTCCAAATATGTGGCAGACCAAATTGTGTTGGCAGACCTTTTCATACGTAGGCCAAAGAATTACTAGCTTTAGGAGGAGTTAAAAATTCTAAATTGTGTTAATGCTTTATCATTGCTCTTGATAGCTGAATGTGTGAGTGGGAGACAGCTGGAGCAATAGAAGTCTGCAATTCTACCCCTCTCTTGCTGTCACAGGCACACTGACTAGAAAATGCAATATTGCTGGTATAAAGTAGGAGCAAATAATCTTAGACTGAAAATAAACTGTTTGAGAAACTGTAAGGGAAAAGTGTGCCCACAGGACACAATATCCTCCAGAATTGCTCCTTATACATCACTGTTCGAATATGATGAGGACTTTCTGATTACTTTCCGAGGAGGAGATGGTTATCTCCTCAGTTCAGATAAATAACTAAGTTCACAAAATAGCAATTGTCATCAGTGGACACTGCAGTTTGTCACTGAAAAATATATGCAGATGACATAATTGTTGGTCCTGTCTCTGTGTTTGTTTAACAATGACTGTTTATACTTTTAGTGAATTTTTTGGTTATATTTCTCTTTATACAGGTATTCTCCACTATATTTATCTCTCTGGCAACTGAAATAAACTAATTTTATCTGTTAAAGGATTCCTAAGGCATATGTTTAATGTATTTGAGATTCTATTTTTACTATTTCCTGTGTTACAGGAGACCTTCATTAATTTAAAGCAATGTGACACTTTTTGCAGCTCACATCATATAGAACAACTTCTCAGTTCATAATTATGCCTTCCTGCTAATTTTCCTTTCTGCCAGTCTCTGAAAGGAATTCTTTAAATACAGTGTATATGACATGACTTACAAAACCAAAGTAACCACATCAACTGGAATCAAAATAAACCTTTTATCAGGAGTTAAATGAAGTCAGCCTGTGCAAGACAGCTACAAATCATGTTGTAGGATTGTTGCCATAGAAAATGAGCTGCTTCAGTTTACTGCTTCTTCTCTTACAAATGCTAGCTCGGTTAAGAAGGGCCTGCGAGTTTATATCTGTGTATATAATTCATAGAGGAATTACATCTGGAGATGCTGCCTACTGAAAGAGCTGACCTGCTTCCATCCCCCGAAGGATATTCGTACAACGCATCCCCCGAAAAAAAGGATTTGCTTCCTCATCATGGTGTAATGCAACAAAGAAACACATGCACGAAAATCTTGTCGAACTGAACAAGGCCATTAATGCAAGAGCAGTGAGAGAATGTAATAAAAAGAGAGACAGGGAAAAGAACCTCTTTGTCAGCTTCCTCGCCACAGTGTGGGGATGAGTCAGGGAGGACAATTGGCCACTCTCATGAGAATGTGAAGTCCAGCTGGTGACTCTGACCTTACCACTTCCAGCTTGTACAAAGAGAGGACAATCCCTGTGAACTGTTTATCTCGTTAGTATTCTGAAAGAACTCCTCTGTGAAAGCTGAAGGGAGTTATGAATATGGGTGATTGAATATAATGTTAGTTATTGACACATGCGCAGGTGTGAGAATTTCTTCCCCAAGCAGTTTATTATGTGAAAATAAGGGAATTAGACCAGAGCAACTTTGAAAGATAGATTAAATTATCTCACTTTTGATATTAGTTGAATAATTCACTAGTCAAAAGTGTGTGTATCAGATTATCATGTGATCCTAAAACAGTGTTCAAACAGAATCTTTAAGGTACGGCATGGAAAGGCTCTGATCCACAGGGGACAGGGTCCTAGCAGAGAGTGTAAAGATTTGCTCTCGGCCAAAACAGTAACACTGCTCTTTTTCATTTCAGAAAAGCAGTTCTCTGCTCTTCCGAGACTCGGTACCTGGAGGGGAACCAGAAGCAACATGCCTGCTCTTTTGGCTGAGCACAGTTTCTGCTTGACATGGCTTGGGTTGTTCCTTCAGGAGACTGACTTGTGGAGTGAGTCATAAGTGTGGAGGTGCTAAGAATTTAGAAATAATCTGCACCAGGAAGAAATAAGGTAATTATGACTGTATTTTAGTCTTTATAGTGTACTGTAAATCTTCAGCATTTGGCAGTGAGAGGAACTGAAGTGTATTACTAAAGTCTACCATAAACAGCTGAATTACTGTGCTTTTCAGGGCAAATGAAGGTCAAGAAATGGACGGGGCGGGCGGGGGATTGATGCATCTCCAAGGTCTTTGTTAGGAACAATTAGGTTCAGATTTTACTTAACGTTCCTCACACCTGTCTGTGTGAAAATGGTAATGTTTCTCATTATAATTTTTTTAAAAGACTGTGACTTTTTAAAGTAGTTGTTCTGGTATGACTTTTCCCATTATCTGTATTTGGACTGCTCATGTGAAAACACAAGGGAGAATATTTGGTTATACTTTACTTCTTGCATAGTCTGCCTACTCCATTCTAATAACATCTGTCTTTAAGAATCAGTGTTTGTGTAGTCTTGCCGGTTTGTTCCTGACTACTGTTAGTAATTTTTGGATCGAAATTTGGAAAACACCATATACACCAGTCCTGCTCTTTGTTTTCTTTTTCTTGCAAAGGTAGAAAAAGCATAAAATGACATGTTTCTTATATGAGAGAAAAGAGATGGCTTTGAAAACTAACAAAGTCTTTGGCTCAATATCCTTTTTGACCAATTAAATTTGGTGATGGAAAAAAAATCAAGAACATCAAATAAATGATCTATTGCAATAGGGAGCAAAAGTTGTATCTTATGAACATCCTATGATTATTTGCCAATTCCTTACACACAACTTTACAAGCAGCTTACTAAAATTCAAGACTTCTAAGAAGTAACTGCAGATAATAAGTGAGCCACAGTAAATAAATCTTACTATCACTTCATGGTGTTACTACAAATTTCTTCATTTTTGGCTGCTTACTTGTGGTGAAAAAAAAAATTAAAATAATTATTTTCAAAATTTAAAAAATTGATGAACCTGGTATTCTTGGTTTAGTGTCAGTAGTAATTCTACACTGATATGGAGCTGAACAATGGCATGCATATCATTTACTGGAACAGCTAAAACTTATTCTAATTGTTATTGACTGCTCCAACCTGTGGCAGTTTCACTACTATTTCTGAACTTGTAAATAGATGAAGTTTCTATTTGTGTCACTTTGAATCTGCAGTATACATGGCACTTGTTTTGCTGGAAATTACTGGTTCTATTTAAAGTTACTTTTTAGTGATTTTTTTTTTTTTTTTCTCCCCCCTCCTGGCTTTACTTTGTAGGAAAATGTTGTCCAGTGACCGAGTGGTCTCAAATGTCAAAGCTTTTCCCAACAATTGATCAGAGTAGATCTTATGGGGAGAACTAGATGAGGTTCTTGTTCTTGGGTAGTTGATAACCTGATTTAAGGTAGCTAATACCATTCATGACTGAAACAAGGAAGGAACTGAAGAATCAGCTGAGTTCAATGCTCAGTTTAAGAAAGAAAGTTCAAGTGCACATCTGAAATAATTGCAAATGCTCTACCCCAAATATTCCTCAGCGTAAAGCACAACTTGTTTTGATCAGAGAGTATCTAATGTGATGTTTGCAAACTTCATAAAATATACATATCCTTCCCTGTCTGATCTTGAAACATTTACGCTTTAAAGAAATTATTATGACGTGTCTCATGTTTATGTGGTTTTACTTTTTTGTTGCATTTTTGGGTAGAGAGGAAAGATAATAAAAGGACCTCCTAAAAAGAGAAAGCAAATTCTTGTTTATAATATGAAAATGAATACTACCAAAAAACAAATATAGAGGAACCTTAAAAGTTTCTATAGGAATGGTTTTATCTACAGTACACCTCAAACTAGGTATTTCTAAGCTAGGTGTGAACAGGGATCCATTTCAGAAGATATATCGAACAGACTGCAGTTTCCTCGTATGTACACCTGGGTTTCCTTCCCGTGGAAATCAAGGAGTGTGAAAATGGTGCGTAGACATCACACAGTTGCTCACTAGCAGTGGTTACTGAGTCCTGATGTATCCTCTTAGAGATCTAGTTGTGGAATCAAGTCCCACCTTAGCTGAGCCAGCAGTCCCGCTCTCCCTCGGCGCTCCAGCTCTGCACCATCACACTGCAACAGCTGTGGTGCTGTGGCATTAACACAGAACTATCGCTGAAAACCATGGGATGTTTTGGAAGAAAGATGACTGTGAATGTGAAAAGGTGCGTTGTGGTGAACCTTAGTGGCAAATTCAGGAATGATGGGAAGACAGTATAACTTTTTTTTCTTTTTTCAGCAAGGGCCTCCATCTGTGCTTCAAAGTTATGCAAATGACCAGATTTCTTGGCTTCCTACTTTTATTTATAGTTATTTATCCTGGTCATCTGGTTTTATTTGTTCTGCAAACACTTACTGTTCCCCCAAGTAATTTTTCAACCTATTAAGCAATTTAATTTTGAGAGAAAAAAGGGTTTCCAAACCTCTCAGGGGTTTGAATTGCTTACAATTTTCAATGGCTGTCTTGAGGGAAGGCATTATACCAGTAATGAGAATTAGGGGAAAAAGTCGATCTGTTTCATTACATGAGTTGCTTAAAATATTTGTGTCTCACAGTCATGGCTGTTTCTTCTTTCTTGATAGGTTTTGGGGGGCAGATGGGATGGGGACAGGAGAGCAGCAAGAGGAGTTTTAGAGGATCTGGAGGAAGGTCTTTATATTGCAATAGTGAAAAAGAAAGATATTGGAATGCATAGGAGAAAACTAGAGTTGCTGCAGAGGAGGAGGACATGGGATAAAAGGATGTAAGTCATAAATGTATAGGAAGAAGTTTGTTATCCAGACTGCTTGTGAAAGAAGTAATTTAAATGCAGAATTTTTCTGGAATCTCAGATCTTTTCATTAATCTCCATGCTAGCACTTTAAAAAGGTTAGCTATAAATTCAGCACATGATAGTTTTCTCCTTTTGGTGTAAAACTTCTCTGTATTAGATTTTACACCTTTTCTTTTTTTTTTCTTTCAGAATTAGCGCCAAGCATCTATATGCCACATGCACGTTTCACTATTATAGGCAAACCCCAGGAAGCTCATTAAATTTTCTTTATGGTTCCTATGCACTGCTGGAGCCCTACCTAAATGGAGTGTCTGACTGTCAGTGATTAGATACCACGAGGGTATACACTTTAGAAAATATCATAGTTGGCATACAGGAATAGACAAGTATAACAGCACTGCAGAGCACCATTTGTTCAACAGGCGTTTCAGTTGCATAAACAGTAACACTTGCCGAGTTCCTGACACTGGCTCCCACCTTCAATAGTAAAATTGTTTCTGAAAGTGGTTCTGTGGAACCACAGATTATGGTAGAAATCAATATATCTTAAATTCAAGAAAATTGTGTATGTCAGAGATGAGGAGATTCCTACTAGTTAAAAATTGTACTGTTCATAACTCTTGTTTGCTTTGGTGCAAAATACTTCTTTGAAGGAAAATGCTCTGGTGGGAAATATGATATTGGTAGAATATTTATTGGGTTATTGGTGGGAATTAATCTTGTTGCTCAAATACTCAGATTTAACATGATGTTTATCTTAAATACATTAAGTGACAGGCCAGAATAATGCCAACAGATTGGCTGCTCCTGAGGAAAATTATGTCAGGTCTGTAACTCTTATTGTGAGTTTTTATTAGTTCTTGTGTTGGTGATCTAAAGAAACTGCTGCTGTTATCAAAGTAATCTTTGCTAGTACTCTAGTAAATGTGCTAGAGAAATAATCTTTTCCTTCTTCCACTTTTCACAAAATTTCTGACTCTCCGTTAACATTCTCAAATTGTTTCTTTTGTAACCAGTCATCCTTTCTATTTTAGATATTCCCAATTTTCTTTTTTCTGCATCCAGACTGCTGTAGTTTCATTGCACAGTTTTTGTTGTATTTGGGTGGATGGGCTGATCTTTCATAATAAAATCAGAGTTTCCAACAGCAAGCACTTGCAGCACGCGTGGGTAGAGCCCTTCCCAAGTCTTTGTTCGCGAAGCCTAGCCATGATGATGAGAGTTTCCAACACTTATAAGAAGACTGCAATAAAATGACAGAGGAGATCATAAGAGATCAGGCCCCACAGTGCACACACGTGCACTTAAAAATGTTATCAGGCAGGGCCCACAAAGGTCCTTGTGCCACCCATGTTTGAAGAGCAAATGCTTTGCAGATTACCATTGAGCAGCAATCTGGCAATGCCATTAATCAGTGCATGCTTCTACTGGTATCAGTCTGACTTAGAAATGAAAATGTATTTGAAACATCTATCCCCATGTTTAAAGGGTTTAGGATCATCTAAGTTATTCAGGGCAGATCTCCTGTTTTTCTGCGAAATAACCAACAGTTCTCAGTTACTTTTAACAGTCTTACACAATGAGGTGTAAATTCCACCACAACCATTACAAATAAAAATAAAAGGTTAGTACGAATAATTTTCTGAAGTTTTGCCACCTTCATGGCAGAGCAGCTGTGCTGTGGTTTCTCCACACAGACACTGAGCAGTGGGTGAGTGCCGGTCACAGTCAGCACCTTCCCGACCCCAGAGCCCAGGGCATGGCTCGGCTTCTGCTGTAAGCCAGAGTAACCACGAGCTGCTCTAATTTCTCTTGTCAGAAAGAACTCCCTGGGGCCATTCCTCTGTTTCCAAATACTTTGTGTGAGTCGGAGAAACTACTGAAGATACTCTCTGTCTCTGTGTCAAGGACAGGGAATACGTTGCATAAAGCACTTTGCTCGGAGCCCTGTTAAAGGCACCTTTATGTCTCTAAATGGAGTAGAGCACTGCATGAGGCATTAATCAGAGGACAGGAATTATCCCTCCTCCTTCTTTCAAGAAATATTAGTATCTCACAGACCACAGTTTCATTTTCTTACAGCACTTCTCAAGCCAACTTCAGGCAAGTCACTTATTACTCAGGGACAGTAAAGGATAAGAGCTTCATTGAGGCAATATATTTACTTCTAGGAAGAATATCTTCTGTCAGTTCTCATTTTCTCCTTTCTTTTGAGCTTGCCAAGGATCAATTCTGGTGAGATCTGAAAGGAATTGTCGCTAGAGGTCACTGTGACAGGACTCCCCAAGAAGGTCTCAGAGAGCCTCCCATAGGAGATAGGGGGGCATCTTTTACTTTCTTTAGCAGGCCCCTACAAAACAACAGACTCTTCTCCACCACGCCACAATAATAACCCATGTACTTGTGCAAGGTGGTGTAATTTTTCCATACCTGAAACAAAATTAGACACAATATGGTAATGGGTACACAGCATAGATTATCTTCATGGTAATATTTAGAAAACAGCCTAGAAGAAGTGTGTTAACCCATTGTTTGTTTGTCTAACTAGATGGAAAAAAGATTCCAAAATTTCTCTGATCTGCTAATTTTGTATTATTACTTTTTTTCTTTTTTGATCTCTCTCTTTTCTGTATCCTCTGTATATCTTTCCTACTCTCTTAAGTTGGCACAATACATTTTCATCCCATCTTTCTTGCCTTCAGCTATAGGTGAAACAGCAATTCTCAGCTTCTGTATGAGACAACTCTCCTGTGAAGGACCAAATACCTTAGAGGTGCAGAAGAAGGTGGGAGCCCTGAGCACATTTGTTTCCCATTGGGCTGTCTTTCAGTGACTTCTGTGCTGATCTAGTTGGCCCTGGACTGCTCATATATGGTTAGAAACCAAGAGAACAAATGAACTCATAACGCATAAAAATTTACAGCTGTCGCTCTGTGCTTTTCATATTCTTTGTTTTGTAACACTGTTGCCAGTGTTGCTTTGCAAAAAGAAATCCATAGCAAAATGTGTCACCTATTACATTTCCACTTCAAGGAAAGGGCGAAGAGCACTTTCTTAAGAGACGAGTTCACCATCAAAGTAATGCACAAAAGAATGAAAGAAAACTTATAAGAGGATGATAGAAATGCTGGTTGAAAAGAAGGTCAGCCTGAGGAGCATTCCTCTCAGACCCTGACTGTCACCAACCCTGGATCAGGCCAGCCAGGGCTTTGTTTGCTGGAGTCTGGAGAACTTCCAAGGATGGAGTTTGCACTGCCTTTCAGGGTAACCCCTTCCAGCCCTGCCCTCCCATCATGGCGATGAACTCTTTCCTCCAGCACATTACAGCATTCGTCAATACTAAGGGGGCCTGTGTTATCTTTGTAGCAGAGTAGCTGCAGGATCTACAGCCTCCTCGTCTCTGAGTTAAACAAGTCCAGCTGCCTCAGTCTCTCCTTACGAGTCCCATACTGCAGGGCTGTGAATGTCTAAGCGGTCTTCTGCTGGATTTGCTCCAAATTCTCAACATCTCTCCTCCGACTGGAGAGTCCAAAAACTGGTGTTTCAGGTGAGGCTCAACAAGTACTGAGTGAGAAGGGTATAATAACTGCTGGCTGTTCTTCTCCCACAACACGTGTGTAGTTTGCCTTGTTGCTATGAGAGCACACTTTGTAGTTCATTTCCAGCTACGCCTCCACAGTGACTGCCAGACCATTTCCAGCATAACTCGTGCCCTGCAGACTGGCTTCCAGCCTGCACTGACACACAAGGTTATTCTGCCCTCAGTGCAGAACCTTTTGCTTTTACCTGTTGAGCTTAAGTTGGCCTGATTCTGAAGCTTTCCAAGGTCCTTCTGGACTGACTAATAAACTCTCCCTGCTCAGAGATTGAATCTCTGAAATGAGTTTAAGTTCAGACTTAGCCAATTTCACCACATTGAATTAAGTTTGTCATTGTTATTGAAGACACAACAAGCAGTTAATTTCTTTCCCCTTACTAAAAAACAGTGTGAAGAAGAATGTTCTGCTGAAATAGATCCATGCCTGTCTTGACCCATGTGCTCTAACTTGCCTTAACACCTATTTTGTGTACTCCCAAAGGCCTCCGTTTTATCCTCCTTATTTGCTGTGCTGCAATCAGTCCATAACAGACTAATCCAAAAAAGGTTCAGTTAGTCCAGTTAAAAACAGGCATTCTGGACTCTGCTTGGTGCATTCCAAGTATTACTATTCTTGTAGGCATAGTTAGTTGACAGGCTAATTTATTTCAGAATGAACTTAAGCATCAGCAATTTTTAAAAGACTGCAGCAAATTCTGCTAGTAATAATTGCATTTTATTGCATTAATCAACACAAAGCTATTCCTTATTTTCAAATGCAAAAAAATAAAACGAACATTAAGATCAAGGGATTTTTATTATTTTTATTAACTAAAAAGGTTCTATTTCTTGTTTTACTCCGCCACTGAATCATTTCAAAATTACTGAAGGCAAAGGTGTTGCACTAGTGTAAAATCAATAAGAAGGGAGTTAAAAGGGCCATACTTTCCACATGCAGTGAATGAGAAATGAAAGAGAGGTTTATAATATCATAAACCTTGGAACAGTGTCTGGTAATTATCCCTGCTATGGCCTGCCAGGGAAATGACCACCATCTGCTGCTGCCCACCAGTGCCCTGAAAATACAATCAGGCTCTGAGCATTCACTGGAACTAGGAGCAAACTAATCCTCTCCATTTCAGCTCTTCAGATTACGTGTAATTGCATGTAAGATGCAGGCTCAGCCCACACAGAGTTTTCAGACTCTGAAGTTGTGAAGATTGAAGTAGATGACATTTGTCCTACACTCGTTCAGCTTTCCCCTCTGCATTTGTATTTTGTTGCTTCTTTTGTTTTTAAATTGCTGGCAAAAAATGGCTACCTGCTGAGGTTTGGGTATATTTTCTCTGGTTCGTGTATTTAGAACTGGGACTTATCACAGAGCAGTTTTGAGCTAAAGTTAATCTCTTTCTTTATGAAACTGAGATAAAAGTACTTTTAAAATAAAGAAAATGTTTCAAGGTTCTGAGGGAGTTTCAGTAATATACACACATCTTTACAAGGAATATACAGGAACTAGACCATGGTAAGACAGGGTGTGATAAAGAAAGGTGCTGAAATAAAAGAATTTCCAGTAGGAAGAAAGACTATGGAAAAGTTCGATTACAAGAAGGAGAATGTGAAAGGGAGAGAATCTGTAAAGAATGCAGTGCAACCCCTAATTCTAGTTTGACTGTTTCTACATGCCTCTAACTTGCAATGGAATATAAAAGGATGTCTTCACAGGAGCTTTTTTTTCGGCACAATAAGAAGAAGAATAGAAAAAATTTCTACTTCCTAGTAAGTTCCCTGCCTCTTCCCAGTACAGCAAAGAACTACCAATGAGTTCAACCAGTAGCTTAAAAAGCCAGAGGAATATGGAATTAAGAAAAAAATGGGAAAATGAATACGGCAGAAAAAAAGGAAGTTGCAGAGGGATTCTGCTATGTTTGCTCTCCCCCATTTCTGATGGATTAAAGAATTATTAAAAATTAAAATGCAAAATCACTCTCAGACAAACCAAGTGAGAATGGCTTCAGCTGAACTGGATAATATCTGGGTCCCAGGGGACCCAATTCTTCTTCATATATTTTTGGCTATGATATAAGGGGTCTCTGAATCATTTGGAGTGGCCTGCAGCAGTAATAATGTATTCCTTAGAGCTGTGCCACTCACTGACAGAATGCAGGACGAGAGGTAAAACCACTGGAGAGGCTTTTTTTTTTTTTTCTGCGTGAAATGAAGCACTTAGGCTTCTGTGAGTGAAAAGAAGACTATAGTGGCATTAGATACAAATCAATCATGAGAATAGGCACCGCCATCAGGGGCCTTTCCCAAGAGACAGCCATCACAATTTTTGGTCAGTGTTTGGTGGTAAAAAGAGTGCAGGACTCTAGCTGAACTCAATTAAATGTGTTTGAAAAATTAGGGTTGTGAATATTTTAGAAGAATGTTGTAAACTTTTGTTCACTTAATTGTGAAAGTATCATTAGGGATTCAGGTGGAAAATGTTACATTGATAGACAGTGGTGTTACAAGGACAAATAAATCCACAGGCCTTCCAGGCAGTAATGGGCACTGAACACACAATTCCCAATCCATGATGCAGAAAACTCTGATACATAGGTAGGGTAGAAAATAAAGGCTTACACATCATACTAAGCCATCCCAATAGGCTGTATCAGGACTCCCATGTGTAAGCTTGGAAGAGTGGAAACTCCCCTGCCACCCTTGCCTGCTGCCTCCCTGGCTGGGTGGCTGCCGGTCGAACACTCCTTTGCCTGCTGTGGAAAATGCAGCCAGTTCCTATGGAATAAAGGAAGGCCAGGTGGCACTGTGCTCACCTCTACCATTGGGAGGCACAGTACAAGGTACTCTCGATGGTATTTGTATTCAGGGCCAGCTGTTATGTCTCTTAGCAGGTTTTTTCTCTCCTCCTCTCAGTCTTACCTTTCAAGTCCTGTTTACTTTGTAATTATAGAATAAGAAAGGAACCTCACAGTGGTTCTGTGCAGTCATCTCGAGGTTTTAGTCTCAATTCTCAACTCGCAATATTTTTATTTCATCTTGATTTCGTTCTCTCCAGTTACATTGAAATGGGACTTTCTGAACCATCTCTATGGGTAATGTCTAGATGCAAATTCAGCTAAATGTACGTTAAGCAATTTACTGGCAAGTGCTGCAGTACATAGAAGGAGGAAGAAGGAACCTAACATGCATAGAAGATCACTGTAACATACCTCTGCTTCTGCCTTTGCCCACAGTGAGTGAAGGATGGCACAATGCATAACTGTGAAGACAAAGGTGTGTTATAGTACAATTGTCCTCATCCCACTCCAGTGAAACAACTCTGAGAAAGATAAGGGTCTTACCCTCACAAGGTGTGTGATTGATAAATGTGCTATAATCTTTCCTTTCTCTGCATATTTTCCTCCTTTGATAATGCTGTTATCCCCAGATCTCTGCCACAGTATCGTCGAGTACATTTTATTGTAATATAAGTTGTGTGCTGCCTTTATAAATGTGTTCAGCATATCAATGTGTTAAATGAAAATCCTATCATTCTCTTAGTGTACCTACCAAATGAAGAGCATCCTGACAATGCTATTTGTTATGCTGAAGTCTAATGATATTTCTTTTTCAGAGTCTGTAGCCATTCAACTTGAAAACAAATAATTAAAATAAATTTTACCATTTGTGTCTGCAAACTAAGGAGAAGAATAAAAATAGCTGTGCTGTAAGGAGGTTAACAT
The DNA here is from genome assembly GCA_013396735.1 of Grallaria varia. Classification (NCBI taxonomy): domain Eukaryota; kingdom Metazoa; phylum Chordata; class Aves; order Passeriformes; family Formicariidae; genus Grallaria; species Grallaria varia. Next base: position 591,474 of record VWZG01000859.1, read on the forward strand.
AAGAATATCTGTTGACAGCATTATGAAGACCTCACAGGGATTCCTACATTTGCCTGACTGAAGTGATTTGTGTGAGGAATCCCAAGTCAGACTGTTAAGTTTAACAAACAGGATTTCCAGTCATAGATTTTGAGAAAAAATGTGTTTCCCCAGGGTATGGTGTTCTTCCCAATTACTTGAACATTCAGAGAAGAGTTTGGCCTTTTTCTTTTCTGCTCATGTATGCATCTGTGTATATGCATGTAACTCTTGGGTTTGCTTGTTTTCTGTGGTTTTCTGCTTATGTGGTGTTGCACTCCATGTCATGAGGGAGATTTTGTGACCTTTAACACAACTGCCACTCACTTTTGATAGGTGCCCGTGCAGATATGAGCCCAGTTTTCTGATGGTGATGAGTAACTCTCAGCCACTGTCGTTTCACATCAAATCTTCTTCTAGTTTCCTTTCTCTGTATGTTTTTTTCTGTGCACAGTGGAAACTTTCTGTGGTCTGGAAACTTTCGGTCCCAAATGCTAATGGCAATGAAGTTTGTACTGCGAGGAAATCATCGTTAACAACTCAAAACTCCTAGCTTGGGGCAGGGCATCCTCTTTGGTCTTTTCCATGTATTCTGATCTCTGTTGGCACTCTTCATTTCAGAGGAAGGAGGTAACTAATGTGATGTATGAGTCAAAACAGGGAGAGAATTTTAATAAGGAAAGCAGTGTGGGCCAAGTGGCCTTCTCTGTATTTTAATATGCCTTGTGGTCTTGCTGTCTCCAAACATATCGGACTATAAACAGCTTCATTTTCACCAATCTGCTACTCTTGCAGAAGAGAAAAGAGATATTAGGTTGTGCTTTGCTGGGCACACAGTGCCACATCAGCCCCTTTGGTGTGTGAGCTGCTGAGGCAGGTCTTCAGGACACATCCAGGTCTCATCTGTCCTGCCCACTGAGCACCTCACCGGGTGTTTGTAGGCATGACATGTCATCCCCTAAAAGGCTTGACCCATTTGCCTTGTATACCCTAAGAATTAGTCTTGGACAGCTGATATCTAAATGGCTTATCACCAACTGAAAGGGAGAAAAATGGACGGACCAGGACAAAAGGGTCTGCAGGGGAGGTCCTGTTTCCATCCCCTCCTTCCCCTTCCCCAAAGGTCATCAATGGCTGTGCCAGAGCAAGCAGCCGAGCCTGTCCCCAGTCTCATTAGCTGAATGCCTGAACAGAAGATGATGTCCCACAGAATGCCTAGAATCCAGCCTAATTCAAAATCTGAAAGTCAATTTGATGTTGGTCTGCAATCTTTAGATGATCTAGATTTCTCTGAATAAGGCTGGTAATGAGATGTCTCTTTTTATACCCCGTTCTTCTGTCCCAGATGCTTTCTCAGGAGATCCTAGTCCATAAACAAGAAGCAGAAGAATAAAAAGCCAGAGGGAGTTGAATGAAAGTTTTCACAGAGGGTAAGAAAAGTTAATTCAGATTCAAAATAGGAGAAAAGTTTTGGCTGAGTCTTGATTCTTTTAAAAATCACTAACTGTCTCTAAACTAATGTCTGGAAATGATTTTTTTGCATTTAAAAAGGAGGTGGCATTTTAGATTTAGTTCTCCTTAGGGAGAACTATGGTTAACTTGAACTTGTATAAAACTTTTTTTTGATGCATGTTTCATAATTTTGGGCATATCAATGAACAGTGTCACACTCAGCAGATGTACCTGTCTGCCTCTTTGGATTTGAAATAGACTAAGAACACTTCAGTGGCTCTGTTATAAGACTAGAAGATTTGGGGACAGATTCAAGACTTGTCTGAATTCTTCTTAGCTATTTATGGCTTCAGAGTAAGTAACCTAATTTACATCAGCCCAAGACCTTGTGCTTTACAGTCTTTTCTCATCTATTTCCAACTCAGACAGAAAAAAACCCCTTATGTAAGAAGTCCAGCAAATTACTTAACCCTTGTGTCCTGTTTTTCTATTTTGTAAATTAAGTTGATGATGATAATTACAAATGTTACTTGAATAATGACACCAAACAATGTAATTAGACATTTTCAGAATGTGGAAATATTTCTGTGGAAATAATAAGCTGTGTGCAAATTATGTCTAGAAATATCTTACTAGGAAAAGGCATGGAGTATCAACTTAATTTTACAAGCCAAGCCTGTTTTGTCCACGTTTCAACCAATCTAGATCATGACTCTTTGAGGATGGACACCTTTGCCTCCTTGGTCTCATTTCTGTACAACTCCAGACACACTGACAATAAATTAAAATAAAAATGCAGAGGTTCTGATGTCACAAGAAGGTGCCTAAAGCACAGTTAGTGCATCCCTTGCCTTTGCCGTTTCTTGACCTCTAAGCGTCTTTGTAGAAATCAAAGGTTATTTCAGTCCTGAAAATGGTGTTGCTGTTGTTTCCTTGTGTTGAGCTTTTTATGCAGTGCAGTAGCTGACAGAGGTGAGAGAGCTGTCCATTTTGGAAAGAAAAAGATGAGACCATCCATTTAATGTCACTTAGGACCTATTACAGAAGAATAATTTGGTCATTTAGAATTGTAGACCAAAGTATAAATAGTGTAAAGCTACACTGCATCCCAGAGGTGGGAAGATGGAGGCTATTTGCAGTCATAATACCAGATGTTTAGTCACTGCTATAAATTCAACAACAAAAACTGAAAATAAAAAGCTAATTGGAGAAATTTGGAGTCATGTCACAGGTGAAAGATGATCTAAAATGCTGCTTCATAGCACAGTGCAATAGTGAAATTAGCACATGTCTATTATCACTGCTTGCAACTCTGCAGGAAACTAATGGAAATAGCTTAATCTTTTCAAGCTCTGCTAAAAGGAGAAATGTACAATTTAACCTGTGTTCCTGAGTTTTCCCTCCTCTCTTATTCCTTGCCAAATTCTTACTGCATAGCAGATTTTTATTATTTAATAATAATAAATTGCCTGGACTACAGATTGAATAAATAACTGTAGAGAACAGGGACCCGATCCTTCATTTTCAGAGGCAACAGTAAGAATCCATTGAGTTAATGGTTAGAAAGGGAAAAGGGTCAGTCCTAAAATTCCCCTTCTTGAACCAGTTTCAAGAAGCTCTATTTCCAAAGCAGTAAAAGCAAAGGCATTAATTATACATTTCCATTATGACAAAGCCAACATCAGCAGTGACTAAAACATAATTTGTTTAGGTGACAGTGCAGGCTGTTCTCTGATCAAGTTTTGTTTCCCACAGGGAGGCATCAGTCTTAAATTACACAGCAAGCAGGCAAGAGAAAGGAAGCAAACAATAAAACACTTCCCAGAGGAAGAAAAGAGGAAAAATTGTCTCTCGACGTCTTATTAAACAAATAAATCTACACTTTCGTCAATTAACAAAAAATCAGCAATGGAGTACAGCTTTAATTAAAGGAAGTGTGTTTTCTGTGGGGCTTCACAAGATTGTATTTTAGATTTCCAGTGATGAGTTGCTTTTAATGCAAAGGAACGTTCTCACTCTAAGGAAGGAGGAGATGATAGAAAGAAAAATCCTTGGAGAGTGTTAACAAAAGGGAAACATGAGATATTTTACTTGTCCTACTGTAAATCATAGAGTAATTTGGATTTTCTTTAGTAAGGTATGCACAAAACCAGGACCGGTGTCTTTCAGCATATTTAATTTTACGGGAACACAGATATCTATATATTTATGTACAATTAAAGTCGAACATGAATCTTTCTGGGGAAATATATTTATATGTTTTAAGCTAGAATTCAGTTTAATACTATTAAACCTAATTTTACATCATCTTCCGTTTCGGTGGCTATATTATTTTGCATAAATCCACGTATGTATTTCAGTACTTTAACGAATCAAAGACCCCAAAGGAACGCTTTTGTTCTTTGCTTTTAATTTTTGGCTGCTATAAAGAATCATTGGTTCTAGTTCTTTATTGTAATTTGACTTTTAATATCGTACCTCCTGACTGCTTCAGCCTCTCTGCATTTGGTGTGCGTGAAGCAAAAAGCAAATATAAGCCTTATTTCTTATTATCTTCAACACTTTCAGGAGAAACGATAACAAATAGGACTATCTTAATGTTGAGCATACAATTCCCCCTCCAGTGGTATTTTCTGGCAATTTCGGATGAATGAACAAATCAAGAAATGCACGTCATTTACCCCATGTGCAGCAAATGCTCTTTTGGAATGGTTATTGTGCAAAATTAGATTCTCTCTAATACAAGCAAGAAATCTACATGTCAGGAAAATTATTACAGAGAATGTTGTGTGAGCTTAGAAGGTTTGATTTAATTGCAGTAGTTAATATTTCCTGTCTTTAAAGAGAAGATGCTTCTGACCATTAGAACTTTCCGAAACAATTAGAAACTAAAGAAAACCACTGCCAAATATTACTTTGAATGGGAATGAAAGCAGCATTGTCTCCGTGTTGTAGGGTTAAAACAGTGTCTTTTGGTTTATAATTTAAACATTGACTTTACTATAGTAGTTATTGGAACCTTAAAATACAGTGGTCTGAGAGCATGTATCTCCATACATCTGTTATTCCTAAATGGCCAAGTTGCCATCATCCTCAAAAAGAACAGTGGAAATCCAGATAAAATGCTGTATAAAGACATAAAAAATGTTAAGAAAGTGGTTTGGGAACAAATTATCTCAATCTTTCACATGTGTTCTCAGTTTCGTTGCTCTTAACTGAAATAAGGAGCAAAGGATTAATATGAAGACTGGCTGACCTGGTGTCCCACAATTACATCACCTCCAGTCACAATTTTGTGCTCATTACTGAGATGGCAAAGGCTGCAAATCCCACTGATCTATTATTGGGGTATGTAATGTTGGAGGAGCGTGTCCAGGTTATGCTATACATAGACACCCTCTTCTGGATATTCGAGAGGTAAAGACTCTAAAATAGGTTGATTTCTTGGAATATAGTTTGCATGCCCTATCCTACATGTATACTTGTCTCTGAAGCACTCATTTAAATTATAACTGGATTTGCCTCTCTGTATTGAAACTGGTTTTCTAACGGCACTTCTACAGCTCCTAGAGCTGGTGAGCTTTGTGCAAGCAGGCAGGTGAACTGCCTGCCTGGCACCTGTAATTTTTGCCTGAACAGGACAGAAAAACACCCAGGCTGTCCTGCAGGCACACTGTCCCACTCTTCCTCTGGTGGAGGATGCGCTGCTGATACGTGTTTACCATCAACATGGCCAGACAACAAGAGAGGTTGTTTGAAACCGTGGCAAAAAAAGTAAAAGATGAGGCTCAAAATGAAATGTGAGGAAGATGTTCAGCCAAAAATGTGCTGAAAGAACCTAATTTTTAATAGGGAAGATTAATTTCAGTTGTTCTGGTGACACTCCTGAAATGCAGGACTTCAGCAGAGAACAATGAAGTTAGAACTGAGAGGTTTAGTTGGTCAGACCAAAAGGGAGACTTTGCATTCCTGCCTGACCCATCCAAACCACCTGTGAAAGTCTTTTGCAAAGGCAGAAAATCACAGAATCACAGACTGGTTGGGATTGGAAGGGACCTTGAAGATCATCTTGTTACACCCTCTACCATGAACAGGGACTCCTTTCACTAGACTAGGTTGTTGCGGGCCCTGTCCAACTTGGCCTTGAACACTTCCAGGGATACAGCACCCACAACTTCTCTGGGCATTCTGTGTCTCACTGCCCTCATAGTGAAGAATTTCTTATGGATATCTAAACTGAACCTATCCTTTTGCTCAGTTATATATTCTTACCTAAACAAATTGTGAAGAATATTCCAAAATCAAATGCCTGGATGGAATTATCTCCATACATGATGAAAATTCAGATCAGAAATCAAATGTGGTAATTCAGGGCCAACCTTGAATGTTTCTAATTTGGTACTATCTTTATGTCCTTTATGAAATGTTAGAGTTACTAGATAATTCCTGTTGACCAATCATTCCAAACTGCATGAATGTTAACTGTGATGACCAAATGGTCTTCCTCTGATTATCTCTTAGCTTGGTTGGAGTAGATTTCAGTGCTGTGGGAGGCACGAAACTGTTCAAAACAGGAATTCAGGTGGGAGAATGAGTGCAAAAACACAACTGTAGTCATAGAGACCACCCTGCTGAAGCAGCTACAAAGGGAATTCCTGTTCCATTTGGACAATTTTTGCTTAGTTTATTTAAAAAAAAAAACTAGTAAAAACCCTTCTCTCACTTTTCTCTATGCATAATTCTTCATAGAACTTGTTATATTGTGATAGTTTAGGGCCAAACCAAAGAGATCCAGGCAACTTGAAGAAGTACGTTTGAGGATTTTTATGCTGCAAGCTGTGAAATTAATTTGGTTTAGAAATGTTTTCTGTATTTTTAGATTTTGTTTGTGAGAAGTGAATATTCCTAGAGAGACTCTTGCATCTTTGGTTTTGCTTTCCCTCAAAAACCAGTTATTTAATGATAATATATTACGTGACATTTTACATTCTGTTTGAAAAACCATCTTTTATTTAACAGTGTTCTGGCAATGTTTTTGAGATAATTTACCTGAAGTCTTTGTTACTTACTCACTGTTAAAATATCATGTAGGCTTCATGAATAGGGACACTAAGAAGATCGTTGAAAGCTCAAAAATGCATTTTCTGCAACAGCAGCTGTAATAGAGCTTCACTTGGGGAACATTTTTCCTCCAATGCCTTGTGTTTATGCAGCTTTTATGACCTTAAGAAAAGATCTCAAGCTGATCCACAGCGGTAAGATTATTTTCCTTCAAGACCGACTACCTTGATTTATTGAAATCACTGAAAATGTCTTCAGTTTCTTCATGTTGCAGATGAAAGCTGGGCAGCAGGAAAACCCTTCCCTCTGTTTTTATCTGTAGACATCAGGGCTTCCTGGAAGATGCCAGACTGAAATGGTTTGGATGTGAAAAGTGACATTTGGTTATTATCCAGAAGTAGCGAGCCATTATCTAAATAGTTCTTTTTCGGGGGGGTAGAATGAATGCTGGAATCTTAGTAATTTCCTTTGCAAGCCCATTGAAGTGGACTAAGTTTTGGACTAAATGCTGTTGTGAGCAGATTGGAGACCCAGATAAAAGGAATTAAGAAGAGAGGTTGCTCTGGCTGTTCATCTCTGTAATGTGTGCATTTGAAATTTGGAAGTCTGCTGCTCCAGATTGCCTGCTTGTTTCCCAGGCTCAGCCATTCTTAAGCCCCCTTTTAACTCGCTCTCCTCAGCAGGTTTTCTCCTGCTTGCTAATTGCCAGCAGTGAATAATCCACAGAGGTAAATTGATGAGGAAGAAAAGGTTTCCAAACTGAAGTGGCTAAAAGAATTCCAGCCGTTGGGGGTCCGAAAAGAAAGGCCAAAAGCTTTTGGCATTTTATTTGCTTTCTTTTTTGTTTACAATAAGAAAAAGATCTTTTCACGCTAATTCTGTTGACAATGATCTGGCACCTACAGAATTGTTTCTGTAGAGTGTCATAGTCCCAGCTCCATAAATAGATAAGAGATCAATAGTTGAATAATAGTTGAAAATAAACATGGCAACTACAGCTTCCAGATTCACGTTAAAGATTATATATTTGCAATTTTTTCCATCTCTGAATCACAGTGTAGCTTGAGCAGAATGACACACAGTACCCATTGCTGTGGGGATCAGCAAGGACATATGTTTTACAGCTTAATTTAATTTTCCCTTCTGACCACACTAAATAACAGATATCTGTAATATGTAGTGATAGGCATTAAAAATAATTGTACATAGGAAATCAGCTGCTGGGGGAATTTCTAACAGTTTCTGCAGTTATCTGTTCTTGGCTCGATCATAGGCAATACCCATACATCTATTAACTGAAGTCATGGGCCAAATTTGTAGTGTTCTATATGAAAGCAGCATTTAGTTGCACTGGCCCAACAGGCTTACTCTGGGCCACGGAATTAAAACAGAGTATACTGAATTTTACAGTTTCACAGAGGTAAATTGATGAGACAGGTAGTTTTTAGAGAGCAGACTAGGTCATCACATTTTCAGTATTTCCAATATGTTGTTATGTGTATATGGATCAATATTTCTCTTGAAACAAGAATATTAACCACATCTACTGAGGAGAACTGGAGCAACACCAAGTTGAAACAGACTCCTTGTTTCTAATTGTAAGACAGGAGACCTGGATGAAACCTCAGGAGAATATGTAGTAAAAGCAGGTATGTACTATTCTACTGTAAGTAACACTCAAGCAATATCAATTGTTGAGTCAGGTTTCATTGTATTTTTAAAATGACATCTAGAAAGAACGATAGGAATGATCTGAAGTTCAAAATATCTGCTTTTCAGCAGATAATAAGAAATATTAGGAAGCACAGTCTTCTAGTGCCCACTAAAGAAAGTTTTTGATAATTTTTCAATTAACATGTGAACTCACCAGAAATTCTAGGGACAGAAAGTTGAATCCAGTTTCAGATGAAAAAAGACATGTTTATAACACAGGATATAATTAATTACTGAAACAACTCTTGGGGTTATTGCATTTGAGGTCTTGAAATGAACTCTTAGAGGCACGTCTCAGCTAAACATGGTAGACTCTTTGCAAGGCTCACAGGAAGTCAGTTTCTGACATACAGAGCTTTCTGTGCTTTTCACAGCAAAGTTGTGAAGCTTTTTCCATACATTGTTCCTCTTCTAGTCTAAAAAAATTTTCCATGATTGTGTAACACAGGGTGACCACTTCCTTTTCTGCAAGATGAAAAAGCTGAGCTTCTTTAACTCTTTCACTGGAATGAGAATGAGGTCTAGATCTATTTATCTTTTTTCTTTTCTGGATTCCTTTTAATATTGCGCACACGTTTTGAACTATTTGTATCATTCAAAACAAGGTACAGGTACTAGATGTTTAATACAGGTCTTATCAACATTGTGTGTACATTCTTCAGTGTTAAAATCTCTGTTTTGTATATCCAAAGCAATATCATTAGACCTCCAGCAATGGCAAGCTTATGTACTGACGTGCTTGTAGTTACTGATGTGCTTACAGTCGACTCTTAAATCCTGAGAAAACTCAGACCATCTCAAATAAGAAAAGGGAATGCTGGTAATTTCTCCAATATCTCAGTGTCAGAATGCCGCGTTTAATTGAAAATGCAATATACGTTCCATCATTCAAATGTACTAGACTGTTTTAATGCAAAATAGGTTTTAATTCTTGTCAATCCAGGTTTCCAAAGTGAAGATAAAGAATAGCCGTAGAAAGAGATGAGGCATTCTTTCTATATGCTCAGAAGTGAACTAGAAATAATACCAAAGTAAGGGAATTATTTATAGAAAGCAGAATTTGAAGAGAAATGCCAAGAGATGTCAAAACTGATTGAAACATGCAGTCTTGACAGCCCTGAAATTCACAGTCTGACTGCCTGCCTGCCTGGCAGACAGAATTTGTGCATGATGCTTTGTTTTCTTCAGCCCCTACCTTTGGCTATCAGTGTGGTGTAAAGTGGTGAAGGCAAACGAGAATCTAAAAACATTTGTTACCTCTGCTTCCCTCCCCTAGTCTCTCACGATGTGGACTATTAACCCCTCTGATGCAGCTGAGATGATGAAACTAATGTGGATCATGGAATTATGATTCTCTTCATTTACTGGAAAAATAAAAGCAGTTTAATATAGATTTCAAAAAGATTAAATTAGTCGTGTCCTCCAAAAAGCTGGTTCTTGATGATGCTGAATAATGATTGCATTCTCATCATTTTAGCACCTCTTCCTACCAACAAAATCTTACAGAGAAGCACTGACAGAGAAGAAGCACTGGGTAGGAATGATATACAACGAGCTCTATTCTCCTGTCAGGGTACATGAGTCCTATGTCTTTTCACTGAAATCTTTGAAGTTGCACTATTATAAAAAATGTATAATAAAAAGAGAATGAGATGCAGTAGTCTTTTCCTTATAGCCATACATTAATCGTAGTTCGGTAACAGTGGCCACACAACTTCAGTGTAACTGAGGCATATTACATAAGAAGTCTTGCAACACTGCTGAAAATATAAATATTATACTGCATTATTAGGTTTTTATCCACTGTATTATTCTCCTTTCACACAAAGGCAAACTGATCTGTACAATAGTTAACTGACCTATTTAAGTATCTTCAGACATACACCTGAAACTAGATCTCTGTTCATCTTACCCTGATGTCTGCATAAAGACCAATAAAATTACTTTCTTTTCCCCAAAAAAGAAAAATAAATAGGCTTTGCACAATGACATCTTATGTAGCTCCATATAAAGGCTTTGTCAGATGTAACACTGTAGGGATTCTCTCCTATTCAGGACCCATTATAATCCAAATCATCCCAGAGACTTACATGAAAGTAAGATGCGTGCCTTGTTCTTGCTGTCCCGTAAAATTTAGAAGAAATTTATCTTAAAAAAAAGTAGAAATTACTCTTGTTCTACAGTTTTAATTTACATGTAATACCTTTATAGAGATACAGAAAAATAAGCACAGAAATGTATTAGGAAGTATTAATCTGATATATATTTCTATATATTTCAAACTGGTATTTTCAAAGAATATCAGTTATCTATTCATAACCACTTCTTACAGTGGAAAAGTACATTCTTATAATAAAAGCAAATTTAGGAGTAATATGTTAAAATTGCAAAAGAGATTTTTCTACTGATTTGGTGCGAACAGAAGAGAAACACTTCAATATTTCAATAATAATCAGAAATACCTTTCCAGTTTCAAGACCTGGATATGTAATCAATTTTATCTTTCTTTAATTATGTTTCACAGCATAACCTTCTGCTGACAGACTACTCAAGGCTTGTGTCAATCAGCATAATAGGTTGCACATGTTATTGATTTAACTATCACTTCGAGGAGCAGAGCTTATGGTTTTATTAGACTGTTTTAAACAGTTCCTTTTGGACGAGCTAATTCGAAAGATCTAAACAAATATAGATCATGTTGTCTTGAGATGTGCAATTGTTTTAACCTTCTTTAGCCATCCATGATAATCAATTAAAATCATGGAACACTCAAGCAGATGTTCAGATGCATTGAGTTGGATGCATTAACGGTAGAAGGATGTGAGTTAAGAAAGAGCATGTATATGAGACAGGTTTACCCAGAGACATTTTATTTGATGAGTGATCCCTTAAATCTTTCCTGTAGAATTTTTAACTACAAATCATATGGATTTTGTTTCCTCAATTCAGTTTGAATACATGCCTGTGAATTAAGGAACTCCACCAGATTCTTCAGAGTACGAACTTCACCAGACCTCAAATAACCTTCCTTTAACTGGCGGAAACTGTCTTGTTAAAGATTAAAAGTAATTTCTTTTACATTGAAATACTAATTCAGTACTCAGTAAATTAGAAATAGTGAGACTTTGCTTTCAGTGCATTTTCTCTCTCCCCTCTGCTTTTAACCTTTCCCGGCTATGTGCTTTTGAACAGGCATTTCCATTTTTGCATTATGGATTTGTGATCTTTACATCCGGGTTCACGTGCACACATTTTCATCCTACACATTTGCTATATGCCTACAGCATCTTTCTGCTCTACAGAGGTGGTCAGGAGTAGCTAAGGGTTAGTACTTAGTAAATAAATTTTGCTCCACTGAGGTGGACAAAAGGCTGCTAAATTACGAGAGCTGAAGCTGCTGTTGATATTTGAAAGCAGGCACTGCAGTCTGGGCTGCTCAGGGCACTAAACCCCTGAAAACCATCAGTAGTCCTTCAAGCTCTGATGGTCAGATTTATACCTGTATTGGTAAAAGGTGCAAACACCTGGCTGGCTCTCTTGGGAACCAGAGATCAAGAATCCAAAGCAATGACAACTCTCCTTCCCTGATCTTAGCGGTGTTTCTTCGGAAGTCTCGGCTCACCTGTTTTTCTCATTTGCAATTTCTGGGCTCTTTTGACAAGTGCAGAAAAGGTGTATGTTTTTCTTTTCATGTCCATGTTTCCTATGGTGAATTTTTTTCATTGCCTTCTCTCCCACTGCCTGCCCTCTTCATAGATTGGAAAAACAATGGAGTTTCTGCCTCCTAACTTTGTAGTACAAACCGGTGAATCATCACAGATCTTTCAGTGTTACCTTTAGGGGAAACAAGGAACTACCTTCAGAAATCTCCTGTTATAGGTAAGTAATTTGATTTCTCTATCCCATAAATCATTCTTTTACAGAATATAAAATTAAAGAGTGTTCTTGACATTTGCCTACCCCTACCTAGAAAGAAAACACAACTGAAAGACACTTCTTTTATGTTTGCTGTACTAAAACTGCGCACGTCTTTTCAAAGTTAGATGTGTACAATCTTTACCTTAGTTTAAAATAAAAATAATAAAAATAAGGTAAAGGAAATAGAAAGCTTTCCTGTGAAGCTCTCTGGAACTGAATTTCCTTCTTTGCTAAGATGCTGATGAAAAGTTGATTAGATGACATCTGCCTCATCTGTTGAATATGAAGCTCTTGACAACTGGAATCTTCTCATGTGGTTGTCTGTAGGCTTGTTTTGAACTATTATTTCCCTTCAGTTCAGAAAGACCTGAACTTGTTTTACTTCTGGAACACAACAGGAATCATATGGAAATGTTTGTATTGCCTCCCAACTTGGTGTTGAAATATTTTGGTGAAGTCAGTAGCACCAAAATTATTGACAAAACTCTATTGATGTAAAAAAATCTTTAAACTTTACATTGCATTGGTTTTGGTTTATTTACTGTTGCTCCTGTTTTACAGAAGTATTGGTATTTATAGGAAAGAGGTTGACAACTGTCACAGAATCAGAAATTTTCTTGTTTTTCTATCTTGTTAGCGTCAGCAGAATAGCTACAAATGCATTGGGAATAGATGCATATTGCTCACAGATTTGCTTAATATGCTCCCATCTTGTAACTCATTCTGTTGTATTTCAGCATAACATTATCCAAATCCACCAAGGTTATTCCACAGGTGCCTAACAGTAAAGTTTGCATTCAATCCACTGCAACATGTCCTATCTCTTATGAACACCTTATAGTTCAAAAGAGTATGTCATGGTTTGATCCTTGTAACAGGTTTTGTTTGAGGTATTTTAATTAGTTCAGAAGAATGAAAATATACTCTGGCTGCCAGACTTACTGTGCATGTATCACAGGAAGTTACATTTATATAAATTTATTCAATCACAGTTGCTTTATCAAAACTCACTTGCTTTTCCTTATAGTCAAATACAGACAGCCTTTCTGATGTTTTGGCTCAAAAAAGTAGGGTATTTGAAAATGCCTTCCCTTATGGTATTGCAAGCGCTCTAAATAGGTCAATTTTCATAGCTATTTTGTTGAAAAGAAATCAAAACTAATACTGAACTCAGAGAATCAAAATGGGTCTGTGTACTTGACAACTGAGAGGATAGCAAAGATCTGTGAAATATATCAGGGGTAGTAATTGCTGTTTAAGTTATTTTGCTTCTTGCCAGTTAGTGGGGTTGCCTCCTACAACTGTAAAAATATTATGATAACCAGGCAAGGTAAAAGTTGTGCTAAGAATGTGCTCTTTTCTTTTTTCTCTAGTCATTTGATAGGTGTAATACTTTCTAAAGAACAGGCAGAACATTTTGTTTATACAGTTATGCTTATTTTAATAACTTGCTATTTTAGGCCTGTTCAGTACAAAATCAGACTTGTAAAATACAGATTTTTTTATTTTTTTTTTTAAAGCTCAATAATAGACAAGTTGCAGACTGCAGGATCAATTCCTTGCTGTAATGAAAATGAAAAGCGACGAAAAATTGGAGAGCAAGACGGATGAAAACAAAAGTGAGATTGTGAGGTAGGAATATGCTCTTGAAATATTTTAATTACTAAATATGTGTTAGTTCATAGAGCATCAACATAGTGGAAAAATAAAATAGTTATTCATAGTTACTTATTTCTGTCATGCCGTTTTTTTCTGTTGAACAGAATTTTTAATTAGGTTTGTAGGTTCTGCACGATTTGTAGTGGCCCTACAATGTCCATACAAAGCTGCTTTCAGGATATCCAGGTCATTATTTTGTGCTTACAGGCTTTTATCCGTCTTTTGGCAACATTCACAGTAAGGCTTCCCAGAACATCATCTACAGAAATGCTGGCTTCTAAATTTGAGAGTTTTATGGATCCCAAGCACAGCTGGAACAGAAGGAGAACCACAAATCTGAAATTCTGCAAGTCACAGAGTGCTTTATCAAGAATAAAATTGATTTTATATACCAATTTTTAGGAATGCTCAGCATAAGCTATTTTATCCTGCTTCAGAGATTTGTAAGGAAGCTGTACTTTGCCTCCTTTTTGTTAAGAACGCTGTAAGCACAAGTAATACTAAAACTGAATATGGGGTTCAAGTAGAGAATAAATGAGATCTGCATGAATTGAGACTGGTGTTTGAAACTCAGGTTTGGGGTCAGGTGGAGTGGCAAGTTAATGCCTTCTTGCTTGCATCTGTTCTTTTTAGGTACTCATGGTGTATCTTAGATTTTTTGATGAGTTCTAGGAAAATATACAAAATAAAAGAGTGTGCTCCTAAAGAAATAACTGGATATTCATATTTTTAGAAAATGATACTGCACCAGTTCATTGAAACACATCTAAAAGACATATTGAAGACTGCAAGAACTGACCGAGTTCTAAGCATGTGGGGCGTAGGTACAATTCCCTACTTTGAGCGGCAAAGAGGCAGTGTAGTTATGTGCTTCTACAAAACTTTAAACCACCTTCATTAGAGTAAAAAAACCTTACACTATGAAGAAACTTTGCAGTTTCCCTAAGGCACTTACTGTGAGGGTTGGGTCTTAAAGTTCCTACACTCTATGGGATCAATACTTGTATTATATTCCTTTGAGATGTAAATAATTTTATTTTACTGAGTCTCATTGCCTTTTTATGTTACTTTCTGCCCTTCTAGTGTGCGGTATTGCTACTAAGTTGACTCTGAACTTTCTGTATCTTTCAGGTACTGGTAAATCTGGCAAATTCTTCTTCCTTTTTTTAAATAATAACTTGTAGTTGCAGCAGTCTATGACTACTACTATATGTGATGTTTAGCTTTTGTAAGTCTTTCAAAGCTGGAGGATTTTTATGGAAAATACATTATTTTTCCCTATATTTATTTCAACTAAGCATATTTTGCTTTGCCAACCAAATGATGATGACAATCCATGTAAAACATCAGAGCCTTGGTTTTGTTTTTTCAGAGAATTGGACTGAAACTACCTTCAATCTCACCTGAGAGAAGATCCTCTGAGGGACACCACCCTGATGTAGAGACCTGAAGAAAAGGTACATGAATGGCGAATTTCCATTACTTTTACTCTATATTCTGTGTTGGTCCTTTGGTACACGTGGAAGCTTCACCATTTGAATTTTGAATTAGGTGTCACGATGCTGAGCAATGCTCAGGGTAAATAGGAGACAAGAAGAACCAAATGGTGGCTTATCTTTGCCCAGGTCTCCTGTTCCCAGGCTCGGTGAAGTTCTCATTCAGTGCAGCTGCAAACACAGGGTTTGCTCGCTTGGTGCCTTCCTCTGTCCCTGGCTGTGCCTCCGGCATCACTGCTCCCAAGGGCACATCTGAACCCAAGTCAGTCCCTCTTCCTTCAGCTTGGCACTGCCCCAGCACAGTGTGACGTCTGCCTGGTGAGAAGGGTGGTTGTGTGTGTCCCACTGAGTGGAACTCCAGGCATTTCACCTTTATTTCTGTTCTCTGAAAATTTTAGCTCATTGCAACCCACACTGTGCTTTCCTGACTAACAGTTGTCCTGATTTCAAATGAACCAGTGATCAAACAAAAGCGGGTCCTAATTACCAAGATCCCATTTTTTATCTCTGATAGAGTTTAATGGGTATGAAGTGTTACTATTGATTTCCATGGGAACAGGAAAGGGCTCGTGTTATCCAATGCATACTGAAAATCCTATGACAGCCACTGGAAGGCAAAAAGACACACTGACTGTCCTTTAAATTGCAGGATGAAAATTGTGTATTAGAACAATTATGCCTCAGGGTGAATGTGTAAGTGTAATGATACTGAAACTTGGCTTCTTTTCAAAATACACAAGTCTCTGACAGTTTGGTATTGAAAAGCGAGTGACTCACATACATAAAAAATAGAAACAGAGCAAAAATGTCAAGGTGTGATAGAGGGTAAACCTAAATTACTTCCAATAAGAAAAAAAAGTATGTTCGTTTTAAAAGAATAATTGCTGAGTCTCTTTCCAGGAATATATTTACATCATTAAAATATCATTTATGTATTAGACAAAATTATAAGGTAGATGAAATATTTTTTTAAAAGGGATAAGTATATAAAGAAGCCTCCCACTCTGCACATTTACCACACACAGCAACAGCTTATAGAATGGAGAGTAGGAGTTAATGGTCAGTTTTCGTACTGGAAGAAAATCACCATGGAGTCCCTTGGGGCCATATTCATCAGTGATCTGAAAAAGAGAATGAGCAGTGAAGTGACACAGTTTGCTAAGTTATTCACAATAATGAAGGCAAGGGTAACGAAAAAAAAATGCAGAAGGTGCTCACAGGGACTAGGTGGTAAAATAGCAGATTGAGCTCCATGTTGATATATGTAGCAGGGTAAAGGCAGGAAGAAAAATAAGTGCCGTTAACATACATAACAGTAGCTAGTGAATTAACTCTTCCACCAAGAACCTTATTCTTGAGTATTTTTATGAAATTCAGTTTAATTTTCTTCTGTTGTCAAAACCCTCAAATATTTTTAGGAAAAAAAAAAAAAAAGAAAGGGAATAAAGCAGGGAGCATTGTGAGCCATTACACACACAAGCTGCCATGTCACCTCGGTGTGCACACTGGGTGCAGAACCACTTGCCCAGCACAGATAAAACGTGATACTACAGGGACCGTACAGTAAAACATGACAAGATACAGAGAGAGCTTTTGGGCAAGTATTTGGGAAAATTTAACCATGAAAAATGGGGCAAAAGGGGTGGGAATAAAGGAGTCAAAGAATAAAGTGCCTCCACTCCTGTGGTCTTCCAGGAACATCTATGACTGACCAGACAAAACCATGCTGGTTCACAGACCACACTGCAGTGCTTGCTTTTAAGTTTATATCAGTATGAAAATGTTTCAGAAATGCATAGTACTTTGATTTTCATTGCACTTGGTTTGGGGAAACTGAAGTAAATGTGGTATTAAATATCCTAGAAGGATATACTTATCTCGTTTTGGCAATGACTGCTTTTGAAACTGTCTCTTTAGTATTAAATGTATATCTCCTTCAGTTAAAGGTATATGATATTTTTTTTCTTTCCTTTGACAACATGTTTTGATTGAATGGGATAATTTCTATAGGGCCACCATGCTTTGTACTTGAGTAAATGAGCATTAATGACATCCCTACTCAGCTTCACTGGGTCTTGGCTGCAATGTACCATACCTGAAAGGTTTCTAGGTCAATAGAGGAAGCACGAGGAACAGACAAGAGGATCTTGAGGCTTTGGCCTCAAGGATTTGACATCACTGGCATGAGTGAAACCTGGTGGGATGAGACTTGTGACTGGAGTGCCCTGTTGGATGGTTACAGGGACTTTTAGGAGGGATAGGCAGGACAGAAGAGGCAGGGGGTGGCACTGTATGTAATGGAAGGGTTTGAATGTATAGAGCTCACAGCTGGCAATGGCACAGCTGAGAGACTCTGGGTAAGAATCAAGGGGCAAAAAATTAATGCGGATGTCATTGTGGGAGTCTACTACAGACATCCTGGCCAGGACAATGACACTGAAAAATTATTCTTTGAGGAACTAAGGGACACTTCCAAGTCAACCAACCTTGACCTTCTGGGGGACTTCAACTTTCCAGAAATTACCTGGGAACATCACACAGCTGGTACAACCCAAGCCCGAAAATTCCTAAAAAACCTGGAGGACAACTTTATGGCATTGACTTAAGGGAGACGACTTGGAAAGATGCTCTTCTTGATCTTCACAAGAGTGGATCTCGTGAGCAAAGTGAAGATTGGTGGCCATCTTGGCCATAGCAACCAGGAGGTGATTGAGTTTAAAATCTGTTAACAGGAGGAAAAGTGCCAGCAAAGCCTCACGTCTGGACATGAGGAGAGCAGACTTCAGGCTGCTCAGGGGACTAGTGAATAAAGTCCCTTGGGAAAATGTTTTTGCAGGTGCTGGGGTCCATCAATGTTGGTCACTTTTTAAAATCACCTCTTAAGAGCAGGGGAGAAGACAATTCCCAAATGTTAAAAGTCAAACAGGCAAGGCAGAAGGCTGAAATCTTCTCTTGGAAAGAAGACAAAAAAAGCAAGGAGTATGCCCAGTGGAGGCAAGATCATGTGGCAGGAGAAGAATACAGAAATACTGCTGGCTGCTGTAGGGAGAAAATTTGTGTGGCCAAAGTTCGTCTGGAGTTGAAGCTGCAGAACTGTGGGGACCAATAAAAAGACTTATTAAAACTACACTAATGCCATTCGCAGTATAGAAATATCATTGACCTGTTACAGGATGAGGATGGTCACCTCACAAACAGGGACAGAGACAAGGCAGAGTGGTTTAATGCATTGTTTGCCTCTGTCTTCAACACTCATGACAGACCAAGAGGGTCTCAGTGGCCTGAGCTGAAGGACCACGACTGTGAGAATGATCAACTCCCAGCTGACCCTGAGCTTGTACGGGATCTGTTGCTCCATAAGGATCCCTACAAATCTACAGGGCCTGATGGATTCATCCCAGAATCCTCAAAGAGCTGACTGATGTCATCACAAAACCTCTCTCAATGATTTTTAAGCAGGCTTGGGAATCCGGAGAGGTCCCAGCTGCCTGGAAACTGATGAACATTGTCCTGATTTTCAAGAAGGGGAAGAAGAAGGACCCCAGAAACTACAGGCCTGTCAGTCGCACTTCTGTGCCCAGTAAAATCATGGAAGAGATTATTTTGGGAAGTATTGAAAAACACCTGGAGGACAATGCAGTCACAGGATGGCTTGGTGAGGGTGTAGTCCTGCTTATCAAGCCTGATTTCCTTCTGTGACAGGGTAACCCATCTAGCTGACCTAGGAAAGCCAATAATGTAATCTTTCTGGACTTCAGCAAGGCTTTTGATACTGTCTCTCACAGGATCCTTCTGGACAAAATGTCCAGCACAGCTGGATAACAGTGTTATGTGGTGGGTGAGCAACTGTCTCACAGTTCTGGCACAAAGAGTCATAGTGAAAGGGGTCCAGTCAGGCTGGTGTCCAGTCACTACTGGGGTTCCACAGGGCTCTGTCTCAACCCTGATCTCTTCAATGTCTTCATTAATGACTTGGATGCAGGACTTGAAGGAATACTATGTAAGTTTGCCAACGGCACTAAGTTGTGAGAAGCTGTTGACTCTCTTAAGGGCAGAGAGACGCCACAGAGAGGCCTCAACAAATTAGAGACATGGGCAATCACCAACCATACGACATTCAACAAGTGCTGGATTCTGCACTGGAGACAGGCCAGCCCTGGTTGTGTGTACAGGCCGGGGAATGAGAGGCTGGAGAGTAGCACCACAGAAAGGGACCTAGGGATCCTGATGGCAAGTTGAACATGAGTCAGCAGTGCCCTGGCAGCCAGGAGGGCCAACTGTGTCCTGAAGGGCATCAGGCAAAGCATCACCAGCATTCAAAGGAGGGGATTGTCCTGCTCTGCTCTGCACTGGGGAGGCCTCACCTTGGATATTGTGTGCAGTTTTGGGCACTGCAATATGAGAAAGATATGAAGATATCAGAGAGCATCCAAAGGAGGGTCAAGAGCTATATTAAGAGCGGCTGAGGTCACTTGGTCTCTTCAACCTGGAGAAGACTGAGGGGAGACCTTTTTGCAGTTACAACTTCCTCATGAAGGGAAGTGGAGAGGCAGGCATTGACCTCTTCACTCTCATGACCAGTGACAGGACCTGAAGGAGCAACAAGAAGTTGTGTCTGGTAGGTTTATTTTCGATATTAGAATAAAGTTTTTCATGCAGAGGGAGCAGGCTCCCCTGCAAAGTGGTCACAGCACCAAGCCTGTCTGAGGTCAAGGAGTGTTTGGACAATGCTCTCAGACACATGCTGGGATCCTTGGGGTGTCCCTCACAGGGCCAGAAGCTGAACTTGATGATCCTGATGGGTCCCTTCCAACTCAGCATATTCTGTGATTCTATGATACTTAACCATTGTACCTGCCTATAGCAAGGGGAGACTGTTAACATTACTATTATACTCTTTGAATGGATGGTCATGCTTTGTACAGCAGTGAACTGGCCAGAAATCCTGTTCTGCTCCAGCAGAAAATCGGATCTGGGGGATTTCAGTGTTATCTGATCTTTTCCACATATGAAAAGAGTATTTAAAAGTATAATGTCTTCCATTTCATCAGTTTGAGGGGAAAATAATAACATCATTAAATGAATTCCTATGTAGAAAATTGCCGAAGGACTCAGGTCCCAAATGGTTTGAATTTCAATATAAAATGAGAAATAGCTGCTTTTCTCCTATCACAGCAATTTTTCCCTTCAGCTTTTCAATTCTTCCTCTGCATGTTGTGTAGCTTCAAATGTACTGATATCCTGAGCATGAAAACTAGCTCTTCTGGATATTTTTAATCCAAATTTTTATGAATACTCTTTTGAAGTTAGCTATTTACGCACCAGTCTTTTTCCAGCTTTGTATTGAAGTCAGTCACTCTCAAATGAACAAACGGGGAAATCAGTGTTTATTCATATTACATTGTTATTATATTATTATTTATTCATATTATGGTTATTAACATTGCTTTTATTCAGCTACGTTGCCTGCTTAAACATACATTTATTAGCATGAAACCTTACATTGAATAAGATATTAGCTGAGCAGTAGGGGACAATTTTGTAGATTTATCTTAGAAGTTACGCATTTATGAATCCTAAGAAGTAGCAGAACGTAAAAACTACAGATGCTTGAGTCACTACTAGTTAATAAACCCAGTTAGCCTGACTACTTATTTTAAAAAATAAATTAATTTGAATAAAGCCGGTGACAGTGATTCAGCGCAGTCACCTTTAATTTGATGTTGAATTCACAAGCAGACTCTGCGATATCCTAAAATCAACTTGGAGATGCTAGAAATGTTCCATTTTCTATTGAAGACTTCAGAGCCAGACAGATTTGGTGTTCTAGTAAGACTGTTTGAACTGCAGGTCCTCAATGGTTTTAGTCTGGTTTTAGTTTACTGCACTGTGAATATTTGCTTTGTTTATGAGCATTTGCTGTCCCTTTAGCTCAAACTTATTTCTCCAGCTTTCATTTTCGTAGTGTGCAGTTTGAAATAGTATAAAATTGTTATTTTAAACTTAGTATGAAATAGTTGTGGTTTAGGCCAAAAAGCACTTTGAAGCTCTCTCCCAATCATGGAAAATTTCCCATGTATTTTTTAAAGCTTCCGCATATTCAAACCAGCTGTTTCCAACTGAATATGATATTTAGCAACACAGGCTTTATTAAATATTCCAATTAATTCCATACTAGCTGCTCAAAGGATCCTGGATTTATTTATTTTCCTTTTAAGTCTTCCTTCAGCAACAGACTTCATGCTCTTCTGCCTTTACAGATAAGAATAGGCCAAGTTGCTCAGGTCTGGTAGCAAATGTTCAAGACCAAGGACACACATAAAACTCAATACAACAGTCCCCTCTCCTGTAAGCACATGGTCAGAAGAGCCACTACAGCTTGGAGAGATTCCAAGGATCACATATTACTTAAAATAAACAGCTGCCCTTATGCAGCAAAGCTGACATACCAAAAGATGAAAATAACCTCTGTACAGTTCCAGAACTTGAACTGCAGAAGCATCACACGTGAGGTGAAATGGTGCTGCTATAGTTTTGATCGAAAACATCACTCTCCTTTAAATAAAGTACATGTTAATTACTCACAATAGCAGAAAAAAAGCATTTGTACATTCCAAAGGCCCCCTGTGCATCCTGCGCTGCCGAAAGAGAAATGAAAGTCACTGCGTATGTAAGGTGTGGCTTTTCTGAAACAGCACCAGTATTTTATTACAAGTGAAAAACATTCTGATTTGACCGAGGTCAGGCAGAACACTAAATTTTTTTCTAGAAAAAGAAGATTTTATTTATTATGCTACATATCACACAATTTAAGTCTTTTCAACCTTGCACCAAGCATGTTTCTTTGGCTGTATTTTCTGTGTAATACACTTATTTGCAGAGATTTCTGGAGGAAAAAAAATGTCCTTGTCTTTTTCACAGAAAGATAATCCTCACTGAAAAATAAAAAAGCCCTTGGGTGCATTAAAAAAGATTTTTTTCCCCCTTCAGAAATTATAAGACAAAGGCAAACATTTCCTAATATATAATTGAGTGGGGGAAAAATGAAGAATGTTATTTTGTAGTTCTGTAGCTCTTAGATGATGTTTTGTGGAGTCCCAAATGCCTATTGACCTTTTCTTTTTTGTCAACAGACTGAGCTTGCATACGTTGTATTGCTTCATGAGCTCACATAAATTGCACTGCATTGTAGAACAACATGAGAGTACACTTTTTTAGGAACTCTAAAATAACCAAAGCAACTGTGGATCTTTAACACTTGAACAAAGAAACGATGCAGTCTTCAGTTTACTGAGTCAGCACTGTGTGAATACTAATTTCTTGGGTTTTATACAAGTCTTTAACTTAAGAGTTATGGTGGAGCTCATGATGAGGTTAAAAATAATTTGCTCATCCCTACACAGAGGTTTGCTCCATCTGAGGACTAAGCAACACCAAGTCAGTGCTTTGTGGGCAGCAAGAAGTGACGACAATAGGATCTGTATGTGAAGTCATGTCGGTTGCTGGTTGTACACCTGAGGTTGCCACCTGACTTTCCGGGCACTGTTTTGAGGTAGGTGGGAATTCTGTGCCCCATGAGCAATTTCCAACCTTCTCCCCAGAGGTTACTGTACATCTCTTGCTTCTCCGCCCAGCGGCAGCACCAGCGCTGTTGCAGGTCTTGTGTTGGAAGAGTTGCCATGGGAGTTTCCTTGTTCCCTCATCTGCTTCTCTCCAGCATTCTAGATGACTGAAATCACTTGATTTTAGGGGTCTGAGGACAGCTCTGGGTGATGGCAACTGTGACCTTTGCATTATGAGTAAAGAGCCATGACTTCGACAGTTTTTTGGGATCTCATTAAAAACTGGGTAAACTGGGAGTTAGCCCAAACTAAGATCCCTAACAAATTATCTGTGTGGGAAATTATCTTATTTCCTTGAGTTTTTTCCTGTGCTGGAATGCTTTCCATATCATAACTGAAACTTTGTCACAGATTCCTTTTACAAGACATTTAACAATAACTTAAGCTTCAGCTGAGCTCTTTTATGGCAGATGTAAGGTGTTATACATAATCTTCTTAGGAGCTTTGCATGCACTGCCTCATACAGGCAGAATAAAAATAAAAAATAATATAATAAATCCATTGACTTGCTTGCCAAGAAAAAAAATAAAGTTACTGCAAGCAAAAAAAGTTTACTACAGCAAATTACGTATTCTCCTAAGAAGTATTTAATTAACAATTACAGTAGTCATTGTTGGTCAATTAGAGATGTAATAATTACCCCCGATTAGTTGATGAGAAGAGGATAAGTAGGCAATTACCATAAAAATCTAAAGTGCAAGTTAAATCAGCTAAAGCATATATTATGTTGAAACAAGTATATGGTAACTGAAGTACACCATCAAGTCTTCTGTTCATCTTTTCAAGTGCATGATAAATAAAAAAAAAATAAGGTAATTATAGAATGGTACTATAAAACTCTATTATAATACATAGATAACTAATTTATTTAATATTATAATACTGTGTTAATACAGAATAGTACAGACCCTCTTTCCCCCTCCTTGTTCACTTTCAGTTGTCCCAATTTCTGGGAAAACAAGCTAAAAAATGGGCTTCCAGATTGCATCAGATTTGTCTCTCTGAGAAATTCAGGCTGAAATGGGGATACATATTTTAAAAAAATTTAATTTTTAACATTTTTTAGAGCTTGGAAACAACTTACAAAAATTAACATATTCAAGAATGACTGTCCTAATTCTGTTCATAAATTATTTCCAAACAGACTGAAATTATGAAATTCATTCTTATTCAAAATTGCTCAAAACTAGATTGTGCAAAGATAGACTAGCTGTTCACTAAGTCTTTTTATAATACTTACCTAAATCATATTCCATTGTTCCTTTACTTTGATTAGATCACTAAAACATTTATAAATCTGTGAAAGGGTAATCAGAGATTTTCTAGTGCTGAGTTCTTGAGGCTATCACTGAGACTCCAGGACTAACAAATCCACCCATTAATGAAAAATAAATTAACAAATATATAATCAAATATAATTGACAGTAAATTAACCTTTCCCTTTGGACAGCAAAGGGTGTCTCGATTAGACAAAGTAATTTTTATAACATTTCAAATAATTTGAAGAGAAACACTGACTCTGGACTGCACTGCAGTATATTTTTTGTCATTCAGCTGCTGTAAAAAGATTATAAAATAAACTCCATCTGCTCCAAGGGATAGCTTTAGAGCATGTTCAGAAGTGAGTAAGTACTTTATACATCTTCTAAGGCTTGGTTTTCAGGGATCAGATTAGGGGTGAGAGTGGTCACAGCCAGAGTGCTTTTATAGGTGTTGGGGTCACGGTGCAGCCCACGCAAGGCAGGTTTTCAGCAGCTCATTTTTAGCAGCCTCATTTAGATGAGGAGCACGGACTCTTCCCAAGGACTGAATTCTCCCCCCGCTGCACCACCCTAAAGAAGGGTGCCACGTGAATTTCTTTGAAGGCAAGACTGGCTGAAATGTCCTTATCTCCAGCCACTGCTCCCTGCCCCTCGTGCTGCTGTGCTAGTCCCACTGTTCCAACAGCTCAGCAGTGAGCTGAACAGGGAAACTGATTCCTTAAGCCAAAAAAGTCTTTTTATATATATATATATATTTTTTTTTTTTTATCAGGGTGGTCATGTGCCACTTTTTAACTATTCTTTATTCTCTGACAGAGCATCTAAGAATAATGGATTCATATATTACTTACTATTTTTTTATGCAATCATGTTTCCATTGTCATACAGATTTAAGGTATATGTGCAAAAATATTTTCAAACTGTAGCCAAGTCTTCTTTTGAAATGAGGCTCAGCTCATTTTCTTATTTAATTATTCTGTTTAATTTAAATTTTCAGTATAATTATGTAGCTCAAATAATGACTGTGAACCTGTGAAGTGGTGGATCCTGAATTCTAACATCAGACAAATCTATTGTTTTATTATTTTTCATTCGTCACGTGCAACTTAAGAAGGCGCCATTGATTATGCAGCTTTTTCAGTTCTCCAAGATGCTCGTCCCTTTTCTTTCTGAAGAAGCTGCAACTTAGACCCAATATTCAATTTATTCAGTCATTACATTTCACCATGGGAATAGAGAGCACTGCAGGCAAGTCCTTTATAATGATTATCATTTTGTTGGTATAGAAGATGATGCGTTATAGACACCATTGTATTAGATACTGTCATTATTTATCACCTTCTTTAAATAATTATACAGAGGGGTTCTGGGGAAGTTAGACTAGTGAAAGGTCACTATTGGGTGGAACTAATTTTATTTTCTTACCAGGAAATGAAAGGCTCTTGTTTATTTTTTTTTCTGATGATGCTAGGGCAGAAGAATCATTCCACAATGTATGCATTACATGCACATCAATCACCTTGTGTAAGTATGCAGAAATTAATTTATTATTATTTTATTTATTTCTTTTTTAGCTTAACTCTCTTTAGTTCCTGCACTCGTTAAGGTCCAAAGCACAGGCTCAAACATCTGACTCTCTTTGAGTGTTATTTTGCAGTATTTGGTTTCCCCTTGGCAAGAAATGTTACAATACCAGGCTATTTTCTGTTGTTATTGTAGCTTTAATTTTAAAATTTGTCCAAAGCACAAATTTGATGGAGGCAGAAATGTTCAATTAACAAATATGAACTATATGACTATGAACTGAGAATTCAGGTCTATAGTCTGCTGCGCTGAAGGAATTCCTTCAGTGATTGCTTAAGCTACGGACAATAAAATCTAACCCTGGGAATTTGGAAGCTCAAGAGAATAATGTGATCTCAGTGTATGTTCATTAGCATGATTTACAAACTGAAACCTTTTGTCTCCATTCTGTTCTTTGTTCACACTTAACCGTAGCCAGTTTCTCCCATAAATTGTGGTTTGAACATGAGAACAAGAAGATTGCTGAACTTTCTGGTATCTCCATTTCTTTACTAGAATCTATTTCTTTACTGCATCTTTTAAAATTGTTTTCAGAAATACTAGTGGAGCAGTTTTTTGCTAATTCCTAACTTTAGAGACATGGATTATCTTGCCTGTAGATAATTCAGTTTTCATTCCAAATAAACAAAAGGTACATGCCCAAACATTTGTCAGACATGTAGTTAGTTCAATGGAAGTAGAGGTAAATTTTCAAAATACAGAAAGCACTTTTAGTGAAGAAATCAGTGGATACAATAGTGGATTGCACCAGCATTCCTTAATTGCCCTGACAACAAAGACACTTCCAGCACAATAGCTGTGCAGCAAAAGTATTTCTGGAGGAAGGTTGAGGGCATAGAACTTTCATGATAACTCTTAAAAAGGAAAAACCCTTCTCTGTAAAGCTGATAGGTCTACCTGAACAATCTCAATCTGCTGCTGGAAACTAAAATGAATAGGAATAACTTCTGTATTCCTCTGTCCTATAACCGTTGGATCAGCTGGCATCCAGCATTGGCAGGATCCAAGGTCACCTTCTCACTCTGCTTTTACTCTGAGAAAACTTGGCTGCAGAGGGTGAAGGCCTGGACCAATATATACAGCCATGAGAAATCAATCCTTAATTCAGCAATAATACCTGATTAAACACTGGTAATTTAAATTGATAGCAGTAAGGAACATTTTCCTAATTAATGTACTAGTAAGAAAACTCTCTCAAGGAATGTCAGGTTTATGTATTTTGAAAGCGCATTACACATATCTGTAATTTGTTAATGCGACTCTGGAGAAACTTCACATCAGAAACTCTAGAAAAGCAGTCTGCACTTTAAAATCTTTAGCCTAGTGGAATTTGGAGCCCTTAAATAAACAACAACAACAAAAAAAAAACACAGATGGAGAAAACTGCAGGGAAGCCATGAAGAAAAGTACATTTAATTTCTATGGTTCCAGCAATTTAGAAATATTGGAACACGTTTAAATCTTCATAGTCTTAAAATCATATCCAAAAATCCCATTTTGAAAGTTATGTTGTTTAACCTTGTATTTACTAGAAGACAAAAATCCAAAGAAAGCCAACTCCAATTTATATATTACCATGGTTGTAGAAAGATCAGAAGAGAGGTATTAAGTCTAATGACCTTCTAAGTGATATAAAGCACAGTAATTTTGCATTTTTTAATTGTCAATACATGTATTACTATGTAAGCAGTTTTCTTGACACAAATTCAATATTTCCTTGTGTAACATGGGTTTTCCATAGTGAAGGTGTCCAAGTCATACAGCACATCTCATACAATGCTAGATTGAACAGTATTAGACTATTCATCATCAATATAATTTTTACTATTAGCAGTAGATTAAAACCCCCACATGCTCAATTTATGTCATTATCAATAGCAATTAAATAACTTACTTAGCAGTAAGATTCTTCTGAGTTTTTAGGTTTTTTAACAGTGTCTGATCTTTACCTGCGTTTTGCCCCAAAAATGTACATATGTATGTATTCTAATGGTTTCAGTGGTCTGGTCTTTCATATAAAATCTGGAGCAGCATTCTTTCCAAATTCAAAGTTATGACACAAAATTAAATTCTGCTCGTGTGTTCTTCCACAGAAAGATGGACTTTTTGGCTAATGTTGATGTTATTCTGTGATTCCCACTGGATTTTTCTTTAGAAGTCAGGTTTGTGGAGTGATAGTTAGTCATGACAGCTACAGAATGTTCTTGGATAACTCAGAGTTTTGTAGGAAGACCTGTCAGAAGCCAGACAGGTTGAAGTATTTCACAAGCTGTCCAATTTTAGTAGAGAAGTTGGGAAATAGTAGCAATAAAATTTATGGTTGAGAAAGAGCAACCTGTTGTGTAGTCTCGTGGTATTTTAGATCTAATCATAGAAGAAAGAGATTCTTTTCAGTTTTATTTTTAAGACACGAGAAGCCATTAAAATGAGGACACAACAACTTTCTTTAGCACCCTAAATTACTATGGTTAAAGTAAATGGTAATACTTTTTTGAGACCGATATAAGGGTGAGAATGCGTGACTCTATTGTGTGTTTTCAAATTCTGAGCATGGATGTAGCTCTGTCAGGTAAAACACTGTGCTGAGATAGAGACATCAAATTTTTTTTATTTTTTATTTTTTTTTTCAGAAGGGACTTTTTCAGATGTTGCTCAGAGCCTGGCCCAGTCAAAATCTCAGATGCATGTTCCAGCCTCTCTGGAAAACCCAATGGCTTTCTACCTCCTCAGCAGCCAAACTGCACAGGAAAACTGCATCCCAGGTGCAA
Organism: Grallaria varia; assembly: GCA_013396735.1. Classification (NCBI taxonomy): domain Eukaryota; kingdom Metazoa; phylum Chordata; class Aves; order Passeriformes; family Formicariidae; genus Grallaria; species Grallaria varia. The sequence continues at coordinate 620,027 of VWZG01000859.1, forward strand.
GGCTCTGCTTTCCTATATTGAGCTTCATGAGGTTTTTTCCAGCTTGCCAAGCTCCCTTTGAGTGGCAGCTTCACCCTGCAGCTTTTCAGCCTTTCTGCTGATTTAAATAATTCCATATTTCACCTTTCATTTAAAGTCTTCGTAGAATATTTTATGAAGAAACGTATCGTAAGAAGCATTCAGGAAATAGGGAAAATGTAAGACAGAAATGTGGCATGAAACTCCCAAGGTGACTGAACTTTGGTAATTGTACTGCACAGTTGAAATGGAAATGAAAACCAGTTTTTTGTATGTCTTTTGTGGTCACCGATTGTACTAAAAATGAGTGTATAGTATCTGAACTTATGGCTTGTAGGCAAAAACTCCATTCAAATATCACTGCAGAGCAGTCAATATCAAAATGTGCTGGTGAGGTAGAAGGAATGCAGAACACAGATCTAGAATGGAAACCTGGGGAAAAGTATCATGACTAAGCTGCTTAGAAACTGTGTATTTACTAACCTTTTACATTGTGTGTCCATATCAGACTGTACTAAGAAGAACTTTTTGTATAATAGAAAATATTTTAAAATGTGGCTACTTTTTTCTTTAGATACCTGAGTTTAAGAGTGCCTGAACTGCAGCAACTTCAAAAGAGCTCATTTTCAGTGGGTGAGGTAGGATTTTTTTTAATATATATTGGACCTTTTGGCTTTTCTCCTTAGGCTGAGCAAAGTAAACGCAATTTTTTTAATCAAAATTTTTTTTTTTTTTTATTTAGGCCAGTTCTTTTATTTATCAACATAGTTCTGTTTCTACGTAGACCTATGAGAAACTCTGTTCTTTTTAGTTTTGATTTTAGATTCTCTTTTATATGGGACTACTGGGATATTTGCTAATAATGGGGTTAAAAAACAATTAACAAACAGTAATGAACAAGCAGCAGTGCTAACAGGCTAATAACAAACTAGTCACCTTCAGGATGAAAAAATTGAAAGTTAACTTCTGCCAATTTTATTACTGGATATTACATAACCTTAGATAAAATTCTCCAGTGATAGGTTTGAAAGAAATACATTGAACACTTAAACCTACAGTTGAAGGTGAAAACCACAGCAATCAAAATAGTCATTAAACATAACTTTTATGGGACTTGAAGCACTCTTTCATTCTCCACGGCCCTGTATGTAAGTGAATTCTGCAAATCTGTACTGGTAAGAGGAGGAAAGGTCCTGCATTCCATAGCTAAAGTGCTTATGCAAATACATGTTGCAATATTACATCTGGGAGGCATGAAGTTTTTGCAGTACTTCTAATATATCATAAAAATGCACGTGGTCATACAACATATTCAGGACAAATGTGTTACTAAAACATAAAAATGCTTCTAATTGTAAATGATGCATTCATATGCTCTTGAAGCATAAGAATACATGGATTTGTGGACATTAAAGGAAGAAGAGAGCATTAGATAATTTAGTTTGAACTCTTCAGTACCAAAGGCATCACATTTCACCTACCTCCAGGTCTCCTGCACAAAGAAACAGTGATCTTTATATTAATATGTCTCATAGTTGATCTTCTTGCAAACACATACATACAGAATTATGTCCTTGTGGTCTTCAACCACCCAGTTTGAAGTCTAAAGTCACCTCAGCTAGTTCCCCTGTATGAGGCAATCATACTTTTGTTTGCATGGTACTCAGGTGTTTGATAGACCTTTCTCCAAGGAAGAAGAAAGAATCTTTCAGAATTCAGTATTTTCTTGTCTTTCAGATGTAATTCTATAATCAGGTTTTGCCCCATACTTTTTCTGAAAACACAAAAGAGGTTGAGATCTTTCTTCTTTTTTTACCATGTTTTTTTCCTAGTATTAGTGATTTATCATTGTTATAATTTTTTAGTTTTTCTGTTTTAATGTAGACATGAGATCAGGATAAAACATTTGAGCATCGGTAACTTCAGTGCCACCTATAAGGATTAATATCACCTACCTTCTCTTGTCCATTATTTCTGAGTTTAGAAGAGTGTAAGATAACTTTATTCTAATTAAAATTTTCCCATACCTAAGTTTGTTTATCTGATATAATCCCCACAAATAGATGCCTGTCCTTGGAAACCTTAGCTCAGTGTCCTGCGCTATAGGTAGGACTCCAGTTCCTTTTCATTAGATGAAAAGCGTTTCGTTTTCTTCTTTTAAAACTGATTTTGCTGTAATAAGCCCAGAGTACCAACGGCGAATGGATTTTAAGGAAGACACAAATGCTTTCTCCTAATATTCCAAACGCAGACAGCGGCCAAACAGGAGTTGTGCAGTGGCGAATGGCAGGACCGTGTGCTCAGTGAGCTAATGAACACTGCAGAGAGTTCAGAAGCACTGCTTAGGCTGCCACCTCTGTGCGCCTTTGCAACTGGAGCTGGCAGGCTTCTGGCTGCCTCAGAGCACAGACAAACCCAGCGCAAGTCAAAGAAATATAACTATTGTAATTCAGATCATTCTAGATGAATGCAAGGCCTGATTATAATTATTTACCACTCAACCAATCTTTGAATCAGCCATAAATTTTATCAGCAGTGATTTTGTGCTTACTTCCAAACCATTGCACAAAATATTGAGAAGCCTGTATCCTGCAGCCATCACTCTGCTCCAAACTGCCCTGTGTTTAAAGTGTTTTAAAGTGTTTGACTCCAGTTACTTAAGAAATATGCAGCTATAGATATATACATATTGAAAGCATATCTATATTTATATATGGTTGTACGCATTCTCTAATAGCAAGAGAAGCTCCTAGAGAACTATATATAATTTGCTTAAAGATAAATTGAAACAAATCACATCTAACGACCATATAGAAATTTTACCAAAAAAATTTTTACTGTTTTCATCATTAAAAGGCTGAGCAAACAGCCTCCCACACACAGGAGTCACAAAGGACAAAGAGATACACTCACAGTGCAGAGTTAAAAATCCTGTCCTGAAAGTAAGGAATTCTGCATACCTGATTATTTACAACTGGTAGCCTGGATTCTGTCATCTATGTGAAGGTCTGAAATGGAAAACATTAGAATATGAAATTCTAAAAATTATGTACTCTTTAGGATTTCTCTAATTTACGGTCTAAAGTCATGATTGGATCTTTAGAAGGCTGCCAGAATACCATGTACTGTGGTCATTCCTCTCCCCATAGACACTCTTTTCATTGAGATAATTAAAATAGTTGTTTACCACTCAGGTCTTCAATTATGGGATCAGTATCCCCAGCTGGCCACTTAATCAAGTTTTGGGTTTGTTTTCAGCAGTAGTACAGCGTAAAAGTACCTTTTATGCACCTGGATCCTGACTATATATTTCAGAAAATCAATTAAGTATTATTTGCTAATTTCATTACAGCAGTTTAACTGATGACTTTGCAGTCTTTTTCTTTATAGTATATGAAGAATATGGACTAAAATCAAATCTCTGCATAAAAAAAAACCCCACTGTTATGCAATGCAGAATGAAGAGTAACATGAAGTAATGGCTCTTTTGGTTTTTTTGGCTCTAGACATTTCTGGCTTTGAGTATCTACTTAAGAACTGTATTTTGTCTTCAAACGTACCACCAGTAGAAAAGTATGGAGTTTTTTTTCTCAGGGTAGCTCTTCCAACTTAAGTTTTCTTGCACAGTTTTGGATTTTCAGTGGCAGTGCCTGGAAGACATGGAAGGATAAGAATACCATTAGCTCAGTAATTCAAATTACATTAGAGTGACCTGGTTGTCCTAATTTTAAAGGTTACTTTAATTTTATGTAAATCTTTAACTGCCAGTCACAAAAAAATCTGCATAATATACCTTGCATTTTAGTTTTACTTGTCATCCACTTTTGTACCTGAACATGAGTTAACTCATTTTTTTGTGTCTTCTGGTACACCAGTGGTACTTCTGGTATTTCAACTGAAACTTGAAGAACTTAATTAAAACCAAAGAGACTTTTCTCCCCAAACCTTACGAAACGCAAACTTGTAGTTTTCCATTCTTATTTCTTTTTCGTCCACCAAACAATTTTCAAAATTATGTGCAGCTAGAAGAGAAAAAAGCTGACTGTTTCATAGCTTTGAAAAGAATAATCTGAACCCAGGAAAATATTCAAATGCTTAGGCTAGACTCTGACCCCAATACTCATATTACTGAAGGGTTATTCACCTTATTAAAACTAATCCCATGTTCATGTCACTACCTGCCCCAGAAGGCATTTCTTTATTTTAATATTTATTATATTTCATATTCTGTACTTTTAATTAAATTTTATCTTTAATAAATCCCCTTTTGCTTTGTTTCACTCCCTCTGTGATTCACTGGAGAAGCTGCGTGATAGGGACTCTGATTTCCTGATTGGTTAAACGTATTCCCAGAACCAATCTCTAAAACTGAATGACCACGTTTTATATGCCACCAGAAAGTCAAAGAGAAAAGAATCAATATAAGAAAAGGCTCCCTCCTCAACACCAGCACATGATACCCACTGCTCTCTATTTGTAATTTCAAGTTAGTTTTTACTGTTTGATGTTGGCACTGGCCCTGGCTGATAGAAACATTAGAGCACAACCTTTGAAAATCACCTCCTGGTCCTTTCCTTGTTTGGTAAAATAAAAACTTTGCATGAAAGACCTACAAATATGCAAAAAAACACATATGCTTTTCAGGTTTTAAACAGATGTGAATTTAAGGAGGCATGAATCTTCACAGCTAATACCATGCCACATAGTAAGGCATGAAATTCATGACATCCAGCCTCAGCTCCGTAAGGACTAGACATCTACTCTTAATGGATCTTTAAGGACCTCTGATCAAGAGGATAATAAAGGGTAATAAATTAAGTCTAGAAGCCTCTATAAGATAATGGGGAGAATCACCCTATGCAAATTTCGGTCTACCTTCAGTAATGCTAAACATGTAAAATACATTATGGAATGCTAAAAATCTATACATTTCTGAAGAACTGGATGACAAGTAATTGATGATTGATGACTTTCTGTCTTTAAAACAGTAAAACCAAATAATACCACAACTTCTCAAAATCCTGAGCTCCAAAAACTACTCTTCAGATGGCGAGATGCACCTCAGATACTCAGATCAGTAAATTTACCATTCTATCTACACAGCAGAATTCTTGCCATTAATTTTGAAGTATCTGAAATTTAGTTGTTCCTGGATTTTAACTGTCCTGTACCCAATTTAAGATAGACTGTGATAATCTCATTTATTTTCGTATCACGCTCTAAATTTTTTAAAACCTCTTCTCCTTTCACACCTTTGTTCTGACTAGGAACATGGTGATAATGAACTCCTCACAACAGCAGCATCATGTTAATCTTTTATCTGTTGCTGTTGATTCTGGACTTTGCCATTTTATAATTCTTTTTAGTTTAACTCTCACAATGACTTTGTTCATTGTTCTCATTTTATGTTCAGCAAGGCTCATCAGGAGATGAAAAAAAGCTTGAAACATCACAGACTGTCAATTAATATTTCATTAATAAAGAAAACAACAACAAAATGAACAAATAAACAAGGAAAATAGGCTAAGTGGAGAGGTGTTAATTGAGGAAGATCTGAAAGGCTTGAAAGATCTAAACATAAAGAATTAGGAAAAGAGTGAGGTTTTCATGTGAATTCATCTGTTTGGAAGTTTGAGGAGTTGGTCCTGCATGGCTGTGATGCTGGGAAAAAACATGTAGAACAGGGTAAGCAAAAGCAGCAGAACTGGGAAGGAAGAGATGGAGTAGATGGACAGTCTGGATTCTGGGTTAGTACTGATGGAAGAGGCACTTGGTCAAAAACTTTGTATGTTCACATATAATTGGGGAAAAAACATTCCAGTAATTTCTACCAGCTGAACACCAAAGCAGTGACCTGAAGTCAGCAATTAAGACTTCTGCTTCCCCTGGAGGGTTTGCTGTGAGTGAGGCATGGCACGTCGTGGGTCCTTGGAACCCCTGCTCTCCCAAAGTGGTCACTCTCAAAATTTTACATTGTTCTCTTGTCCGAGCTATGTTAAATGTCAAAATGGATGAACAAAATTAGAAAACTAATTGAGTTGGGTTTTGGTTAGAGGTTTTTTTTTTTGTTTTTATTTTTTTTTCCAATGACTAGGAGAGTTGGGAAAAAAAGGAGGGACAGGAAGGGGGACTCCGAACCCTTCACATGCAAATCATGTGTCAGTCACATCTACATAAAATCCAGTTAGGACAACCGGTGACAAATATGAATTTCTGTGTACTAACTTTCAAGAAACAAGCTGATATCTCCCTTGGAGATTGCAGGTGAAAAAAAGGTCAGACTAGACCTCTGACCACTGCATTATTTGCCATTGCTGAGTATTCTAATTAATCAAAATACTTAATTTTGTTAAGGAACGTGTTTCACACTGTTGTGTAGGTCTATCTATGATTAAATATTAAAACATAAAATAAAATATGAAGATAATTCTGATGCATTATGGTTAAGATAAATTTTAGTTTCAGTCTTCTGTATCATTCCTATTATGAGCATGTAATCATCTAGTCCTGTGTGTTAGTTTTCCCCTCATTTTCACTAAGACAAAAAAGGGTAAAGATCTTGGGATATTAGTATTTTTAAAGCTTTTTAAAAGAGATTTTCGTAAGATGTGAAAGAGCAGCTGACATTGCCATAGAAAGTTAAAAAAAAGGGCATGATTATATTTAGAGCTGGCCTCTTGGTCTGTGTATGGGCCTTTCAGCTGAATGGAGAAAATCTTGCAGTTCCAGTGTCATATTTTCTCTCTTTGAATATTTTCATTTCTCACACTATCAAGTTAAACCAGAACTAAATTGCCTGAACTAAATAAATAGAACAACAGCAAAAGCTAGATGTTCTTCATTAACCACAGTGAATGAGGTGTACAGTATTTTTTCCCCAAAACTGATTTATTCTGTGAACCATGCATGCAAGCTATCAAAAGCTGTAAATTAGTGGTCACCTCAGGCATTAGAAATAAGAGTTCCTTTACAGGAGCTCCCATTGAGTCGGTCTTTTTCATCTTTGCTAATTAACACTTTTTTACCATTGCCTTTTAATAAATAATTGAAACTATCATGTAGGACATGATTCAGAAAAGGGAGAGCAAAGACTTTAAACTAGATCATTTTCAAAGGAATCTTTCTCTGATTGGCTTCTTCAGTAAAACCTGGAACAACTCGAAAATAAACTGTTTTCTGGCTTTAAAAAGCCTTTGAAACTCTGTGCTACCTGAACAACTTTAATTTATGTGCATATAGAACATCTTACTGGGGCAGAAACCCAAACACTTAATTCCCTGAAAATGGCTCCAGATGAGCAATAAAATACTTCACAACAGCACAGGATCACATCAGTGTATCCTGTAGTATGTGAGGATGCTGCAGGATCATCAGATCTCCGAAACTGAGGAAGCGACTTTTAGTATGGAAATGGGGGTTTAACCTTAAAGCTTTTGGATTGTGTGTTTCTGATCCTGACTGAACAAATAGAACCCGAGCCAAACACACAAGAAGTCTTTGCCCATCTTCCTCAGTAGCCTTTAAGGAGTCCCAAATTCATACTAATTCTGGAGCTCTTGAGTAACGCCAAAGGCAGTAATTATTTGCATATTTGGAGCTTCCCAGGGTAATATGATCCCCAAAGAACATTTTTATGGTTCTGCCTCTCATTTGCACTTTGGTGTGTTTCATGCGACTGTGTAATAATTAGACACACACCTGTAAAACCTTCATTTGCAAGAAAAATACTTTCTGCCATCCTGCGATTGTCAATATGAAGACTGGTTTGATTAAGCTGTGTTAGGCAAACATCAAGTATGCCTTTTTCAGGGTTGGTTCACAGAGCTTCACTGCAAGGAATTGTTCTATGAATAAATATAATTGCGGAAAAGGAAAACCTAAAGGTAATTTGATAACCCTCTGCAGAACTTAGCAAGGTGTCTAAAAATGAAATGTTGACATTTCTATGGTTACTTTACATATAAAAGAGGTACCTTTCATAAAAAGCAAAGCACGCACTTAACATTCCTCAAAGGTGGATCTAGTATTCTTCATTAGCTAAGTTTCAATTGCCTTTGTCAGGCTTGTCTTCCCTACAAAGGTCTCTGTCAACTGTGAAATCCACTTAAGGTAATTAGTATTCTGTTAGATCGAACAGTCTGTGAATTAGAACTGTAACAAAAGAGAACATCTACTTGTTTCTTCATTATAAAACAAGTGGAGCTTCCAGCTCCTGTGGCGGCTGAACCTGACTCTTTTTCATGTCATACAGGCCACACTTAGCATAAGGATTAATAGCTCTGCTCAAAAATTTGATTTTCCAATTTACCAGAAATGATGATATTTCAAGATATTTCTATTCTGATTCATAATAAGAGTAAATGTCATCCTCTCTACAACTAGGAAACTGTTTCCTTCAAATCAATGTATCATCTTACTAGAAAATGTTCTACAAATGTTCAGATTTTGTTTAAGAATTTCAAAATTTTCTTTGAGTAGTATTTATAGTCTTTAGTTATTTTTTTGTATATATTTGACTATGTCATAGAAGCAGGGCATCTACAAATGTACAACTGCTGCAGACTTCTGAATCTCTGATGTGAGGTAACATCTCAAGTATTCTAACAATTGATTTTATTTTCAAAATCTGTCACTGAACATTTGCCACTTGTTGACAGGAATATTTTATCTTTTCTAAGCCAAAGACAGGTTTTTTTGACCAAAAAAAAGGCACGCTGGACTACATTAGAAACCTTAGTTATCATCAAGCCTGCACAGACTTAGAAACAAAAGTCTCAAGAAACTATAAGCAAATATAAAATCTGAATGAGGTTATAAACTGGGAAAAGACTGTGTTATTAATTGTAAGGTCAGAGAAGAGGTAAGGAGGAATACAGTGGATCAATTGGCCAAAAATCTCACTGTCTGCGTACTAGTTCTAGAAATAGGGTGAGTAAACAAGAGAAACAGGGAAATCCCAACATTTTATGAAAACATACATTTAAAATGTAGGATTTTACCAGCAAAACAGGATTTGATGGTGCAAGCCTTCTGCCTGAAATATGTTTATCTTGAAGCTCAATATATTCTCAGTAAAAAATTATATAATGTGAAATGAAAATCTGTTGTCTTGGACTAACATAACATATGACCCCTTTGACCTGCAGACTATAAAATGTTAGCTCCAGATCTGTTAGCCCCAGAGATTTGCTTCTTTTTATTCCTTGGCAGTGCAAGGGTGTGCCCCCCTCAGTTTCTTCATGCTTATGCTTAGAAATGCAGGCTCTTAACATTACCCATGCTAGCTAAATTCAAACTAGAATGGATGTCTGTACTGTCATCACACCTTCAGTACGTTGTGTAGACGTAGTTGGAGATTAAAGTGCTTCCTGTTTGTCTTGTACTGACACGGTTTGACACTGAAGTATGAAATCTCTTCATCACAACACAAATAAGAGACATTTTTGATGCAGAAAATCTGAGTGACTAGGAAGGGTTTGTCTACACGAAGGCGCTAGTGAGAAAGTGGGAAGTGTGCGAGTTGAGAAACAGGAGCTGTTGCAGACTCACTCTCTGCTTGGGCAGTCTAGTAGATGCTTTACAGCCTCTCTGTGATTGAGCCAAAACCATTTGGAAAATGTTTTTAATAAATAGTAACAGACAAATCCGGGCCTTGAATACATTAATGACCCAGGTGACTTCAGAAAACAGGGTTTAAGGAGAAAACTTTTCCCTTGCCATGAATTAAGCTGACAAAACCATGAATTCATGACAGAATTCTGTACTTTTAAGTACAGGACTTTTAAGTGTGAGTCTGAAATTATGAATTTTTGAGTTTTTTATTTAACATATGATTTAATACTCAAAAAACCCCCCGAAATCTTATTGAAATAGCTGCCAGTGCTCCTTCAGGCAGAGCTTTCACATTCCCTGTTGTCCTGTGTATGTCCTTTGTATCACTAAGTCATGCTCTTGCAGGATACTGCTCAGGGAAGGAATTCTTTTGGTCCATTCTCATTTATGTGCACACAGTTACCCTGTGGCACACTTACTCCTGACAGAATCCTTCAGACAGCTTGCATATCTCTGCTGACAGATGCATATAGCCTGCCTTACTATCTTATTTATGTATATGTTTTAGTTTTAAATATACCTATACTTTTTCCTAAGTGCCTGCTATCATTATGAATTGTCCAGGGGGCTTTCCAGAGCTGGGCTAATGCATACACATGCTGTGGCAGAGAAAGAGAGGGGGAGTCCAGCATGCCATCTTATTTATGTACTTATTTTCTTTTAAACATACCTACATTTTTCCCAAAATGCCTGGAACAATATCTGCAATAAACAATATTAATCGATAACCATGCTCAAATCATTCAGTTCCTTCACTTCAGCGCTGTGAAACAAAGGCGAGAAACTAAATAGACCTTGTAGTGTGCCCTGTAGTTCAATAAATCCAAGGTCTGTCTCATCACAGAGACAAGGTAATTTTAGCAATTGACATCTGCAGTACTCTCCCTCTTTTCCCTTTAGCTGCAGCTGGAGAATTATGAAACGGTTTTTTCACCGCTTTCAATTTGTTTTAACTGTTATGACATGAAATAAGAGAACAAATAGTTAAAGAAAAGTAAATAGAAAAAAACCTCAAGCTGTTTCAAGACCACAAATACAATAGTTTTTACTGAGCAAAAGAATCTTAGACAAAGAGAAGAAGAAGAAGAAACTCTTCGTGGTAATATCAAGAAAGTGCTGAGATCCAGAAGAAAAAGTGAGGGAGAAGAGAGTTATGGAAAAAGTAAGGAAATGCTAGGCATAAGTAAGTCCAGCTACATATCTGAACTGTTAGTTTTCTTTCTAGCGTGTTTTTAGTTTTTCTATATACTTTGCAAAGTTAAATTATGTATTCAATATTAGTAATTCTTATTCCTACAAATCCGGGAAATAATATGAAAGCAGTTTCTTCTCATCTGACGCTGTGAAAAAACCCCAAATAATTTTGTTTTTCAAAACCATGATCATGCCAAGAACTAGTTGCTATTAAACTAGATTATGTTTAGAATTTTCATCCTTGTATGCTGTAAACTTTTCAGCTGCTGAAGTTTCAGGCTATTAAATGGAAAAACGCAAATGTCAAGAGATTCTTGTAGGAAAATAAGGAAATTTACATAGCCATTGTCTGTTTAGCATGCAAATGCACTAGCTGAATAGGCCTGATATAACAGAGAAATCAAAGAGTAAAAACTCCAAGTGACAGTTAGAAGTTTATGAACTTAAATTTTTATTACTCAATTTTTTTATGTAGCAACTCTACAATATTTCTAAAGTGTTCAAAGTTTACATTACATGGACTTAAAGCCCTTCAAATATAGTTCCTTTGACAGTGGTCTTTAGCTGAGTAATGGAAAGTGAAGACAACCTTTTCCCCTTCCTCCAAACACTTACAGTGCCAGCAGTGTGTCTGTGAATTTATGTGAGAAAGACAACAGGCATGTTGTTCTGTTGTACTTATGAATTTATTTTCACTTGAAGCATGTTTTTAGCCTGTGTATCAACTCTGGATATGAATTGTTCAGATTGGTTTTAAGTCTGTGCGAATAACTTTGTGTTTTTTCATGTGCTTGTACTGCAATAATGCTCAGGAGACTCAGTCATGGATGAGGCCTCTTTGGACTGTGAAGGGTATACAAGCCCAGAAGAAATTATTGGTGATCCAAAAAATCTGGTTTTGTCCACACTTTCTTCTGTCCTTTAATAAGGGTATTTTTAAAAACTTCTTTTATCAGTAGGTTTGGATTTAGAACAATCCTTTTCCTTGCTGTCGCCTGATGATTTATTTAGCTTCTGTAGACTCTGCAGTTTCAAAGTATATGTATTATGATATTCTTGTTTAAACTGAAGACACACTTGTTTGCAGAGGTTTTATTGGTAATTGAGTGATTGTACCAGAGACAATGTGTTGCACTGGCAAATCTATCTCCAGTATGTTTGCACACAGCTTGATATTCTTCTACAAGGTTTGTGTTTTAAAGCACTGCAGTCTGGGTGTTCAGGTTGATACCAGGCAAACAAAACCAAGAACTGAGACCCAAAATGCCTGCTTATCCTCAGGGATGCCACGACAAATTAGTGAGACGATCTCATATTATAACAATGCTTTCTGTTGTTATGACAGTTGTCATATTTTAATTCTTTATGAGCTTTCATTTGGGCACTGTCATCAGAATTCTCTGTACTAGCTGATTAGCTTTTGAGGTAAACCTCCCCTATTTGCCACTTCTTTGGCGGACGTGCCAGCCTGGTCCCCTGAGGATCTGTGCATCCTGAGAACCACTCCATTTTCTAAGAGACAGTCTGTGTTCCCAGGGCACTATTTTGGCAGCAGCTGATCATGGAGATGCTGCAGCCATCCCCACTTGTCCCTGGCTCTGGTGGCCATGCTGCAGAGAATAAAGCAACTCTGCACTACTTATGGATTAGGCAGGAAAGCCATCTGAGAGCAATTTTAGTGGGGCTACAGCTGTTCTGTGCTTCCAGCGTGGCACAAAGTATCTATAAAACAACATTTGGGGCATGGGGTAGCGGAGATTGTGACTGTCCTTTTGTACCCTATTCCAAGCTGTTAAGTAATGCTTCTGTTAATATTTGTCACCAACCTGACAAGCTTCAGACTGAAAATCTGGAGATAAAATGGTACAACTATCACTCCTAATCCCTGAGTCACTTCTGCTCTCAGCTCTTAAAAATACTATGGGTTCGTATGTTGGGCCTTTGGAAAGAGATTCTTCAGATTTCTATTACATTTCCTCTCTTAATTTGGAAAAAAAAAAAAAAAGCCAACTTTGAAGATTTCATTGTTTTTATTTTTAAGATATGAAATGCCTATTCATGGTGTTTAGACAGTGTAGATGACGCTGTCCTGTACAGGTGCATTGTGGATCTCCCTCCTCTAAAATAAATATAAATAAACAAATTAGGCAGCACCCCCCCAGTTTCACTCTGAGATCATGCACTGAGCAGCTAATCTGCTCTTGCTAGACAGAGGGAAGCCTCTGTAGACTGAGAAAAGGTGTCATTATCTCATTTTCATTCCAGGACCAAAACTAAATAAAGCTAGAGCTGAAAACAAACAAAAATGTATTAAGTTGACAAAAAAGTTTCCAGTGGGAAATGAAAGACAACTAGAAAAAATGATAATAACATTTTCATGTGCTTTCATTACATGAGCAATTTGGGGATGTGCTGAACAATTCAGAAATATTTCAAATTGCTGGGTATATGCCATAATTGCTGGTTTACAAATATGTCAGATCCTTTACCATGCAGGCTGCTTTTATCCACTGCAAACAAATCTAGATCAGATGTTTTCCATTTAAACTGTGAGAAGAAAATAGTGCAAACCAGAAATAGCATTAATTTTCATGGCTACACTGATGAGGATTATTGAATCACAATATCATTCTGCAATTTATCAACATGTAATCTTAATTTCCATAGGGATTTCTATTAGTCTCACTCTATACTTACTCAGTATATATATGCTTACAAAACTAAGGATAAAGATGAGTAACCTGAGACAAGAGATAAAATAGACATTTGTAAAGATGCTAGAATGAAATAGCAATTACCTTTCTTTTATATTATCTTGTTCAACATTAATGTAAACAATTAATTTTGAGCATCTACTGTTTTTTGTATATATTGTAGTAGTAGGCGCCCAGTCTGAGGGTTTAGGGTAAAAAGAAATCTCTTTACCTGCTTATTAAAATTAGAACGGTTTTAATACATTGTGGCTTTCTCACTTTGAAATGGTTATTTAGAAACCTTAATATTGCCTCTATATATGATTTTACTGACTCTGGAGAAAGAGAGAGAAAGAGAAGGGGAGGGAGAATTAGTGGAGTGTGATCAGAAGGTGTTTGGCGATCAGGTTGCATTGAGCAGTTCTCACTAACCCTTCTTGGAACAAGTTATTCTCACATGTTCCCTACTACATTTTTCCAGATTCTCATCTATATCAAAACCAAATGCTCTTCCGAGGTGCTGAGAACTCCAGTGGACTACCTGCCATCTCTGAGCAGCACTGGCATGCCATGCAGGCATTGGGCAGTGGGTTTGGGATGCATCTACCCAAAAATAGTCTCCTGACTCATTTCTACCTAAGGATAAGTTGGTTCGGTTGTGGACCAGCCTCAGAGCTTGAGAAGGACCTTCTTTTGGGTAAAACAAAACTGGAAGATGCACGCTCCAAGATCTTGCCAGCTGCACTTCAACCATCAAAGAAGGCTCGTTGCCCAGGGTGAGTGTGAAGTAGCCCCTGCAAAGCACAAACAGGGCCAGTAGTGAATTCTCGGCCCCAGCTGGTTTGTTTTACTTGTGTGCTTTCAGTGCACTGTAGAATTTTCCCTGGTAGCCCTTTCTTTTGGCTGGTGGAATGGTTCCAGCGCCAAGACTAGGTGAGCAGGTGGTCTTGGGATTTCTTGTATTGCTGTCTAAAAATCAGGAAATTTCCTAATGCCCTTCACTTTGTCACAATCCTATTTTAAAACAAGCAATCTCTGAAAATCTTGGCAATTTTTAGTCTGCTTACACCCCCAAAGAGTGTAAAAAATATGCTTGGTGCCCCTGTTTCCAATAAATGAATGGATATTTGTCTGTGAATTGTTAATAGAAAAGAGCTTAAACAAGATTCTGGAAATTTTAATTTCTTGCAATGCTAAAGTCATATATTGAGGAAAACAATGCACAATGTCTGAGTAAACATTTTCTATGAAACATGCATAAAGAATCACATTTTAATTGGAAAGTCTAACCCAGTAGGGGTTTTAGAAATGAAGTAGATTATAAAAACAAAGATTTGTTTGGACTGCATTGTTTGCAGAAGATTTAAAAAACAAAGATGTTAAAAAATATGAATGTATTAATATTATTTTACTTCTCTCTTGCATTCTCTGTAAATAGTCTGGAAGCAGCATCCTGTTAACACATACATTTGGTGTAATACAATTACTGTATTAAAATTTATGTTGTTGATTTAAGGATGTCTGCTCAAACTGCCAAAGCCTCCCACTTGAACCTTCTGTCCCTTTATGCTATTTAATGTGACATGATTATCATAACCGATTTTGAAATTCATATATGGATATACAGTGCATCTGAATGGATTCTCTCTTATATAGGCAATTTGCATGAGATGGCATTGATATAACTTAATTACAAGATGAATGTAAGCAAAATGCTAAACATGGCCATAGCTGTCCAGTGCTGGAGGACTGCCAACCACAAAGATCATACTTCAACCAAGCATAGGACTCCAATTTATAGCATAGGCTTGACTCTTGCTGTAATGACATTTTCCTGTTTATTGTATCACTTTCAAGTCTTCCTGTACAGATCTGAGGGCCCCACCAGGCTAAGTGATTAAATTCAGAAGGGATCCTCTAGATCTGTGTCTATAATGTAGAGGATCGCACCAAAACAGTGAAACTAAGCTTATCATCATGGTACCTACTGGCCACCTAAACAATGACTAGAAACATTTCTTACAGTTGTTAGTTAATAATACGAATGTAGAATTAGCTAACAAAGCATACATGTCAGCAATCATATGACAGAATCTACCTTCATGGTAAATAAGCAGGTGCCTTATGTTTGGGGGGTGAGACTAGAATAAACAAGCAAGGGTTTCTTGTGAAGGTGCAAACAGCAAACAATGGATTCTCCATTGCTGATTCTGCACTGACAATACCAGTCACAAACAAAATCAAAGCCTGAAGTCTGTTGAAGCATTTCAGACTTCGGTTGTTGTATTTCATTTAATCCATGACCTGCTTATGAGGGAGAACTGGTGGCATATATACGCTTGGGTACATGTATATACACATCAACATATAAATCTTACTTTGAAAATGGTAATTAAAATGTCTAAGTAAAGGAAGAATTTAATTTTGTCCATTTTTATGTTCCACTGTGTGTGCTTCCCTATTGCATGTCATGCAGTGCAATGAGTTCATATATTGCTAGGCAATAAGGTTAAATCTATCTTATGTTCTTATTAAGTTACAATGATTTGTTAAAAATCAAATATTGCATGATAGAGACAATATGCCACAGTAGAAAACTACAGGGAACACAGCAGGGAACAGCAGTGACTCCTATTTGAACCTCACCCTGAAACATTGGTAGGACTCCGTTCGAGAAATGTGTAAGATCTTTTTAACCACAGTCAGTTTTACAACTGTAAATTATATAGGTTTGAACAATAATTGCATATTTCTCATTATCAATGTGGTAACACTTGTCTGCATAGAAAAAAATTTGAGTTTAAAAATCAATTTATATTTTAAATGTAGGAAATACACTGACAACTATTGAGTCAGTGAAACCTTCAATACCATGGCCCAAATTAGGAATATTAACCAGCAGTTTTGTTTACTTTTATCATTCAATAATGTGCTTGTGTGCAACAGTATATTGCTTATATCAATGAGTATATGGTAGGATTATGTGAATAGTAACAGTGTACATATCCTTATATATCTGACACATTTGAAGAATCATATAATTAAAATGTAAGTAAGTATAAGTAAACATATAAATTATATCAGATTCTGGAGTGGTTTCTTTAAAAATTAAACATTCCTTTCTTTTTCTTGCAATTGTGAGTAAAATACTATTCTTTTAATCTCTAATTGGAAAGGCTTTCTTTTGTGGACTTTTAGAAAAATACAGAATACATTGGCAAATTATACACAGAGATCCAGAGTCTTCTCTATTATTTCAAACTGTAGATAATGGTTTCTTAAGTACAGTATAGTAAATGTGCTGAAGTATTCCCGTTTTAAAAAATCAAATTGAATATGTAATGCAAATATAATTATTCAGTGTTCAATAATAACTAATGCATTTGAGTGTCTATCTTAATACATGGAAAAGTACAAGTTTTTCAGTTTGAGCCTGAGTTTTCCTTTGAAATCTTGGCATCAAAATTATGGCACTAATTATACTAATTAGAAAGTACTGTGAAACTGTTTATATGTAACTAACTGAAGTCAAGTACAATGAAAATGTGGAGGCCAAGAAAAAAAGCTGTATCATTTCCATGCCCTTCTTTGTGAAAATTTCCATTCCAAATTAATCTCAAGCAGATATGATCTATAAGGAAGGCTGCCTATACAAAAGTAGGTGTTTCTATGGCAGCATTATTTTTACCAGCTGAGTTAACTGTACAGTGTTTCTTTGGTAATTTTTTAAGAAATGAGACAGTTCTCAAAACCAATGAGCATTCTTTAGTACTGACATTTACTAAATATGCTCTCTTTCTTATGGACAAAGAAAAAGTTCTTTGTTTAAAAACAGTGGCTGAGCTGCAGAAATAAAGGAAAGTTGTAAAATTTGAGCATGTTTTCTTTGAAACTAAAAAATTTACTTAACGAACATTGAAAAGAGATGCAGTTTTAAGTAAAGCCCACATCCATGGCAGAGCTTTGTTTGGAACACAGGACATGAGGGGACACAAGACTGATGCTGCCACTCTTAGCAGCAACAACACCATGCCACGTTTAACACCATCTTTGCTCTTCTGGTGAATGCGAATGATAAGAAGCCACAAATAGTTTCATTAGTAGAGACAGAGGTTACAGAAATATTGTGGCAACTTTGATTTGTAAGAGGAATACTGGTATGCTTTGGTTAGAGTTTTATTTAAAATATTGATCTTTGATAGTTGATGTAGTTCTAGTAAACTACTGAATTTTTGTGGACTTGTGCTACTAATTGGATGTTATGCTGATTCATAAACTGCCCTGTCCTTAATTGGTTTGATTTGCTCCAGATTCTTACACTGCACTGACTCTACAGCCCTGACATGTTCTGCAATGCCATTCTCAACATCCAGGATTGAGTACTATTGTCTCATTTGTCTCAGTTCTTCAGCACAAGCAGAAGGCAGCGAGTAATGCCAAAGCTCAGATCTGTATCCTGAAGTGCAGCTCAATATAATCAGAGAGATTGGTAGGCAGCGTTTTCCCCCTAATACTGAGGCAAGGAAAAGCCTGGGGCTGAGAAAGAACTGAGAGGGACACAGAATGGGGATGGAAAAGGAAGAGAAGAGATTCACTATCTGAAATAGAATGTACAGAAAAAAGATTGGACTGCGTAGAGGAAGGATTCACAGATGTGGAAAATATGCGGATGAAGATTAAACTTTAGGGGGGAAAAAAGAAAGGCAGAATTTGGAAGAAATAGGAAAAAAAAAAGAAGGGCAGAAATCTCAAAGTGCAAAAAGCCTTTTAGGTGATGCTCTAAACCTCATCAGTTCATCAAGGAAAGAGAAAAGCCTTATATGCCCCCAAGAAAAAGAAATACTGCAGAAGAGTATTCATCTTTCTCCTGGAGTGCAGGTTGTCTTCTGCAAGGCAGAATGGCAGCAAAGAAAAGCAGAGAAATGCCTGTTCTAAGGTGCTCACCAAGTGTATGTCATCTACCCCAGGAAACATGAGGAAGGGAAAAACGAAGAAGCCCTGTTCAGCATTCAGATTTGTAAATGTTTAAGCATTCTTTCAACTTTCACAGGTTCTATATTTAAACATGCATTTTTAATTGATCCCAGAAATAATTTTAGTTTATATATAGTTTTTATAAGCCTGGGGCCTACCTGTCCTAGTCCTATTTGAAGATTTATCTATAGAAATCTTTTATGAAAAAAGGAGGGGGGATTTCATTTGCGAGAGCCTAAATCCAAAAGCCTCATCTGAAATTTGGCTTAATTATTGATGTGCAGTTACACAGGGATTTCCCACACAACCTCCCAGCAGCATCCGATTACCTTGAAGTTACAGTAACCACTGTAATCTGAACAGGTCCCTTGTAAAGAGCAGAAATATAGGTCTGGATAGGAAAAAAATAAAAAAAATCTTTAATGCATTGCACACTGCCAGTCTGGGGCCCACTGAAACTGTTCTTAAATGATGCAGGTAGTGCCCTTTGCTGCTTCTGATCCTTTCTCACCGATTTCTTCAAGGAGGAGAATCTCACAGGTTTCACTAACGTTGAAAGAAAGGGATTTGCTTGGTAAAGTTAAATGATGTACAACTGGATGGTTTCAGGCTGAGGTCCTAATGTATGGGGAAAGTCTTTTAAAGATATGTGGGGTTGCATTTCCTTTTAAAGGCCCTGGCAGGATTTCCAAAAGCTTGTGAGGAAGAGTCCTCCACAGTATGCCTGACATAGGTATTGGCTGCCTTTCTGAGGCTTTACATACCTCAGTATCTATAAAATTTAGCCTACAGTTCTTTTATCATTCTTGCACCCACATGGCAAAGCCCCTACAATTTAAAGGCAATATTCCTGGTGACAGTCCCTGGAAGGACTCTGAACATGTATGGAAGAGGAATTCTCCTGTCCTTTCTAGAGCTCTCTTAATAGGACACCATGGGAAAGGGTTTTTTATCGTTACCTTTAAAATGAGCATAAACATGGGCATTCAAAACCAATAGTTACCCATCATAAAACTTATATTTTCCAACTTTCAACCAGAAAAAAACCCAAGTTTGTTTTATGTATTGTGTTTTGTATATAGGGATCAGTTAAGTCACCTCTGGGGCAAAATTCAGCAGCTGTTTAATAGTGGCAGCAATGCTGCAGAACAGTTTTAGGACATAAAGAGTAGAAGAATAACTTATCTAATTGAAACTGTGAGGGGAATTTAAGTAGGCAGAATCAAATTACTCAAGCTGGAATTTGGCCGTTCAAATATTGAAGCCTTTAAAGAAATGTTAATAACTATTCACAGCTTTACAAATATATCTTCAAATCACAATTTTAATAAGAATAAAGAAGGGGAAAATACATTTAGCAGCTTATGCTAGGGAAATACTGTATTAACTGTAGAGGACAAAAATGAAGGTAAATATTTGAATACATCTGTTATCATGGGATAAGACTTTGATGTATCAATCCCATCTTCACCAAAGCCTCCTACTATAAAACTCCCACACTGAAGTGTGTTTCTGTTTTGCTTTTGCTATGATAAATAGCTATCACAAAAAAGGAAATTTGGCATAAAACATGGATAATAAAAGACGTGATTTAAGAAAATAACTTGAGGCAGTCATTTTCATTACAAAAAGGTGGAAAAGATGGAACAGAGCAGTGATTTGTTTTGCCGAAATACTTTCAAAATATTTTATTTGTGATACATGGCTTGTATACTTGCTGTTCCATTGTGTTAGTGATTGCTAGCTGGTGTAGTTATTCCTGGAGATCAAGAAAATTGGCAGAGCTAAAAAGAGAGCCTATAATTATATCAGAAGATAATTGCACTGCCTATTAGGCAGAACTAATTTACACTGATAATTTCTAGACAACCTAGTCTTCTTCAAAGTTTCATTCTGAGGGCTTATCTAGCCAAATTTATGTACACTATCAGGTTACTGACAGAGATCAGAATTTTCGCAAGCCTCTTGATTTATTCTATTTCATTTAAAACAAAACAAAACAAAACAAATCCAAGTAATTGAAATGCGAATTGCAATCTTTTCCAGGTTGGATGGTTAGCTGAAGGATTGCACAAGAATTTGCAAGCTGACACAAAGGTCTTCACTGTCAGTGGTGGCGCTTAGAGCTTCCTCTGCTAGTAGGAGTGCTATGCTTTGTTACCAAACTTATCCCTGATAATGCCAAGCAATGTGACTGTGAAATCCTCCTAGAAATACAAGGTTATGCAAACTAGTATGAATATCTTCCACATGGTGCAGTGCAGAGCATTCCTGTGCTACTGCTACCAGTTTGTCTTGAAAGCATCAGTGTTCTATTAGTGCAGTACTTTGTCTCACCTTATTATGGCTGCGCTGATGAGTTTTATTGCCATTGGTTTTGTTCATGATGGGTTTAGAGATCGCTGCCTGCTGCTCCAAAACACACTGTGGACGGACATCAAATTTATCTTAGGCTTAGATACAATTAAAAAACAATAACAGCAAAAAACCACAAAAGGAAACCTACAGTGCAGAGGGACAGTTAAGCATTTTTGTTTGAGATTCCAAACAGCCAGCATACTGAGCAAGGTTGGCTGCAGGATATCAAACTAATACGCTTTTTGCACATTAGCTGAGCAGTTAAGGACCAGAGTGCTGTTCCCTCCTCATGACAAAGATTTCAAATCTCATCTTTCCAGAGCTTGCCCAAGGCAAGTCTACCTGTTTCTTTTGAATGTGGAGCTACTGACTGTGCGGCATTTGTGGAGACCAGAGGAAAGGGCACACCTGTCTTTGACATTGCAGTCATGTGGTGAGTATGGGTTTCTCCCTTGGGCCAAACTGCATTTTCCCTCCTTCTGCCAGCTGAGACTTGCATGCATTCCTCTATATAATCATTCTTACGCTGTTTTTCAGTCTGAAATGAAGATAAATGAGAGAGAAACAGGACAGTAAAAAAAATAGGGAAGGCTCAATGTCAGTAGCTTTTTCAGTGTCATTCCCTGGCTGTCATCAGACTGCAATTATGTACCTTTCTAAATGCATCCGTGTGCCTCCCACATTCCCCAGTAACTCTGGATAATTTCTGCATGGTTCATTGCAACCAGATTTGTGGAAGGTAGAGGTCTCTGAAATAATTACATAGGTTTGATTTTTGTAGCAACAGGCAACCTAAAGAAGGAAACTGTGCGCAGTCCTGCATGAATGCAGTATTGGACCAAAGAATCCTCCCTGGAGAGAGGTTTCCTTTCAGGAAAGTCTTCCATGAAGATTTCCGTTTCTATCCCACTAAACCAGGCAAAAAAAAAAACCACCCCAAAACATGGTAAACTTAGCTACCTTTGTTCTGTTGGCCACTGAACTTTCTTAATATTTTTCTTATTATGGCTTAATCACCCATAATTGTTGTAACAAGCCTCCCAAAAGATAATAATGATATGCTATGACAAATTTTATACATTATGATACATGTCCTTTAGGCTTTATAAAGACTCCTTGTGATGGCTTTGACAAGCTTCCCCAAGGCAACTGAGGCTCCTTTGCATAGTTCATTAGCTGAAAAGGGAAATGGGCTTCAAGGTGCTTAAAAAAAGATTAATATTTTTTCAGTTCACTGTTCATGGGGAAAAGTGCACATAGAATAACTCAGGGCCAAACCTGGCTTTAATCAGAAAAAATATTTATTTTTGGGGAAAAGAAAAAGAACTATTTATGGCTGATTGCATAGATTGATAGATGACTGTTCATAAAACAGGATGTAGCTCAAACAAGACAACTGCTGTTCTTAATTTTGAAACAGAAGTAGTTTGTCCTCTTTGTGCCAGATCTTAACTTCACACTTTCTTCTCCAAGATCACTGTTTGCAACATTTATATCAGAGAACATTTCTAATAAGCTGAGAGCATTTATAATAGGATAACCTAGGACAGGATAATGAGTGTTTCTCCGTCACTCAGGGAGAAAGATGTACAAAGACCCTGGCTCTCGTCTTGAGCTACACTGCCTCATCTACAGCTCAGCTATTAGCAAAGGCCTGTGCCTTAACATATTAGCATAACCTTTCCTTGTACTGTAGGTCAGAGAAAACTCCCATTTAAAATCTCCCTCATTTGTCAAGACAATTTCTCTTTTGACATCATCCAGGAGGTAGTGGCTGTTATTGCTGTACCTCTACTATTTTTGCTGGAAACAGATTATGGGAGCAGGATCCATGGTCTTCCACGTAATTACTCACCTTCTGCCTTGCTACCGATCTTGATTTTTGGAGTGTGCCGTTTAAAATGAACCACCAGCTTTTCCATCAGTAGCAATCATTACAATATATCAGACAACACTAATAAAACAGGTAATGCTTTTACACGCCTTCCTATCTCTCTTTCAAGTGTATATTTATATATATATATATGTATATATATACTTAATTAGGGTTTTTGTTAATGCTTTAGGGCCTCAGAGATATTATGACTGCAGTATTGATTAACATCAGCTGTTGCTGATAATCAGTGTTCAGAAAGTTCATGGAGATGTATTCCAAGGAAGGTTTAGTGTATGTAGTAAGAGGTGTGTGACTCTGAAATGAACTAATAGCAACAACAAGGAAAAAAAAAAACATCCCATGGAACAAAGTATAGATGTGGTTTATGAAAATATTCTATGGATATTAGCAGGTCATATATTAATATTCCCTGTCAGGAAAAAAAATAGCAATTTATGCACTAAATAAAGGGCAATTTTTTAGCATATGGGTCTATTTTACATTTATGCTATGATTAAAATGGCTTCAATAAATTCTGACTTTTGGTTTTCAGATAAATTATAAGCCGTTCCGCTTCTTTTCCTTCACTCATTCTTTGGTTGCATTTTGTTAAAGAGTTATAATATTGTGTAAAAAACACCCCCAAACTTAGAGAACTTACAAGTTAAAAAGAAGAATCTCCAATTTATATGGCTTATTTTTTAAATTATGTTTAGAACATTAATGAACTGCATTTGCTATGATATGTATGATTACTTATTTCTGATAAAATCAGCACATATAAGAATAACAAATCTGTGAGGGAATATCTGTAAAGCTGGTCACACAAAGGGTTTTTATGTCTGTCTCTACCAAATAGCTAAGTCAAGTCTAGTTAAAAAAAAATGAATACATGTGGCTTATAACACAGACTAATATATCCATCAGCACCACAGACTATATAAATCATAGAATCATAGAATTGATTGGGTTGGAAAAGACCTCCGAGGTCATCAAGCCCAACACTTGGTCCAACTCCAGTCAGGTTACCAGATCATGGCACCCAGTGCCATGTCCAATCTCAGTTTAAAAACCTCCACGGATGGTGAATCCACCACCTCTCTGGGCAGGCCATTCCAATGCCTGATTACTCTCTCTGTAAAGAATTTTTTTCTAATATCCAACTTAAATTTCCCCAGCAGAGCTTAAGCCCGTGCCCCCTTGCCCTATTGCTGCCTGCCTGGGAGAAGAGACCAACCCCCACCTGGCTATAACCTCCCTTCAGGCAGTTATAGAGAGTGATGAGGTCACCTCTGAGCCTCCTCTTCTCCAGACTAAACAACCCCAGCTCCCTCAGCCTCTCCCCATAGGACTTGTGTTCTAGTCCCTTCACCAGCCTTCTTGCTCTTCTCTGGAGCTACAGAAATGGCAGTGTCAATGTTTTACAGAGATCCCTGCCTGTCAATTATGTGTGTTTCAACCAAGTTTTATATCAGAATAAAGCTTTCAGTGGCTTGCTATAGATCAGTGCCTAAAATAAAAAAGTTCTGATAATTTTTTTTGCAATGGTGACTTCACATGACTTAGTTTTAAGATGCGATACAGCTTAAAATACCTCCTTATTCAGAATTTGAAAATGTAAAATGTCTACGTACTGTTTGTTTCAGTCCCAAATGTAATAGTCTTTTAAGCACATCTGTACTACCATCTACTGGAAAGGTGAGTAACTATGTATCGGCAATCACTGCTTCTATCTGCTTCTGAAGCCAGAGTAAAAATAATAATAAAAAAAGAATCTTACATTTCTCCCAGAAAAATTGCATCTTTGTGTGCACTTTAAATTGTACTGACACTAGAAATCTCTCATTGCTAATCTTTTGCAGAGATCAGTTTGAACTAAGGCTGGATAGTTTTCACGAGGATATATTTCAGCCAAAAGTGAGATATTTTTATCATTTTCTTTTGACAAGGCATTGCACATCAATAGTTCTCTTTCAGCTTCCGAGATAAACAGAGGGAGGAGAGCGAGAGCGTCTGTGTGTCTCTGTGTGTACAATTACAGTTCTCAGGCAAATAAGGGAGCCAGAGAATCCAGCAGAGCCCAGCAAAGGCAGGTACTGTGCATGCTATTCCATATCCTTCTGCACTCCAGGTACGAGCTGTGTTTTCTCACAGTTCTGTTGTGCCTTTCTAGGATATCTTGAAGCAGCTCAGCTAAGACTGGGGAATTGTATTCTTGTTTAGCAAGGTGAAGAAACATCTTCTGAAGGGAGATTAGATTACACTTTTTTTATACATACCCGACAGCCTGCCGTCTTCGTTAACCAGCTGTGCACACACACACACACACACACACACACACACACATGCAAACACAATAGGAGTTTTGCAAATAACACATCTGGATGCCATCAGGGGAATGGGAAAGCAATCTCTAGCTGCCTGGCATGTTATCAGCCTCCCAGGCAATTACATCATTTCTGCAAACTGGCCACACATACACAAATTGTTACATGTTTCTAGGCAATTAAATAATATTTGATGCCAATTAAAGACTTTTTCTTTTTTTTTTTCTCTTGAAAAACATGCCCAGGCAGACGCAGGGAGGGATGTGCAGGAGTGTAAGATGAGTGTACATAAATGAAAAGCAGAGGATGGCAGCAGTGTTATTAGTTTCTGGATATGAGGAAATGGCTGTTCTCTGTATATCTATTTAAAACTGTATTTAGAATACTGCATAGGGATTACTTTAAAGAAGGTCATTGTGTTGTTCTTAGGCACATAAAAGACAGATAAAATAATAATAATTTGTTCAAATAACATTTAGATGAGGAACCATTAATAATGTATACTGTTATTAGTAGGCATTATTTCAGCACATTTAAAGGAATGAAAATGGTTGCAAAGAAAACTTTAAAAAATACATTTGACACATTAGACCAAGCCTGTAACAACTGGGATACAGTCTACCTTTGTCCTTCTGCCTTCTGCCAGTGAGTGGAAGAAGGAACCCTGCCTTTCATTAGAGAGCTGTACAAGACCCATTGTGCATCATCAGAAATCAGTCTAGCAGCCCATTTTGTGTCTCTAAAAGCAGGATAACTTATTTCCAATAACACAGCATGCAGTAGCCAGGATGTACACTGAATGCCTTCCACAAAGGTACCTTAACAACATCAGAACAGACAGTGAATAATCTTCCTCAGACTCAGATTAAAAAAAAAAAAAAAAAAAAAAAGAAAAAAAAAAAAAGAGGGCATTTGAAGGGAAAAATGAAATAAAGTAAGTTAGGCAGATCACTCCTAGCCTTCCTACACTTACACACTTTGCTTGCTGGATTTTCACCTGTCCTGCGGTGCCCAATCACACAGGGAGAGCACACCACTCACAGTGATTAACATAGTTGCCTGTTTCATTTCCCTCAGCTTGAAACCTTGCACTTTTGTGTTTCTGTTCAGACTTCATTGGTATGAGTTCTTTCTGTCCCTAACCTGAGACTTAAGAACCTTCTCTGATGCTGCAAAAAATGCAGATGGCCATTCAGTCTCTACTCCTTTTTCTCAGCTGTGACATCTACTCCACCTCATCTTGAATGTGTCCTTCATGCTTTCCTTTCTCCAAAATGGATTTTACTCCTCTCACTTCAGTGGCTGCCTTCTGATACAGTTGTGTGTTCTCTCCTCCTTTAGTGTATTTAAAATTAATTCTCTGTAATTTTTAATCATGTAAGCTATTTTTACAAATCATCTTGCTTGATTGGCTTTCTTTGTTTCCACATTAGTCATTCACCTTAGGAAATGTTGTAACATGGTCTTGTGCTTGATGAAATTCATCTGCCTTTAACTTTCACACGTTTTTATCATAAATATCCTGTATTCCCTAAGGTTGCAGATACCAGATTTACTGGCAACAGAATTCACAGAAGTAATACTGTTCCAACTGATAAATATCTCTAATATTGTCATTTTTCTGTGACTGTATTATCTGTGCAGGATATGACTTAAAAGAGTGATTTTTTTTTTCCTGATGTGATCTATAAAAATGATATCTCTTTCAAATACTCAAGACTCAACTCTGCCCTAAGGCCTACACAATTCTAGCTGTTAATCATGTTGAGGGAAGTGATGGGCTGGAGCAGTAATTGCCTTCCTTATTTCGCTTTTCTAATTAAACTCTCCATTACCCTCTATCTAAGTGGAAAAAAAAAATCCCAACAACATATAATTAATAGTTATATCGGTTCTTTCCTTTATTTACTTCAACATTGGAGCTGTATTTCTTACCTATTGCACCTTTTAAGACCATAAGCCTGCTTGAGACCAAGGTCTGCTTTGCCCTTACTGCTTTGCACAGCTAGCACAACCATCCTCTAAACCTGAGGGAGGATGTGGAATACTGATGTCAGATAAAGGCAACGTCTTTCCACTAGCTCGCTGCTGTCAATTAGGCTGAGAACTACTCTACTTTTTCCCTTAATTTAATGTTATGATAGAGGAAAGGGGAAGGTTAGAGGAGAGAAGGGGAAGAACCTATCATTTTTATATCAGTCTAAAATGCATGTCTAGTCATACTTGGGCTGGTTGTATCTGTTTAATCTGAATCATTTGACAAGACAAATTGTTTAGCTGATGTGCACAAGGGTTTGTAGAGGAATAAACTGAACCGCTGTCTGAGAATGGGATTAATTTCTCTGAGAAATTCCAATATATATGTAAATATCAACATACCCGTTTCCACCATGTAAATAGGAACATGTGCATAGAAACATGCAGTTTTCCAATCTTTTGACAGTAATTTGGGGCTATCCTTCAAACTCTTCCCAGATTTTTGACACTAACTTCCAGACCTATAAATATTTTATATATATATATATCTCAGATGTAGTTTTAACCTAATATGGGAAGGTGTTAATTACAGTGTGCAATGCAAGAATCAGTAAAACCTCATCGTGTTCAGAACATTTCTTCCTTCAGGCATAGATACAAAGTACAGCATCACAACAACCAGCATGTTCCACCCACAAAAAAAACCCTTCCAACAACAACCCTCCCCAACTTAAAGTCTGATAAATTCTAAAATGTGATTATACTCTGTAGCTGAGCAGGGGACCCAGCAGGAGAAACAGTCGCAAAACAACACCTGACACCCACTCCTGGGTTGCTGCTGAATTCATGAATATTGCAGAAACATGTTAGCTTGATAAAAAGGAGAGTGAAAAAAAATCAAATAAAAGCACTGAGTAGGAAAAACAGTTCTGTAAGTCATTCACAGTGGGAGAAGAAAGATACAGAGAAAGTGAAGAGAGGTCCTTTTAGACTAGAGAACGTTTGAGATTGGAATGACATGATTTCACTCTCTCGTTATTAAAATTCATTGCTTTTTAAAATAGCACACTTATGCAGATGTTTTGGGGGTTTTTTTTGAGTAAAAAATGGGGGAAGCTATTCTTTAATTCACCTATTTCTTAACATTAAATCAGTCCTATCAGTTGTTCTTTGTGTAGCAGGTGTGAGTGGATCCAAGAGTAAAGAGTGCCACCATCAGGGCGACTGCCAAAGGGAAGCAGTTTTCTGGGACAGCTGGTTACTTCCTCCTTTCCCAGCTTCAAGGTTTACTTGTGAGAACATTATCCAAAATTCTCTTATCTGGTCTTACCTGAGCAATCAGACAAAGCTGACTGAGCAAGACACTTACAGGAGGTGGAGATTTCTCTGAAACCACATGTTTTTTTGAGGTTTCACATTTTTCTGGCTGTGGTCTGTGTTGTCTTTTGACTTTTTCATGCAATGGCAGCTAAATCTTACTCTTTTTTTTTTTCTTTCATTTTGTTTACTCTTTGGACAACATTTTCTTTGGTTTCATTTATTGAAAATCAATAGAATACTTATCATGCCTTCATTTGGTCTTGATGAAGATCAGACACGCATGTCAAAAGTTGCCTTAGCCCCTCAATTAACAATATATTGCAAGATCTCAATACACATGGCAGGCTCATTCTTCACATTTCATCCATACTGGGACTTCTTGAACTCAGAGGCATATAAACATGTTTTTGTTGTTTCACAAAATAAAAAAAAGACAAGAAAGTAAGTGGATTTCATTAGGAAGTTCATTAAAAGTGATGCATGCTGCAACAAGCTGAGTAACAAACTAAATTTTGCCTTAGGCAACAAGCAGAATTTATTTACTTTTTGCCCCTTTATCTTCCAACCCTCTTAAGTCAGACTGTGATGGATGAAGTGAAAAGAGCTTCCATGCCAAAATCTGAATTCTCAGCAAATTGCCAGCAGCTGGTATCATTCCAAATTAGACATAGGCTATTACTAGGGATCAGTTTATGCCATGATTTTAGTCTTTTTGACTGCTCGCAAATTATTTGTGAATTGGTTTTGATTTTTCATGTGCATTTGTTTGCAGTTGATTTTTGTTTGAGATACTATTAGTCTGGAGAAATGTTAATCATGTAGGAAACTTGTTTATCCCTGTGAGGGCTTTGTAGTATTTTGTAGATAACTCATCTTGCTATTTTCATTCTGAACAAGAGGTTATTTTCTACTTAGCATTTATTAACGTATTTTCTGAGAATTTGTTTTGTGAAAAATGTAAACGATGACAGACAGATCTGCAGTATGAACCATTCAGCAAGATTCTTTGAGCAAGCGTGCTCAGCTCTGCTCCTGTAGAAATGTTCCTGCAAATGAAACCTGTCCATCAAATGCTTTATTACTGGACAGTAGAGGCAGGTCACCAGTCACAGCAAGCACCACAGTAAAAACATATTTTCTTTGCAAGAACATGTAACATGTAATTCTGATTCAGTGATTTGTTTTACTTTATCAGTTTCTTTCAGATTTGTCAGCTTGCTAGACTCTAACTGACTGCATCAGCAAAAGGGAGAAATTAGTAGATATGTAAAACCAAAGTAGCACACCTGTTCCTTCCTTGTGCAATTCCTTCTTCATGGAATGTAGATAGTCTATCCATTTTTTCCAACAGAGATCATTTAAAGAAGGAAATTAACAGTGTTTTTATAACTTGCATATTCACTCCCTGACTCTTCTTGGCTCTCTTTCTAAGGAGCAGGAATCCCTCACTTTAGGTTTTATATTCCAAATCTCATGCTGCTCATTTCTGACCAAACAATACAGAAGAAAAGAAAGGCTGAAGCAAATTGTGTTGTTCCATGCTGTTAAGATGATTATATACACAAAAGGAACCTTACTCCAGTGCCAGTGAAATGAACTTGATCATCTGAAAAATTTTGGTGGGGAAGAGAGACTTCCTTCTATTTCTGCCTGTTGCTTGAACTAGTTATTTTTCATATTTATGGTAGGACATTTTGTTCAATGGAGTCTTTAAATGCTTGTATACTATCTTTACTTCATATTTCTCACAGCACAGAATTCATATTCATCATTCCTGACCATTAGAAGAAATTGTTCCAGAATAAGTCTTTCTTTATTCTCTGACCTTTTTTTTTTTTTGTTGATGATGAAGTTTTGGAACATTCTTTTTTCTCTTTTTCTCCTCCCCCTTCAGTCTTGATCTAGAATCTAAAGAGCTGTTCTCTCTATCTTGCTCACCAGAGAAAAAGCTGTCAGAAAATCTCGGGAGACTTTTGCCTCACAGGAAGAGACAGGTCTGTAACAAAAATGAATTCTATTTAAAATGGACTTTAGTTTGTGGCGATCTCACGAGCACATCTCTAATCAAAATGGAGTAATTGCTGCACCAAAGCACCATTTATACTGAATATACATTTCAATGCAGCTGAGCTTGAGAGGGAAGATTAAAATGATTTCAGGAAGGAATATGCATCCTTCAACAATGAGTAAAGGAATAATCTTTAGAGAACATGGAAAAGTGACTCTTCTCAGAAGTATAATTTTGGCTGCATGCAAAATGCATTAACATGAGAAAAGAGTGCTGTGATAAGGTTCTGTAATACTGAAGCTACATTTGTTTGTTCTGATGCTCTCTGTGTCACACTGGTATTTACTCCCTTACTGATCTGCATTATATGTCAGTATGCTTCTGTTGTTCTGGGGTTTCCATGGATCACATTGCTCCTTTCATTTTTCAGGTGCCACAGTGTTAACTGGGCTTGTGCTGCCTCCATTCAAGGCTGACAAATTCAGCAAGGATAAAGTCACCGATTCTTTTCATTATATATCCAAAACATCTTTGCTAATTAAAATTTACCTATACTTCTGAAGGTACTTAGTAGACTGATGTAGTTTTCATCGCTATGGAAGCTGCACCCCTTGTAACACCCCACTGATAGAGAAGTACTGCTATGATTTTCTTTTTACAGGCACAGGATTGCAATAGACAGACAAAGTGACTTCTCCAAGGTTACACAGTAAGTCTACAGCAAAGCATGGAATTATGTGAGATTTTGAAGCTTCAGGCTAGTACTGTAACTATTGGACAAAACATTTGTCTTCTTTTCAAGAACATACTGTATCCTAAATAGGAAAGTGACACAAATCCTTAGAGAAGAGAAAATTAATCCTAAAGCACACATTTCAAATCCGTATATAACATCATACCTCCCATCCATTTTTCCCAGTACATTTCTGAGACTTTATGTGTATCAAGTATCAGACAAGCTTAGATTCAGGTGCTAGTCTTTCTTTTCCTCTTCTAAATGAAAACGAACAAACAAACAGAAACAAAGAAAGAAACCACAACAAGCCTCCAGCCAACTAGGGAATTGCCTGAGTGTTCAAAACTTCAGAGTAGCATTACAGCTATTGGACTATACAGTCATCTTCTTTTCAAGGAATTTCAGCACCCTGAACAGAGAAGTGATAATAAGTTACTGCAAATATGAAAGAAAGTAGGACTGTTGCTTGATAACTTCACTGCAGAGCAAGTAGAAACATTAAAGCATGAAATGTTCATATTTTTAAACAGTGATTGATCAAGGTTCGGTGCAGGTAATATTCAGGTAGGAACATCAGAAAGGAAAAGGGGAGATCATGTTTTTATTAATTCTCTGTTTTGTTCATCTCTGCTTAAAGAGGAAAAAAGACTGAACTTAATTCAGTTTGTCCAAGGAGACTGGTTCTTAAAATGTGATTGTAAACTCTCTCTATCAATCTTATAAAAATCTTTTTTCCAACAGTTTTTTAAATGGAAAAGGAACAGAACAAGAAAGAGGCAACATGTGTTTTAAAGCAGGTTGGGTACTACTTGTGCAATCTATCTAACACATATCCTAACAGGCTGATTTTATTTCTTCTTTGATTTAGTAGGAGTACTTGGGTCCTTCCTTTTAGCATGAGTGATCTTACTGAAATAATGAAAGATTGGTAGGTTGGAATCATGAAAAAGAGGGTGGATAAAATACACAGTTCTCTTTCAAACTCTAGGATGGCTGTAACATTAAGTGACAGAAAAAAAGAAATCAAAACAAAAAAAAAGAAAAGAGAAAAACCATTATGATACAGATGTTTACAGACCAGTTTCAGAGTCAGTCTAGTTTTGGGCGTCCTCCTTTCTCAGATCTTTGACAGTCACACTTTTTTTAATGTGACAGTCACATTTGCACATCAAGGTAAAATGTTTGCTTTACACATTTAATTCACTACCACATTTTATTGATGTTCGTGTTTTAGTGAAATCCTTAACATTATGTTAATGTAAATCTATGTTAGATTCTATCCTTTAGAAGACAGAAGTGAAGGGATGTGTGAGTAGGATAGTTTTCTATGAGATTTATATTCATTGTTTCTGGCAAAACAATACACCTCGTATTATAGGAAAACAGAAATGTTGCCTTTAAAAGATAAAAGAACTATAAAATATAAAAATACAAGACATTTGACTCTGTCACTAAGCTGCCCTACTGACTGGAGTGACCCTCTCCAAACACTCACTCAATGACTATATAATTATTTACATCAGAATAAAATTTGCTTTACTACCTTCTACTGAAATTATCTATCTATTTGGGGAATTTCCTGAAAGAGTATGACATAGGAAGTCAGTCTCCATGGTCAACATAGCTTTGTCTGGCTTTATAACCAATTAATCAAACTTGATTTTAAAAATTACTGAGAACCCGTCCAGGACAGCCACTGTACTGCAGAGCACTCCTTAGAGACACAAGAAAATGATGTTCAAGTCCCTGCTACACATCAGACAAGCTGATTTCTTTGGAGCGGCATCTGCCACTGTGGTGGGTTGACCCTGGTTGGATGCTGGGTGCTCACCAAAGCTGCTTGATCACTCCCTTATTCAGCTGGACAAGGAAGAGACAATACAACAGAAAGCTCGTGGGTGGAGATAAGGACAGGGAGAGATCACTCACCAATTACTGTCAATTGCTAATTAAATCAGAGTAGGATAAGAAGAAATAAACCCAAATTTTAAAACATCTGCTCCCCACCCCTCCCTTCTTCCTGGGCTTGACTTTACTTCTGGTTTCTCTACCTCCTTCCCTGCATCGGTGCAGGGGGACAGGGAATGGGGGCTGTGGTCGGTTCACCACATGTTGTCCCTGCCACTCCTTACTCCACAGGGAGAAGACTCCTCACCCTGCTTCAGCGTGGGATCCCTCCCATGGGAGACCACCCTCCACAAATGCTTTGTTTCCCCTTCTTAAATATGTTACTCATGAGCCTTTGTTGATGGGTTTGGCCATGGCCAGTCCTGGATCCAGCTGGCGTTGGCTCCACTGGACACAGGGGAAGCTTCTGACGGCTTCTGACAGAAGCCACCCCTGTGTCCCCCTGCTTCCAAAACTTTGCTACACAAACCCAGTATAGCCACACTGCAGGAAGTGTTCCCAACACTGTTATTTGAGTACATTTGGGTACTTTTTCTGTCTGCATAAGGGAAGTGCTATCTGTGGGGTGAATGAATGGCTGACAGCCTTGTGCAGGAGACAGCCCGCTGTCCAGAGCTGCTGCCGGTGTCGCAGACTAACTAATCGCTGAGGTGCCACGGAAAGCATCATGACTCTTTCTGTTTTATCTTCTGTCTTAAAGGATTCCTTCTACAGTCCTTTATTTCTCATTGTGTAGAAGTTAACCTTTGGAACACTGAAGTGGAAAGCAATCGAGAGTCACATGTTGGAACAGTGAGAAATCTTTGGATTTATCCTTTCTTAAATGACTGCCATCAAGAAGATTAAAACACAGCCCTTTTTTTTCTTCCTCATCTATTCCATTCACTTCTAAGTAGATTAACACAGCTAAGTGATATGGATAACTGCATTAATACAAAACATCTTCTGTGAACACTTTCTTTGCTACCAAGCTTCAAGTTGTCACAGTTAAAATCTGTGGACCACAAAGTTACAATCACCTGCGCAAACAACAGCAAATTTAACTTTGTTGTCTTTGTTGTTGTGCTCTCTTGTTAATTAAGAAGCAAACAAAGTTATTTTTCAAGTGTCACTTTGTTTTTCAACTTCAGAAAGCATCCATAAAGAATTTCAGAAGGGGTATCAATACTGCAGCCTAAGAGTAGACCTTTGCTATCTCTTTGTTTTAAATCTGCCATGACTTTAAAGCAAAGCCTGGGGTTCAGGTTGTAGCAGCGTATCAAGAAGACTAGAAGTAGGTTTTTCTGATACTCCAAGTGATTGTTTCAGCCACATGGCAGTTGTTGTGGGCATTGCTTCAGGTGAGATGATGCCTTCAACAAGTTCAGTTCCTGAGCCTGTTGTAATGCATCGTATGTCTCCAGAGTCTCTTATTGAAAAAGCTATTTTCACTGGGGTAAAATGGGTTTTGCTAATAGCAAACTTTGCAAAACTGAACTCAGCTGGGTCATGCTATATATAATTGAAACTATACTCTTCCTTTCAGTTTTCCTTAGGGCAGCAGAGACATAGCTAATCACTGTAATTAAGTCATTATAAATATACATTGATTATTCTGAAGCCTGTGGTCTGTTATAAAATCCCAGCATTACTGTGCTCAAAAACATCACTTTGACATATTACTATTACAGCATTGCACTCCAGCAAGATAGTAAACTATTCAGTATAGTCGTCTCAAGAGAATGAGGGATGGAAGAGATATAAAACCAAAAACTTGGTACTGTATCCTCTAATATTGATTTTAGGAAAATGGTTTAGTGCTTTCTGTAAAGGGCTTTGTTTTGACTGGGAGAGTCAGACTTTTGCTCTATCTAAACTACTGAGGCTAAATCTGCAATACTATTTAAATAGAGTTTGCAATCCAGCTTTTTTTAAAACAATTCATCTGTGGATTGATAGAAGCTAAAAGAGGTAAAAGGTAGAGATGCGAGTGGCTGGCAACAAAATTAATAGTATGGGCAAATTTATAATATGTATCATAATTTTGTATATCACAATTTGTGTGTTTCATCTGAACGTTTTGTCAGGCAACTACTATCTCAACATAAACTGGATGAGAGAAATCTTTTCTCTTTCTGATAACTAGTGAACAGATCAGTTCTAATCCTTTTTATTTCCCTAATCCAACCTTACTGATTTTGCAACATTGTTACTTTTGTCAAGGAAATTACTTTAAAATTCATCTCCTATCAGAAGAGACCTGGAGTCCTAATGTTGAGCAACAATGCTGAGACAGTTAATTTTATTATTATTTCTTGTTATGCTTTTTCTATCTATTTAGAGTCTGATTCTCACTTCAGGGTCCTTGGCTCATTATGAAGTTGGTGATTTTGCTATTTTTTGGTGCTGTATGTATTAGAACACAACAGCTCCAGAACTTCATGGCCTCACCTGCCAGTGATTCTCAGTTATCTCTAATTATCAGTTATCTCATTAAAAACAGTAAACTTATCCCTCACACTCATTTGTTTTCAAAGAGTATCATGGAGAAAAGAAAATGCAGTAGATTAATTATGGGAGGCCACTGTGCTGTGCAGTCACCATTACGCATTAGCAGTTGCTTGTCCATAGTGCTTTTGTTTATCTGAACTTGAACAAGAGTTAATTTTGCTCTTCTTCAGATTTGTGAAAGCTTTCATAACATACAGCTGAAGTGTAAATGTTACTCAGGAGGATGCAGTGGATCACCTGCTGGGATCAGTAGTGTGTGATTTTGAAAGTGGCTAGATCTCTCAGTGCTGCTGGATGCCATCCTGTCATCGTCCAGAAGAGAAAGCAGGCTTTGCTTTAGCGCTGTGAAATAACACCTGGCAAGGAGGCACAGAGAAGCAAATTCAGTATCTTTTAGACTCCACTCCCCACAGCAGTAGCTTGAACTCTTTCTTTTCCTCCTGTCCTCTGCTGGAACCAGCCATTACTTGAGGACAGGGGTTCCTCCTTCAGTCATTATGAAGGCTTGGCCTTTTGGTCGGCAGAGCCACATGTTAGGATCACAAGAAGTATGTGGTCCACTAAAGCAGAAACCTTAGGATGCTCAGTTCTATGTAGATTTGAGAGAAGGACTGAGATGTAGGATAGTTGTAGTTTGTCTAGCTCAGTCTTGGAAAACTGCAGGGATAGGAAGCCCACAACCATTTGGGGCAATGTGGACTCCACAGCTTTTTGTGAGAGAAGTTGTACCACTCTCCTGGTAAAGAAGACTTTAATAATAACCAGCCAAATGTTCCAAATCATTGTCTGTTTCCATTGTCCTTCATTTTACAGTTGAACTTAATGATCTTAAAGGTCTTTTCCAATTTAAATGCGTTTATGACTATGATTTTACCTCCTGCCACTGCTAAGAAGTATTTATCATCTGCAGTTTTCATGAGTTAAATATTTGGGGCCAATCCATGGAGACTTTTTTTTCACGTGGTTTCATCAGCTTCATATCAAGCCTATATACAAATTTCACTGTCTCTGATTTGGTAACCTGGGCTCTGCAAACTTGAAAAACAGCATTATTTGGGATGATTTGTACCATGCCTGGTTGTAACACTGGCTTTGGTTTGCAGCAAAGGAGAAGTTTGAATGTTTCAAACCAGGCATTTTGCAGATCAGTAGAGAATGACTGATCTCTATGCCCCTAAACATTTCCATTGTTTTGCTTCTAATATGTAATTCTATGATGGAGGTTTAAAAAAAATATAAATAATTGCTGACTACGTAATTCCACTGAAGTATTTTAATTCTGTGTTTTTAAAGCTGTGTATTATTGTGCCTAAACGCCAGGACAAATATTGCTTGAAAGGTTTTTTATAAAGAAATAGGTCTATTTTCTGGCTTTAGCTGAGGTACATCCAAAGATACACTTAAGCACCAAAAAATTAGTCTAATGTAGTAAAACAGTTAAGTGTGACCTTAATTCTAATGATTACTTTAATTCATAGTAATATCTAAAGAGTACTTAAATTTAGTCCTTTGATCCAGAGTACTAGTTTTATTTTCATCTTTTTTAGTTCTTGATGTCTATTTAAAAGTGCTGTCCTCATGTTAACTTCAAATTTCGGATCGTGTCGGTAGAAGACCATTTAGTATTCATTTATTATCTGCAGTAACAATATCAGCAATATATTCTGACTTAAAAGCTGATCTATATTGGACAACTCTGTATGTGCAGCTGCTTTTTGAATTAGAATGTAGCATCCTTAACTGGGTCATTTCCAGGTTTGGTCCTACTCCACAGAACTGAAGATGGTGACATCTTTGTAGCAGGCAATAGACAGACCTGAAAGGAGAGTCATCAGAGAACTAAACAGGATAAAAGAACTTGGATGGATAAGATATTAAGAATGATACTGACATTGCTCTTATATTAGTATGAATACTGAGAGAAGTTAATCTAATACAGTAGAATTGCATTTATACAACTGAATACTACATCTTATCTCCAGACTTTCTGGAACTCCGGACAAACTTGACTGGCACTTTCATCCTTCAAAGGTAAATTAATTGAATATCATATAAACTAATTGAAGTTCTTACGGGAAGACATAATAAACTTGCTTATTTAGCATGGAGAGGAAAGCTTTTACTCCACTTTTTGTGGTAGTGCAGTAAAAAATTGGTCAAAATTCTGTACAAAAGATTTTTCTAAATATACTGTTACTCCCATCCCTATATATGATCAACCTGTTGGCAAGTGTTTTGCATGCTCCTGAGCGGTTGCAAACCATCCCAGCAGTGATTTAGATTTTAAGTCTGCTAAAGGCATGCAGTTTCTGAAACTTATTGAAATCCTTTAGGCTAAAGGGTGCTGTATAAATCTAGTATGCTTTAAAATATTTTTCCCTGTTGATGGATGCATACATGTTTTCAAACATGAAGCAAAGATTGCACTGGGAATTTTGCAGTACTGATGGGATATTGTCACCAGCATCGCAGTGGTTATTGAATAATATGCATATTAAGGAAGACAACTGAGAGCAGAGGTGACCTCAAGGTGAAATTTCAATCAGTTCATTGCAGCTCTTTCTGGGAACAGGAGCGATCCCATTATTTTGATCCATACTGTCAATTGCAATACAAGCATACCCTTTAGTGAACCTTTCTAAAGCTGTTTATACTTACAGATTAGGATTCACAATCTAGTTTCCTTTGCAGCGCATTTAGGGATCATCTGCTGCATGTGCAAGTCTAAGTTTTTTATTGAACTATATTCATTTCCCTTTCTTTTTTTTTCCTTTGGCTAAACTCATTATTCATTGACAGAAGCTCTTATTGCAGTAGAAGAAATGGCCATGCTCTTTGTAGAGTTCAGACATAGAAGAATGATAAAAAAAGGTTTGGCTAAATAGTTTCTAATAATTTCTATGTTTTACAAAAACTTTACAGTTCTTGAAAACCAATGAAATGTCAATATATTCATTCCTGTCTTTGTGTTTGTGAGGAAATTGGTAAACTTAACTCATCAAACCTATTTACTTTCTCTTCTTTCCCCCATGAAAATAAAATACATTATCTGCTCACCTTAAATAAGATGTGTCTATTCTCTTAGAAAGGTGCCTAAGGAAATTTTCAGTTCCTGATTTAATTTTTCCTTTTTCCCCACAGAAGATAAGCACCTTCAAAAGTTATGAGAAAGTGCTTTAAACTCACCTTTAAAAGACACAGATTTAGCTACTATGGGGATGTGTGCAGGGAGCTGCAAGATTCTACTTCCTCTGAGTCCTTCAACATTGTTGCCAGACCTTGCAGAATTATGTTTTTTAACAGCAATAAATTAGTTGGTGTTCTGACAATCTCAGGTTGCCACAGGTTCTCGGACCATAACAGCTACCCTTCTGTTAACTCATCACTGAGTGGAGGGGCCTTTCATGCAGCATCTTGACGCTGAAACCATTGCCAAATACAAGAGGTGGATTCACATCATTCCTCTGCCTGAGACCGCTTAATCCCATTTTATCCCAACTGTCCAGAGAGCCCTAATTATGCCAGGCAATAGCACAGAGGGAAGCATCGTGCCTTTATTTTGTTGATGATATTCCATTTTACTTAAAAGGATTCAGGACTTGCCAGGCAAGGATTACCAGCATTAGCTTGGCTGTGTAACCAGCCTGAGCTGTCTTGATACCCAGTCCTTGTCTATTCACATTATGTCTATTTCACGTAAAAATACGTTGTTACTGAACTTCAGTTTTGCTCAAATCAAAACTTTCTCACGAGGCAGGAGTTACATCTGAAAGCAGCACTGGCTAAATCACACAGATTACACAGGAGGCCTGGAGGCACTCTGGAATTCAGGATTGCAGCCCCAGATTATCCTCTCCTTGAAGTATTAATTCACTAACACTATCTTTCTAGGTATCATTGATTCGTCATTTCCCTGTTAGGCCTGTGATTTTTTGTGAAGATAAAAAGAAGAAAACTCCTGATGTAATCCTACACTAAGCCTTAAGAGGAACAGTGTGGGACTTGTTTTATCATACTCCAAGTTTTTCGGAAGCGGAGTAGCTGGGTGGTTTTTTTTTGCTGGTGGTGGTTTTTTTCATCACCATTATCGCCATTATTCTAGCTCACAGTACCAGAAAGTCCCTTGTGGTTATGAATTGAAGTTAAAATCTATAGTTGCACACTGACAAGTGTATATTTTTAGGCAGGAATACAAAAAAACAACTGGATTATATATAAACCTCTAAATTTATTTCACACAAAACAAGCTTTTTCAGCTTTAACCACACAACCTCTCTTTAACTTGATTTAAGGTTTTATATTTCATTTGATAGTCACTGAAATGTATTGCATTGTCTCAAAGTGATACTAAATTCTGAGCTGCCATCACCAACAGGGCAGTCTTAATTTATCCATCTGTAGTATAAGAAGAGAGAAAAACATTTTAAAAATGGAGAAAGAGCACTTTGCTGAGGTAAGGCTTCAAGTAGACAAGGAAAATTAGTTTTTTCCTCTCACTGCTCAATTTGCAACCTGGAGCAGTGAGAATTCAGTTCTTAAATAGTGTGTCAACATATGTATCTCATCTTTTACTGGGGCATTGTCCTGCTGTTTTTACAGTCTCTGGAGTGGACCAGTACTGAAACTTGACATTTTATGAAAATTAGGATGATTTAGTAACAGCAGTTTGATTCAAAAGTAACCGTGTAATTGGTTAGATTTTTTTCTGTAAATGTTTATGTAAATTGTCAGTGCTCAGTCTTCACTTGTAGCGTGGAGGGGCTTTTGTTTATTTCTTTGTGGAGGTTTTTTGGGGTTTTTTTGTGGTTGGGTGTTTTTTTTTGGGGGGGGGGGTAGTTTGTTTCTGTGTGGGTTTTTTTGTTTGTTTTTTTATTTGGGGTTTTTTGGTGCCTTTATTTTTTCTAAAAATATGTTGTTGTCATATCTCAGCTTTTGGAATTAGAGAGTTCTCTAAACACAGATAATGCAGGGGTAGATATCTTCCCACATATTGATAAATTACAGATTATTTATAAATTTTCTTTCTTTTTAACTTTTATATAAGGCAGTAACAAAATTAAAGATAATTGACTTCCTGGGTCTCTCTTTGAAGTCTCTCATGGAGTGTTTATAGTGACTTCAATGAGCCAAGGTCCCTACCCCTAAAATTTACCTTGGAATAAAAATGAGAGGCCACATTAAGAGCTAAGCTGTAAGCGAATTGTGGCACCTTTATGATATCCCCAGATGCATCATGAGCGAAAAACAATCTCATCATTGAAAGAATTGGGCCTTCAGGCAGCACTGACAGCAGTGACACCGTAGTCACTGGCATGGAAGATGAATGCAGTGAATTCAGGTGAGTGCTCAAACTTTAAAGGAAATGGGTATAAAAATCTCAGCAAGTATGTTATTTTTTGGAGAACGCAGACCCAACAGAACATCCTTCATTTTCTTAAGACAGGTGGGCTCTATGCACAGACAGCACTGACAGTCAGAAATTTTAATCCCAGTTTACATGCAAATTCTGCCTGTGATCTTCACAGGCGACTCACATTGCTTATTGTCCTTTAATTCTCATTTCCTAAAAGGGGCGTGTCAGAGGGTTATTTAATGAAGAGAATTTTACATCTCAAACAATTACCTTTGGAACAACATATTGAGGGAATGCATATTGAGAGATTATCGTCTCGTGCAGCAACAGTGCAAGTTTTAAATCCAATAGTGGCCCGGGAAGTGCCTGGTGGTCCCTGGATTCCCACATTTCCCAAGACAGCGTTGAACATCCCCACTTCCCTGTGAGCTCTGGCATCTCTCCAACACTGGGACTGTCCAGTCAGACTGTGCAGCAGAAGGGAGAGAAAGCAGAGGCAGCACATTTGAAGAAAGCAAGTGACTTTGGCCAGCATTCGCTTTTCTCCCTGATAGCATTGTCTCTCCTGTGACAGATTAACTTCCTTAGGCAGTCCCATCGGGACTGCAAGGTTCTGGGTCTGAAAAAGCTACCAAAATGGAGTGTTTGGCCTGGCCTGAACTCAGACTATTGTTTTGTAATAAAAGTTATAAATTGAACTCCAGCAAACGGTCTGAAGTGACTAAATGGTGCAGCAGACAGAACAGTCTTTGAGTAGAGGCCTTATAGCTTCTCTCTCAAGAACGTCAGCTCAGACATAACCTGAGGTCTGTACCATTGACATCGTGCACCTTTATTCCTATTTTGCCCGGTCTTTTCATCTGCTGACTGCTGTTCATGTTTTCATTACTGAATAGGGAAGGCATGGGAATTCAGACACCTTCTTCAGAACATAACAAGATTATAAGAGGAGTCATGAGGCTGTTACCTCTGTTCGTTGTTTGCATTAATTTAGACTTAGTAACAATGAAAATCCCTTTTCCCTGTTCAGTTACTGGGTTCTTAAAGCTGTCAACTTGTCCTGGTTGGAAACAGAATTTCAATAAAACCCTTCTCAAAAGACTGCAAGAAATGTTCCTAAGCCAACTTATTGTCATTAAACAGTTAGTAAGAAGATTCAGCTTAAAACACTGTGAGTTGGCCACGCACTTCATTTAATTAACACTGATTCTGAAAGCACAATACAAATTTTAGTGCTTTTTTTTTAATCACTCTATATTCCAGTTGCAATGATTCTAAAGCTTATATGATTATAATCATCATGCTCACAGTAAAAGGATTTTTCCCATGCCTTCCATTCCTTAAATTGTTTTTAGATTTCCCAAGGGACACACATTATATAAGATTATGATGATAAAGATTTTAAGGCAATTATGTTTCTTTAGTTGGAAGCTGAAGTTAATGTTTTTGAAGACTGCATTCCCAAGAGCCCTGGTAAAAGCAAAAGCCATGATGCCCCTCCTTTACATCTTAGTCGACCAATCATCAAAAATAAGGAAGAAAGGGTAGCCTATCGTTGTGAACCACAAGTCAATGTTTCACTTAATATATCTGCTTTTGGTTGACTAGAAGATATCTGTAAGAGAACATTAACAAACACTGTAATTTACTGGGGTCAGCCAGGTCAGTAGCTCTGTGACTCTGAGCCCTCTTAAATTATGCTATCAGCTTTCAAAACCTTATTAGGTTTAACCCATTTCGGCGCCACTGGCTTCTCGGAATCACCAATACATCTCTAATCAGAAAACCTCGGAGAAGCCAATCAGCTGCTATCAGAAACCTCAGTACAATTTTGTGTATTAATATTTCAGAAAGCATGTAGGAACACATGCTCCCTGCTGAGCATTACAACCAGGCAGGCTACAATAACAGCAGAGATTGATTGCCAGTAAACATGGCCAGAGAAACTGCTGTCTCTTGTCTGGCTGTGGATTTGGTAACCAAAGAAAGGAAAATGAAATGGGTTATTTGGCTGGCGATTAATAAATTACCATAACTGTCACGCGGGACGACACACAGAAATTGCACCTCTTACAGGAATAGAAAATACCCAAAACGGTGTCTAAGGGCTAAAGTTTTTGCGTCATTAACCTCTGTCTGATATTACTGATCTTTTCTTTCTTTCTCATGCCACCTCTGGTGGAAAGGCACACAGCATATCCTCGGATACGAGCAGCTGTGCGTCCCCATCACGGCTCAGGCGGTGACTGCCCTGAGTGCACAAGCCACTGGTAAGATAAAACAGAACGTGTTCCCAGGGACGAGAAACCCACCATCTCGCTGTTCTCACATTGGAAAGTTCTTTTTTTCAAACAAAAAAATCACATGACACTGTGGTGTCTTTTTTTGCAGCGTGGCCCCACAGCCTTTGCTGTGGTGGATGAGGGGATGGGTGATGCTGAGGGTCCATCCTTTAACTTGGCAAAGGGTCACAAACATGAGGTGGTGGCAGCAATGGCACATTCCTGTTTCCACATCTATTGTAAAGGCAGGAGGAGCGGGGCAAAGGCTGCTGGGGTCCCCCCTTCAAAGTGTATGTGGTTTTTAATTTAATTTTTTTTTACACTTTGGACTGATTTTGTGTCCTTAGAGGCAACACCTGTTGGTGTGGGTGTGTTCCCCTGCTGTCCTTGGAAGGATCAAAGCCGCTGCTGAATCTCTACTTCTAAACTTCCAATTAAACAAATTGAGGTGTAATGGGAATGTTGAGTGTTGTGGCAGAATTAAGTCTTGCTTATATTTAAAAACACCGCCAAGAAAATACTTACAAAATCAGTGTTTTGCTGACTCCTTTGCTATCAGGTGAGGTGTCATACGTGTGGAGCAGGTGATTGAAATAAAACACCAGCAATTATTTGCCTCAGCTTTAACTTGTTTACAAGTTATCTCTCTGAAAGCTGCCAAAGTAAGTAGTAAATTTATAAACTAAAAAAAAAAAAATAAAAAAATTCTTTCAACTGGAAAAGTATGTCTGTACACACATAATGCTTTAGTGTTTAGCAGTTTCTTACCTTGCCTTCTTTTTTTTTGCACTAGACTGTAGAAGTTAATGATAATTTGGGTTGCTGTTATGAAATCAGCTTAAGGGGCCCTTCAGGACTGTCTCATTTCTTCAGGCTTTATGTAATTTTTTTTAACTTCCTCCAGGCTAGTGCACAGAACCTGCTTTTGTTCCTTGGGACTTATGTAAATAAACTATGTAAAGAAACTAACTGAGGTTCAAATAGAGATATACCTGTTGGACTCCATGGGTTATGAAGACCTATAGACCAAAGAAAATTACTAAAACTGAGATTTACATTATAGTCTAGGAACTTACCAAGAGTTGTTCTGACTCCAGGGAATCTAAATTTGAGATGTCACCAAAAGCCACTAAAACATAGGAAAACAACAAAGCTCTACTCCACCCCTACCCCATATCGATGTTAGTGAGTTTAGATTGGAGTTGTCCTGGGCAGATCAGAAATATGTGTGGTATTGCAAGAGCAAATCTTGATGGCTCTTGGTACTTTAAAATCACAGTATCTGCTGGAGCAGTTGATGCTCTACCATATAAAACCCTAGTTTTATTTATTTTTTAGTATTCTTCTGGATCTATAAGGAGTTTTAGACACAATCCCCTCACCAGCAAAAATTTCCTTCATGCTTTCATATTCTCTTTTACTACTGCCTTCGGATCAATGTAGTGTGGTATGCTCACTCTTTGACTTAAATCTTTTCTGCTTTGTGTGACAGATTATTAATATTAGCAAGAGTGACAGACTTACCCTGATCTTGTAAGATAGCTGGGAAGTTAAACTGTTCATGGAGAATCTCTAGTTCTCAGTTGTATTCCGAACATGTTCTAGTCTGTTACATAAAATGAAGTATTTGCGCTTCTCTGCTAAAGACTGTAACTACTGAGGGATCTCAAACAAAAAAATGCCCAGACCTTAAAGAACTACACTCAGTTGTTTAGATTGATCCATTTCGAGCAATCAATAGTCTTCTGGGGATTTTTAGACCCCTTTTTACCTTCTGATCAGTATTTTCATTGGTAGAGATATTTCATTTCCCTTTTAGAAGTAAGAACTG
Organism: Grallaria varia; assembly: GCA_013396735.1. Classification (NCBI taxonomy): domain Eukaryota; kingdom Metazoa; phylum Chordata; class Aves; order Passeriformes; family Formicariidae; genus Grallaria; species Grallaria varia. Next base: position 664,984 of record VWZG01000859.1, read on the forward strand.
TCTTTGACCTTGGCCAGTCATTTGATAGCTCATGCATGTTCCGTGTGCTCCCAAAGCACTGCCAAGAGCTCCAGGTTCATGCCAGCCAGCCAGTTTGCATGTCTTAGAATGGCATCCAAGATCAGATTATTTGAAAACATATTCTTGCTGTCTAATTTCCTTTGTAGTTTTCAGAGTGATTGACAGTTTTAATGGTCCAAGAAAATCGCTAATGCATAAGCAGGTGATTAAGAATGACATGGAAGAATAATAGGGACTTTGGAGAGCAGGAACCAATGTGGAGGAAGCTTAAGGAGATGACAAACATCACAGGCCAGAACACAGACAGAAATTTTTTTCATATTTCCTTCTTCTGTAGCATACTTATAACAAGTTTTGTGCTGTCCATGATTTGTTTTATTATATTACAAGTCTTCATCACCTGAGGAAAGGAAATTTTTAAGAATTAAACATTTTGCAAACAATTTTGAAGATGAGTGTTCAAGGTTTAGAATTTATTATGTATTTATCGATCCATGTAGCGCTTACTTTGATAGTGGCTAAAGGAGGAGGTTTTAGACACTAGTTTATAATGTCAAAATGCAAAATTTCTCTTGAAGAGGGGTGGCACCAAGAAGGAAAAAGCAACTGTGTCTATCAGTAGCTAACTGTGGTACCATTTTGTCAGTTAACAAGGAAAAAGTTACAAATAAACACAGAAAAGAGGGTTTACCCAAATATATCTCCTAATTTCAGGGTAGCAACATGTCTCTAGTGATACCTTTTTTCGAGGACAGAAAGGCAAAACTATTTGATAAAACTTTTTTAGAAACAGTTGCTAACCAAGAAGCTGAGTATCTTCTGGGAATTCACTGAGAAAGATGAAAAAAGGGAACATAAAGAAATATAAAATTGTTCTTCTAATTGCTGATATCACATTTAAAAAGTAGAGTTGTAGCTCCTAGTGCTCCTAGTTCTGTAAAGGAAAAGAGAAAGTTAATCTTTAATTCCAAAATTATTCCACAGCATTATGAAGATAACCATATTAATGCCAATCTGACAAGAGAAAAAGATAAAGCTCTCTTACAGTATTGGGATTTTTTTATTCTCTAGAATGATGCTGGGACGGGGGTAGAGGACTGCAACTTCTCACTCATCAAGGCTGACCCACCTCTTAATCTTTTATGCATAGATTTTTATGACAAGATTATGGAAATCCCAGCTCATCCAGTTGTCCAAGGCTGGATCATATGAAATCTCAAGCACACAAGGAACATTACTAGCTATGATTATAATCATGGAACTCATTTCTTGAGTGAGTAATCCCGATACAAGCAAGTAAACAATTTTTTAATATATTTTTACCTGCCTAAGCACTCTGATCTCATTTTTTGAAGTGGGACTGTTGGCCTGAATATGGATTAAAAGATCAGAGAAATTATGAAATATATGAAGTCGCTCATACCTGTTTTCTGGAAAAGGCTTAACATGTCAAAGTATCTTTGGAGAAATCCATGTCTATTTCTAATCTGATCAGTGTAACTAAAATGATATTTTTTATGGTTTAGACTGCTTGAGGACCCTCCAGGAATGGTCTTACATCCCTCACCCTCCTCCTTTTCTGCGACTTAAAAGGCTTCGAGGTAGCAAATATATAGTTAAGGAGAAAAGGATTTAAATATAAGAAAGATCAGTACACGTGCATGCACTTGATCACAGAAATGTTGAGGAAATATGTTCTCCCAAGGGGAGGATGGGATGAGGGCGTTACAGATGTCACTGGTGCTCATCTTGTAGTAATTTCATATTTTCATACTCAAAAATTATCCTGATTAAATAGCAAGCTAGAAATTAAACCACTTCTTAAAATAGTCTTGAGGCAGAAATCTTCATGCAATGTAAGAAAATATATTTTCCTCAGTTAAGGAAAACATTTGCATTGCTTTTTTCCTAGCCAAGGAGGTGGGTCTGGGAGAAGCAGTTTGATTCTGCTTCCACAAGGATTCGAGCAAAATCTTATTCTGCTGAATTAAAAACCCAGGCAAGCTTGCCTTTCATAACAACAAGAGGTAAAGGCCTTCTTCCACGTTGGGTCCTGGAGGTCAGCGTATCTAGATGATGTGATCTTCAAGGGGGCTCAGGTTTTTGCTTAGTCCACAGTCTCACCCAGGAACCCTCTCCACTTCTATCAGGATTTTCTTGATGTTCTTCTTGGCTTCATCTTTCCACAACCAGGGTCTGCAGTACTGTTTCTTCCATCAAAGTTTCTAAGCCTTGTTTTTAATGCACATCTCAATTCAATTTTTTTCCTTGCCTTCCACCTCCTACAGTTTTATTTTGACTCCATTTGCTTCTCCAAATATCCCAGGAGCTATTATTTTAAAGAATGACAGAGATTTCTTCCCCCACTCTATCACTACCTGGCTTCCAGCAATGCAAAACTGATGAAAATCAATGATGGTCTGGCACAGTTTTACATAACGTTGTTTTTCTGTCCCCTTTGTGGTAGCCACATCTTACCTTTACAATTTCCTAATTATGCATGGCAGGTTCAGAATGAGTCTGTATTTGACTGGAGGAATGCAGAGAAACTGATGTCAGTGAACTAAATGTTTTGCTGTGGCTTCATGTAATGCAGTTATTACTTAAAACGTAAAAGCTCGTGTGGTGGTTGGGTACTTCCTTCCGAGTTAATAGCATCTCCTGCACTTTTTACAAGCTAAGTTGTAATTCATAGAAGAAAACCCTGATACACTGAGAAGCACTCCACGTGTGTAGGGCAGTACAGGTGCAAACACACACACAGTCCTAATGAAATATGTGCTTTCTCACTGCACATCACCCATCCAGTCTTTTTTTCTCCAAGTGTCAGCATCAATAAGCACTTCTTGCAGAATTGTTTTAATTTCATCAGTATGACTGCAAGCTTCGGGGCCTCTGGCTGGCTTTTCTGCACCTTGTTCACACATCTCCCCTAATCACAAGTCTGTAAAGTTAACTCTTGTTTACAGAATTTCCTGCCAACTGTTGTTCACAAATCATTCCTGATAACCTGTAGTGAAGTAAACATCCTGATGAAAGTTCGTTTGTTATGAAGCTTCAAATACACTCGCCTGTTGTTAACTCTACTTGGAAATTATGTGTATTTGGATGTCAGAATTATATTGATGTTTAGCTATTGGGACGGAAGTTGGGAGATTAAAGCTGTACTTAGCTGGTTTAGATTCATTAGAATTTAAAGAGCCGAAAAATAGTCAGGTAGTAGTGTAGATTTTAATTCATACAAAGTTTAGTAGTTAATAACCTGATAGTGGATTGCTGGAGTCATCTTATTGGTGTCAACAGGTGATGAAGAGTCTCTGTACATTTGGGAGGATGGAAACATTTATGCATGCATATAAATTAGTACATATGTCCCCAATTTAATGTGTTGCAAAGACAGTGCATATTGAAAGAGATTATCATTTCATTTTCATGAGTCTAAAAAGATTTGTGGCCTGTACCATTTCCTTCATTAAACCCATTTCTGAAGAAGGGATGTTTGCTTTTTTCTTGAAAATAAAGCAATTGTTCTGAGGTAATGCATTCAAGACTGCAGACAGGCATGATAATATTAGTGATTATTTAGATGAACAGGTTTAGTTACTCTTCAAAAATTGTCTTTTACATGTTCTGGAAGTCAGGAGTACTCCATAAAGCCATCTAATTTGTGTTAATTTATGTAAAACCAGGATATTTTTGTATGACTCATAAGTAAAAACAATTGCAGGTTACAGAGAAGAATTTTTGATTTTTTCCCCCCAAGAATTATGAAAAAGCTGTCAAGAAAACTGGTTTGAGTGTTAGCGGGTTAGAATTGATGAACATTTCCAGGCTTTTTTTTTTTTTTT
>VWZG01000859.1:669204-732348 GCA_013396735.1 Grallaria varia
TAACTACAAAGCCTTCTGACAGTGTAGAGATTAAGGTTATTGCTTTGTAATGTTACTTTGTGAAATAGTTGCTTTTTGATATAAAACAATATTTAGGATATTGCAATAATTAATTTCACTTGCAGTGCATATGAGAGAACAGTTCTGTGTCTGTTAGGATGTTTTTGATTTGTTGATTACATGACCAAATTTTTTTCTGATTGTTGAATGTTTTCAGTTGGACATGGGGCTTAAAGAGCTTGAACCCTCGACAAAACTACCCCCAATCCACAAATGTGAAACTTTATAGATAACAGGCAGGTGTTCACTATAATATTTAAATGTATTTTTTCCTATTTAAATATTCTTGCTGCAGAACAAGAGCTTTATGGCTTATTGAGGCTTCTTGCACACTGTTGACTTGCATTCTCAGAGGAAACTGAGTTGCATGTAATACTCAACAAAATTGTTCAGCATTATTCACTACTACCTTAGAAGATAATATAATGAAATTTAGTATCCAGCCAAAGTCTGAATAACTGCTAATGGTATCCTGTCAGAGTGAATCAGAAACTCAACACTGGACAGAGCAGTAAGTGTTGCTCATTTTCAACATTGCCAGCAGAAATAACAGAACAAATGGGCAGACACAGCACTGTGAGTTATCTGTGTAATTGGCACCATCTAAAGCTGACCTTTAGGTTTCCACAGCTTAATATATGTCTTGGGTACACAGCAAGAAGAGAAATAATGAAACTGACAGACTGGACTCATAATTGAAAAAAATATATAATCCATTTTACATCGACACATAATTCTTTGAGATTCTGGAAGCCATCCAGAATCCATTTTAGTATTTTCAGACAAATGGCTGACTCTTTAATGATCGGCTATTTAAGGTCAACAATTTAAAACAGAGTGGTGTACTTGTTCCAAATGAAATTTAATGTTTGAAAAAGAGTTTAATGTTCAGCTATATGTGCAGCATCTGAAAACATAAATTGATCTCCTAGAAGGCACATACCTGCATATGTATGCATTTACATGCATATCTCATGATGTTAATAGTGTTGTAAAGGTTGATCAGTTTGATTAAACACATTTGTCATTCTTTAGTAATGTACACAGGGTCATGTGCATTGGTTATTAAATATTCTGTCTGCTGTGACATATTGAAAAACACATGGCATGTATACCCAAATCTCATCTCAGACCTCACTTTTCTAATTAATAAACACTGTGGCAAAATTTTGCTCTGGGCATATTTTGACTTTTACTGCATATGTTTTTAAAAGCGTGTCCCAAATGCTGGTCTGTTGTGTTACAGCATTCTTTATTTCATAGCTTAGTAATCACAACAGACTTTTGTAGGTGTACTGCCTACAGAAAAACAGCATTGTGGTCAATGCAGTTTATTTAAATGAAAAGAAACCATCGACTGTGTTAATATTCTCAGCATTGCACATAACTGAACCAATGCTTTGTTGTGTTCCAGCAGTGATATACAAAATAATACCTACAGCAGGATGAGGTATAGTTCACAGAATTACACAGTGCTTTTAACTTGAATAAAGCTAGAGCTTAAGAGAATTAATTGCAACATTGGATGTAGAGCACTTTGGATTATCTTTCTTGATCATTTGATTGGAAAAAACACTTCCTACACATGCTTTCTCAATACAAGATTAGAATAATTACATCTGAGTAAATACCTCAAAAAAAAAAAGACCCTCATGTGTTTACACTGAGTAAAACAATATGCTAAATTGCCCTTGCCTGTGCTTATACTTTCCTCCTGCTTGGCCCAGCTGTTTTAGTCAATAGTTTAATTTGAAAAATGTGTGCAGAAAAAGCTGATTTCCCTAAGACTTTTCAGTCAATGTTTTTGAAGTTACCAGTTTCAAAACACAGTTTTAATTGCTCAAAAATACCATCATAAAAAGATTCTTGGACCTGTCCAATTGTAGATCACATAGTGTGTGTTCAGTTCTAAATAGAGATCATTGGATACTAGTTTAGATGATTTGACAAGTATTACTCAAGTATGCCAGCTAAACTGCTATGACACACTTGGACAATGCAAAGTGAGCGCAAGGAGATCAGGTCCTTCACCTCCTTCTCTGGAGATGGTGATGAGATGATGCCAGTTTTGCTTGGAGCCTGGAGAAAAGTGGGGGCCTGTGATCAATATTCCCTTGGTATCCCTGTCTAATCATCACTTAGCTTGAAGTGACGGTGCTTTGACCAGAGGGCTGAACCAGGGGACATCCAGAAGTCCTTCCCAAACTAGATTAATCTCTGATTTTGTCATGACCAGCTTCCACACCCATGAAATAATATTGGTGAAGTTGCTTCATTTTTCTGAATCTGCCTTCTTTCCTCAGCTGCTGTCTCATTAACTCAGAAATAAATACCCCTGTTAGCTGCACTGCTGGTGGGACTCACAAAGGCAGTTCATCTGGATTTGTCTTTGTGGAAGCCACTTGTTTGGGCCACAGTGATTATCAACCTTTTGTTTCCAGTTGTTGAACAGCACATTAGTTGTCTTAGTATTTGATGTACTTAATTTTTATCCTGTTGCTGCATGCTGAGAGAAGTAATCCTTTCTTTTCTATTCTCCTAATTTAATTACCCAAGTCAGGATCTTGACTGTGCTCTGGAGCTGACGATGTGTCAGGGTCCTTGATCCTGCCTGTGCTGGAAATGGGGTGCATAGACCTGGCCATCTGAAGCTCCCACAAATGCACAGTGATCACAGTACCTTCTGGTGGTAACTGAGTTATTTGGAAATATGATAAGCTTTGCAAATGTATCCTTCCCCAAAAGATTGAAATAGCAGGTTATACTAGTTTTGGCTGGTGTAGGGTTGGGTTTTTTTCACAGTGGCTGGTATGGGGCTGTGTTTTGGATTTGTGCTTAGCACAGGGTTGATAACATAGGGTTTTTGTTGTTTCTGGGCAGGGCTGACACAGGGCCAAGGCCTTTTCTGCTTTTCACACTGCCACGTTGCCAAGGGAGCTGGGGATGCATGGGAAGGTGGGAGGGGACAGAGCCAGAACTGGTGACCCAAACTGACCAAAGGGGTATTCCAGACCATATGACATCATGCTCAGTATGTAAAGTGAAGGGAATAAATTAAACTAGTTTTGTTTTAAACCAGAAGGTTTCCACAAAACTATCAGTACTAAGGGTAGCTTGATTTTAGTAAGTTTATTACTTTCTTCCTCTGGCTGCTTTTACAAATCCAGAATTTCTTTGTGGTATCTCTTCAGGCAGTCATCATCATCATTGACTTTCAGTGTTCTTCATCCTTGTGACTTTGCAGACTGGAAGAATATTCTCATGGGCAATAGTTTGAGAACAAGCATCTCAAAAGACTTATTCTGTCCCATATTTCCCAACAGGATTAAAGGAATCCCATCTGATCAGCAGGATATTCTAGGCCATATGACATCATGCTCAATACACAAAGAAGAAAGAGGAAGAGAAGGACATTTAGAGTGATAGCGTTTCTCATCGCAAGTCACCATTGTGTATGATGGGGCCCTGCTCATGGGAAATAGTGAAAGAATTCCTTGTTTTGCTTTGCCCGTGTGTGCTACTTTATCTGTTAATCTGTCTTTATCTCAACCCTTCTGATTCTCTCCCTGATCCTGTGGGTGGGGGAGTGAGAGACCTGATGTGTGGGGTTTGGTTGCAGGTTAGGGTGAAACCATGACGTGGTCAAAATGCAAATAAAATGCTTCAGTAGACAAACTCATCAGTTTAGGTCTAGTTCTGCATGACCCCCACATTACAGGGAGTTATTTTCAATGACCTTGCCCAGATTAGGAGGGTACTGCTTTCAAATGGTGCTGTAATCATGCAAAGAATCCATGTAGTTCCTTAATTGCTCCTCTGGTGTGAGGTGTAAACAGTTGTGTGTGGAATTGTGGAGGGGAAGGGCTGGCAGCACAAGGCAGGAGGCACAGCCCTCCCTGGGAGCACCTCCCTGCCAGAAGGTTGACTGGCTGCATCTTCAGAGCTCTTTAAATAAAGGGGCGTCCACAGTAGTGTGGAAAGTGCTAACAATAGATTCATTATCCCTGTTCAAGACAATAAACTTGTACTACTTTCTGCACCCTGATCAAGCCAAGAAATGGACTGGAGAATCTTAAGGCACCCCTGTGCATGCCAAAGCGTTGGAACTAGATGGTCTTTGAGATCACTACCAACACAAAACATTTCTTTTTTTTTAGTCTAGAATGAATTCGTCACCAAGCACAAAAATTGAAACAAGTGATAATGCCAGGGTTTGATGGAGAGGTGTTACTATCTTTATCCTTCTTAGAACATTATTAATGAAACAAATAAAATCGATATAGGTAAATGCACAAAGATGATGATAACTACAAAAAAAATTCCTTTAACATTTTTACAGTAGATATTGATGTTAAATATGATTTTTTTTTGGCATGATGATATGCAGTCTGTTTAACCTTTCAATACTGAAATAACTAAAGACTCTTGGGGAAAAAGTTATTCACTGTATTTCCCACAAAATCATATCTCCCTCAGTTATTTACACCTATTCACGGTGGATGCAGGACAGCGTTAGATTGTAATTACCTCTTTGTGTGAAACAGTGCTAGCGATTTATCATTTACACTTTGCCTGGGTGTAAATTACACAGTGAGTCCCATAACATTCTCTCAGGAGTGGATTGCATGAAGAAAACTTGAGAATGAGGTCATCAAAATAGTAAACTCCTAATTCATAATTTCAGTGTCAGTATCCTGCTTATGTTGAAAACAGTGTTTGTAATTTTTTTCCACTGTTGGTGGGGTAAAATTTGAAAATTAGGGGCTTTATTTGAACTGCCTGAAGGAGATTATAAAGAAAGGATGAAACAAGTTATTCACTCTTGCTTGGCTTACATCAGGTACAGGTAGTTGGCTCTGCAGTTATGTACCAGTCGTGCTTTACAATTAATATTGCTGCACTTCCTGCATATGGAGGTACCTGAGTGCTCCACTGTCATCACTACTGGAAGTTGTAGCGAGATCCTGTATGACACAGGAGGTAATGTGTTAGCCTCACAGAATACATCAAGCAGATCACAGGCTGAAGAGCAAGATGGTGCTTAATTACTTAATTATCACTTTTTTTTGGTTCACCCAGACCCTGTTATAGTTCCACATTGCTAGAGGACTGCTTAGGGACAGACTGTGCTAAGAAAAGTGCAGATGCTGTCTCATGTCAGTGCTGTAATTTCTGTTTTCATTTCTCACCTTATGTTGTGAGAAATAATCATCTTCATTACTGGAAGTACTTTTGGTCTTGTTTTCATATCACATCTTGGATTTTAATTTGAACAGCTCTGGTTTTTAGAAAAGGGACTTCACCACTCAACAGGTATTGATTGACAAAGGTATGTGTGGAGTTTTGCAGTGTGTTCAATGGTGCGACTTCTCCATGAGTAAACTTTGTTGCTGTTGCAAACTCTCTGAATACACAAACAGGACTTCAGTATCACAGAGTTAAGTCACGTGCCCAGTTCTTTTGGGAGTAACATGGAGGATGAAGCAGTTTTAAGATCTACTTTTGAGGAACTAGTTGCAATTGCAAATCTTAGTAGTTAGGGTGAAGGTGATTGTGAGAGCCAAGATAGCATATCTGCCTAAATAACGCCTTTAGAACCTTAAAAATTTAGATTAAAAAAAACTCTATGAAGGTGGTATTATTAGTTGAAGTTAGTATCTGTTACCTGGTACATGAATTCCCTGAGAAAATCATCTCAAAGGACACAGGGTGTCAGATTACAGTTTTGGAAATGGAGCATCCTAAAGGTACTGTAACGGCCTCTTTGGTGTTGAAAAGGAAAGCAAGATACCAAAAATGCATTTACCAGGGCCTTTTGGTGACCTGAAAATCAAGCCAGAAGGAACATGGAGGTAGGTTTTGTTAGGAATGGATATAAAATAATAACATAAGAATGTTTGGATAAGATAAGGACTATTTCTAGAAATACTCTGAAATCACATTAGAAAAATAGGGGAAGCTAAAGGGAAGTATGGTTCCAGTGGCTAACTAAGAGAATAAGAAAATAGTGGATGAAATAAGTGGGGTTGAAATGTTTAATGTTTTCGCTTTCTAATTTTTAAATTATTGGTGATCATGTGGACACCAGCACAATCACAGAGAAATTTCTATTAGCTATTAGGGCAACAAAAATAATAGGTGTAGAATTTTTAAATAAACCACACACCTAAATCGCGATAATGTGATGAAATTCAGTGTAGGTTGGCTGTGGAGTTATCTGAAAAAAATCCCTGAATTCTTAGTATTTGAAAATGGTCATGACTCCATAGGACTCTTTATGAATGGAAGTCATCTGACACACTTAGAAGGAAGGCCTAAAATTCAGTACAAGTCAGACTAATGTTCATAACAAGGAAAACTTTGAAATAACTTATTAAGCAGTTTTAAAGCCTCAGTTAACAGCTTAGGATGGGTTCAACAGATGCCACAGAGATGGTACACCCAATGTTAGCTTATCTTAGAACTGAGGTGTTACAATCACAAGCTGTTTGCTTTTACACAAAAGGAAAGTTCTTTTAGTAAGGGTAACTTCCTAGCTAGACTTCTCAGCTTTAAATATCAATATTTTTAACAACCACCTAATTAAAAACAAAATTTGTAACTTTCTGTAAGTTGGAGGTCTTGCCAACACAGAATACAATTTTCATCCACAACTGGGGAGTTTCCTTGCAATATAAGAATAGGTGGGTTTTCTGTAGTGCTTTTGACAAAGACATAAATTTTTTCCTTCATGTTTCTTTATCTGTAATGTAGGACAGTAGAGAAATCTACTTTATTAAATTTTATTTGATTTCCTCAGATGGGGAGCACTCAAAAATGCAAAGAATGGTAGGATTACATGCTAGTAAAAACAAAGAAACTGGTTCAGACTTTTATTTTCCTCCTTCCATTCTAGTTTGAACTTAACTATATGTGATCCATATTTAAAATTCAGTAGGCAGAAAATATGAGTCCCGACTGGAAGTCAGAAATTTGTGGTAAATCTATTCTTGCTTTTGCTGTAAAATTGTCTTAGAATTTGTAGGATAGTTTTGGTCACACCTCAGTAGCCCAGCAAGCATTTGAAATTATTGTCATATTATAAACTCTTGCGGCCTTAGAACAATGTTGATGCCAGAAGTATCCTCACTCCTATATTACTGCAATGGAGCTCGAAAATGCAGAGGTTGGCAGAAGTTACCACTCATTAGTATTAATTCTGATTGTCAATGTCAGACCCTTCACTGAGCGGTACAGAATGTGAAGTGTACAAATGAAAGCCTGTTTTCCTTGATCCATGTACTGCAGTAGTTCCAGCTTTCCTTTATTCCCCTGAAGTCGGTAATTCCATAATACTTCCAGTTGCCCAACTATAATTTTTTCAGCCAGCAGTCGCAGCTTGTCTCTGTGTCCTGTAATTAACAGTGTATCCTTTGCCTGGTTGGCAAGTATGTGTGTTGGGTGTTGGCCACGCATAGGACACAGCTAAGCGTTGAAGTTACACTTGCCTTTTCACGTTGGAAACACTTCATGTGTGGGTATTTTCCCTGTATCAGGTTTTCAGGCTCCTACTGATTTTTCAGAGAGCGTATTGAAACTTTGTCTGTATGATATCTCTATCCTTCTCTCAAACTGAGTTGAAATTGGCCAATAAATCATGGCTTGCTAAGGAAAATAAGCACAGAATGCAATTCTAAGAAAGTTTTGGGAAACTGGCTTTAAAACTGTAACAAGCATCAATCCTGCAGCTCTCTTTCTAAGGTGGTGGTAGAAACTCCAGTGAAGTCACATAATTTCAGTTTACTGGTTTGAAGTTGACAGATGAAAAAATTTTGCAAGTTTACAGCTAAAAATCTAAGTCAAATATGGGAGCTGAAACCATGTGAAGATGTGTGATTGATAAATAGAGCGTACGCAGAAGGGTAGCAGAAAAATACCTGGTTTTCCTGGTAGTAGATTGGTTGTGCTTGAGAAGCAGATTCAGCTCTTTGAAGCAAAATCTGATGTCAGTTGTGCGAGCTTAAAACAAAAGTGTTTGATTAACTGTTTAAATCAGGAAGGCTAAAGCAGTATATTCAAAACCAATAAAGGATGTATTCCCTGCCTCCCCTTTCACTTGTCCAAGTGAAGCAGCAGAAGGGCAAGAGGTTGAAACATAAAAACACGTGTATCCCATTACCTCCTAGGACGCAATTCCTTAAAATACTACAAAGATGGAAAGTTATTATAAAAGCAGAAAGGAAGGAAATGGGAGAGAAATGGAAAGAGTTGACATTTTAAAGAGAGCTTAAGAAGGTACTTAACAAGCGAAGTGGAGCTGGGGAAGTCTTATCAATGCAGTTAAGATGGAAAGGTAGCATAGAAGAGATGTGGAGGAGGAAGGTATCTGTGCATTGCGCAGGTAAAACATGGGGAAATGTTCTTCCCTTCATCAAAAATAGCATTTGTTTATCCGCAACAATTTTAACTCATATGTAAAATGTAAATGACTGATAAAATACTACTTATTTGACTGTCATTCTATAGTTTGTTGGCCTAAATATCTCACGCTAATGCCACAAATATAAGGCTGTTTAGTTAATATTTCTTTGGCAAAATCCCAAAGCATTAATGAAATTTTAATTTGTTCTGGCAAGTTGTGCATTATTTTCACTGGGGTGTTATGGACTAATTTACATAATCTCTGGAAAATAGTGATAAATGGCTTGCTAATTTTTTTATATATTTTTCTGCTTAAGTCTTCTGCATCTTGGGTAACTTTTATAATTTTTCCATTGCAATTATATATATATATAAATACATATATATATATGTATATATACACACACACACACATATTTTATCATTTGCACTTCCAGGTTGTCTTTCATTCTTCTGCCGAAATAATTGGCACTTGTACCTCCCGAATTTTCCTGAGCTGTAGCTGCTATTGTATAAAGGTATAAATTGCTTGTTTAATGTGCAACCAGTCTTAAAAATTGTCCACTGCTAGAGCATCCAAAGAATATTTTTGTGTGATTGTATTGTTGTTATCTGAATACAGTAATTTACGCTTGTATGACCTATTGATCTGTTGTGGGATCTGGAGTACCCTATTAGGTGTAACAATATATCTAAAATAATACCTTTACGACACGTTGTGTGCCAGAAATGGTATCTGATGGAGAAATCTCTTTCATGAGATACTGCAGACCTGTGAGATATTTAAGAGCCCCCCAGATATTTCAGTCTAAGATTATCCTGGTCCTGGATATCTAATGCAAGATTTTGTACAATGGACAAGAGCAGAGCCACTGACACTGGATGTGCCTCTCACAGCACTACTAATTGGCTACTGTTAGTTTATTTAACACTACTAAATCTACTCAGTGTTGATTTAGGTACTATTTTTTTTCTTTCAAAATCAGAGCTATTTTAAGTATTTTGACTGCTTTAAAGAGGCAACTTTTTTGGTTTTTTGTTGTTTTTTTCCTTTCACCACTACTTGAGATACTTTCAAGGAAGAACAGAATAGCCCACACTTACTGGAACAGGCTGCCCAGGGAAGTGGTGGAATCATCATACCTGGAAGTGTCCAAAAAATGTGTGGATTTGACACCTGGCATAATGGTTTAGTGGTGAGCATGCCAGTGATGAGTTAATGGTTGGACTCAATGATCTTGGAGTTCTTTTCCAACCTTAATGATTCTATGAATCTATTAATTGCTCACATAAACTGCATACCTTATCAGATACGTGAGCTTGTACATTCAATATTCTCCAGCTTCTGCCGCTGATGAACTCAGTGCAGACCCAAATATTGCTTTAAAGGCAGATTCTCACACCTTTTAAACTGCTACTAGTGTCCCAGAAGATGGTAACTGTATGGGAAGAAATAGCATAGAGGGGAATATTTTTCTGCTTCAGATATTAATGTTCCTCACATGTGTATTACTCATAAAATATGAAGTATGTCTGTTACATTGCACTCCCACAATGAATCACCCAGCTATTTCATCATTAGAGGAGACGGTTACTCATTGGCTTTTTTATTTCTTGGCTAACAAACACAGAAACCAGAGATCGTTCTTCCTCCCACCCCTCCACTCATAATGTCTTATGGTTATGAGGACTGGGATGACTTGAAAAATGCCTGCTGGGCAGTAACTGTGCTTAGAATAAGAAATACGACTGGTGACAAGAGAAGGTTTATTTTAATTTAGGCAAAATAGCCCAATGTCCTTTCCAGTACTCTGCATAATCCATTTTTATGCCTGGTCTTCCAAGTCTGAGATGGAAATATTCTCTTACAGTAGAGCTTTACCAAATCAGTCATTAGAGATGTTACTGGACAAACACGTTAGGGTTACACCTGAAAATTGCATGAACTCACCATCTCCTAATAGAAAATCTTGAATGAAAAAATGGATCCATATCTCTTAAAGAGATTTATAAATTTATAGGCTGGAAACTTAAATCTTAACTACAGCTAGTCCAAGTCTTATATAAGAGTAGAGAAGGTTAGTTTGAGGAATAGAAAAGCACTCTATGTTAGAAAAAAATAATAAAAAAAAATTGTCATACAGGGTTTTTTTATAGAAAATAATAAACTTTCTTGAGTTTTTCTACACTCAGAACTGCAACCTTACTGCTTACTCTGTTTATCCATGCTGTAGAAAATAAAATCATCACGTCAAATTTTTTTTTTTTTTTGTTCTTCTGCACTTTGTCTGAGTTTCTTATAATTCAGATAATGTAACCATAAGTTAAACCAGCAGTGAGTCCTGTCTGAGCAAAAGGTGACTTTCTAGGATAATGCCCCTTTGAAGTAATTCTTAGAGACAAAAACAAAGTTAAAACTACAGTTACAAAAAACCTAAGACTTGGTTAAAATCCAGACAACTAATTTTATTTGTGCAATTAGTTAGGAATTAAATACTATCATTATAAGCATATGTAAAAAAATATATTCAGTGTAATAGAATCAATAATGAATAACAGTTGAAGGCCTCCTATCCACCTGGGTTTTCCTTGGAACACACCTTTCCTTGCATTCTGTTTGTGTACAGGTCCATTAGTTTTGTCACGTAGCAGCAACATCTGCTTCTGTGTGCAAGTAGGAGACTAAAGTGTGGCCTTATATCTGTCTTCATAGAGGGATGGAGTTTCCTTTGTACTTGGTACTAAATGTCAGTACTTAAAAAAAATGACATCAACTTCTGTAATAAATGCAAACTTAGACAATAGTATTTATTAAAAATGTAGGCAAAGCTACAATTTTTTTTTCTTTTTACATTTACAGTGTATTTTAGAAAGAAGTCTTTAAATGATCTTAAATTACAGAAGCAGAGACTTGAGACATTCAACCTTACCTCAGCCCTGTAGTGACACCAGGAGGAAAAAGGAAATCTTTATCTTCTAAAATCACTTTTCTCCAATCTGGTATCTTGGTCACTAAAAGGCTTTTATCATGTCTTCATGATTAATGCATAGAATCAGTAACAGGAGAAAGCTGATTCCTCTTGTGTCTGTTCTTCCATGTTTGGAAATATTTTACATTAATATTAACTTAAAATGGTTTTTCATATTTATGCACTGCTTTTTTTTACCCATTTTTTTCATATTGCTTTAATAATTTACCTTTTTAATTGCTGGCAATTGTAATGAAACCTTGAGTTTAGAAATACTTTTGTACTGTGTGCAATATACAGATACACTCTCAGATACCCTAGTATATTCTAGATACCTGTGTAATTTTTTTCAGGAAAATAGAGTATACTTTATCTATTTATAACAATCTTGCTTGGCTCAAATCTTACTTGGTGTTTGCAGTCATGCTTTCAAATTTGAATATGTCCACTGACCATTTATGAAGTCAAATGTATGAAAAAGTGTTGATACTCAAGTCATTCAGGGATTCTGAAGGATGTGAGGTTGGATCTGATGTCTCAGGTGACGTTAGTGTTTAATTTCCCAAGAAGCAGGAGTAGCCAAGTGGTATCCCTCTGATCACTCTTGGTCAAGGAGCAGTAAAAATGTTTTCCTCCTGTAGTCTGTGGGTTTTCCTAGCAGAAGCTTCATACACATTCCCTTTCAGTTTTCCTCACATGAAAGTGGTGGATTAGGGAAGAGCAGGGCAGCTCACTCTTCTGCCTCTTCTCGGAGAAGTTTTGATTCCTCAAGTATTTTCCTGACTTTTGTCCTCCAGATCTCACAGGAGGAAGTAGGTTGGGGGTTTTTTTTTCCTTTAGCTGTTGCTAGAAATACTTGAACTAGAGAAGATTAAAACCTCAGAGCAGGAGCTCATGGTGAGGAGGATGGACAGTGAGAGAGGAGGGTTGGGCGGTTTCCACCCTGTTCTGTAGTTGTGCTGGCCCAGGAACCTTTTGTTGTGTTTTACCTTCTCCCCCATCATTCTGAGATCTCTGCCCTTTCCTTCTCCAGGATCCTTTGGCACTTCATAGCCACTGATAACTTAGGCCTTCTGCAATGAGACACAGGGCAGGAAGGGCTTTGGAGGAGAAATGAGAACATTGGATCAAACAGAATAATGTATAAATTAATGCATGTGATTTAGTGTGTGGGTGAAATATCAAACAGGCAAATGTTTGGTCTTGAGCACAGTCCAAAATTCTATTTATCCTAAATGTATTCTTTTTATGGTGATAGTTGTTTTGGGGCATGTTATCTGCTGATCTGCAGTGTGCTTGCCTATTATTTTTAAAATAGTTTTTGCTCTGTAAATTGTATTTATGTAAAGCTCTGCTTTTCAGGGCCCCAGTTTCAATATGAAATTTCTATAAATGTTAAGGCTGTTAAGTTTAAACACTGCTTAGCTCCTAAGGTGGTATATGAGGAACAGTTCTTCAAAAGAAATGGCAAATTTCCTTGGAAAGCCGTGACTGACAAACGACATAATATGGCTCAGAGATTTCTGCTTTCCCCCATATGCTTTATGAGGTGATGCAAAGTTATTTCCAAGATCTGTGAAGGAAGTCTGATAGACTGATAACAAAAAAAGCTTTATTTCAACAGAGAGGTCAGTGAGAAAGCTAGGTGTGTTTTCCAATTCCGCAATGAACTATTGATAATTTAACCTGAAATAATTGAAAAATTTCCTGAACTTCTCATAAATAATTCGTATTCTTTTTATTAACAAGTAATCACTGACAGTTTTCCTTTTCCAGCACTGTCTCCTGCTTCATTTAATACCTCATAAGCAGCCCCAAATACGGAACTCCTGGTTTGCAAACTCAGGAAATTAAGAAAAAAAGCCAAGTTATACCACTACTTTGACCCTAATATTGTGCACATATTTTAGAATTGTAGGAAAAATCTAATAGGGATAAATCGCTAAATTAATGTTTTTGAGACTGAAGTATTCCTTGTGGACTAAGAAACTGTGTTACTTTCTCCTCATTTCAAACCGTGTAATTAGTGGCTCTCTTGCTCTTTTGAGAGTGGCCTTTCTACAGAGCTGAGTCAAATAATTCTTTTGAACTTTAAACCTGCAGCTGTGACTTAGCAGACTCCAAGCCAAGCCTCACCTTCTGCTTTCTCACACTCGTTAGTAGCTTTCTTAAAAATAAATGCGTAGAGAAAGTAGAATTTAAGCCAGCCTGCCTGCCTTTATCTCCAAACTAGTGCAGTGCTGGCAGATGAATCAGCCTGACCATCTGCATCAGATGAAAAAGCACAATGAGCGAAGGTAAATGTTGTGTGTGTTTTGATGAAATGACAGGCCCAAATGGTCTTGCTCTGCCCCTGAGCAGCTTCGTGTAAACATTGAAGAAGAAAGGCAACAGAGTGGAATGATGACAAACCTGCTTGTGAGAGCCCTCTGGGCAGAGGAGCAATTGTCGGACATCACCCTCGGAGACCTCCCGGAGAGGAGAGGTCACTACACTGATTTCTGGCCATCCTTGCCAGAGTCTGCAGATGTGTCAACAAAACTTGATGGTTCATGTTAAACAGGTTGCTGACAAATCTACAATAATCAGCATGGAAACCTGACCTCTGTATTTTGCCAAGAGTAGATCATAGACCAATTAAGCCAGCGCAGTCTTTGTACCTTACCTAGGCTGAAAGCCAGATTGAAAAGGGTCATGGAAGTCAAAAATGCCAGATGGTATAACAGCTGGTTAACATAAACTTCTCAGTCACCTTCTTCCCTACAGGCAGTTTAGACAGGGGATGACAATTGATAAAATTGCCAATACTAAGCTGACATCTCAAAGGCAGGTGTGTAGCTGAATATTAGAAGAATGCTTTTTAGCTTTTCATGTACTGATGAGAAAAGTAGAGTTGTGAGAACTGTGAAAACACACTGTTCTCAACAATTCTGGTAATTTGAATTTTTATCTAAAAAATAGTTATACCTGCTTAATTTTGCCATGCTTATTTGGATATGGTTAAAATGTCCAGAATGCTTGAAATGGATGCATGTATTTCTTAGCACTACAAATGCCTTTTCTCCATTTTTATTTTTATTTTGTTAATTATTGTTTCCTGTTAACAGTCTCATCTTGAATCACAAATCTGCAGCTTCCTTTAAGGGCTGGATAACTGTATTAAATTGAAGGATACCTGCTGGATACTGCTCTAACTTTTGCAGTTCATCTGGATAGAAGAAATCCATCTTTTTCTGCCAAGGTGGAAAACAAACTGATAGTTCACATCCATGATATATATATTAGCATTTTGCGAAATTAATTAATCCATAAAATTATGGATAAATTATGGGTTGAATTGTTTGAGATTTTTTTATGTTTATCCATCACCAGTTCAAACACAGAGATGTTTACATTTAAAGAAAGAAATAATCTAATTTATTCTTCTGTTATCATGGAAAGTAAACTTCATACAAGTAGATGTAAGCGTATTTCTTCTGATGGCCTCTGTGATAAATAATGAAGAATTAGTTAAGATTGGGGTGACTTGGTTCAGTTTAGCCTACTGCAGTCTAAGGTGTTCTCATCTGGGACTATCTGTATAGTTGGTAAATAAAGCTATATTGCAGCCCACGCTGCCAAAATTTAGAACTCTAGCTGATAGATGCATAAGGTCATGTAAGAAACAGGCACTTAAACTGTAATTTCTGAAGTTTAAACCTCTTTAAATCTGCCAAAAGAGAGAATCCATTAGGTCTTGTGATCCTCAAGCTGAAACGAACACTGACAAACAGCAGTGAGTTCAACCTGAAATGTAGCAAGGAAGAGGGAGTTTTTCCTAACTCTTATAAAACAGCTTCTTGGTTAGAAAACTTGCCCAAGAAATGGAAAGCCAGGATGTAGAATTTCCCGAGTGTGAGGGGAAATTGGGATTATGATTTGGATCATTGTCCACCTTCTCATAACAGACTACTGAGAACAAAGAAATGTGAACTGGGGTTTGAGGACTCTATTTGGGATGGACTAGATGTTGATGTTTTTTGGTCTGTGTTTGGCCCAGCCACCTGTGAGAAATTTATTCTTTTCCTGCCAAGTAGGAGAAAACATGTGCTGATAAGGGAGAACTTTGTCCTTGGACAGAACATTTGTATATAAACTAAAATTAATTGGGCCTTCACTATTGGCTGATGGCCATTCAAGGGCATTTGAAAGAGAAAGTGAAGAGGAGGGTGATGAAGTAAGCCCCCAGACCCATTTAATAAAGACCCCCTGGAATATACCACCCAGGCGCAAGGAAATTCCAATGCTCACACATGTGCAGAATGGGAGCCCCTTACGTAACAGGGGGAGGGACGGAAGGCCTCTTGCTGGGCGGTGCTGGCCACACCTGCCCAGGTGAGACATCATCGGCAAAGTGGGTGAAAANTAGTTCCCTCCTTTTCTCTCTCTCTCTCCCTTGGGTTCCTGTTTGCTTGGCCATCTCTTGTAATAAAATACTGTTGCTTCAAGCTTACAGCAGTGTCTTAGTTTCAATTTCAGACTCCCCCTGAACCTTCCCTGGAACAAGGACTAAGAATAAACCAGAGGAAGCTGGATCTGTCAGTGTCAGCTCATTGAAGGCAGTCACAGTTCCAGGGATTATTTGTGAATTTGGTGTTTAAATGAGTCCCTAAAATGCACAAATAATGAGGATCTGAAGGCAGAAGGTGGCTCTAATCCAACCTGAAGCCGGACTGATGGCCTACAAGGGTGTTTAAATTATTAAAGGCCTGTGAAGTTCTCTGGATTAAGTTTGGTTTTCTTATGGTGTTACTTCACTGCAGCAAGGGATCATTTTTTGAAAATATCCGATGTAGTCTAAAGTTTTCCACTGAATAGCACAAATACAGATGGAGACACTGGCAGTTGGTTCCCTATTCATGTGAGACAGTATAGGTCATACTTAGATACAGTTTTTATTAAAGAAACCTCTGCCTCTGCTTGTATTTCTGGACAGGAATTACAGAAATCGTCACCATCAGTGAACCAAAGAGATCCCCAGGGAAAAGGAAGAAGCCTGAAAGATGTTTGCCTTCCTGTATGGAGCAGTATAGAAAGGCAGAAAAAGGCAGTGAGTTGCACTCACTAGTAAGGGGATTTTTTTTTCCCCTTTAGACTTCCTTCTAGACTTTACATTAAACTGTTATAACTTGAAGAACTACAGGTAAGCTCTTCCTTTTCTTCAGCTATCAGTGGCATCCTTGCAAGACTAAAAGAGAAAAGAGTGATTCAACCTGATGATGCAGGAAGCTTTAATTCGCTCCTTCCCCTTACTTTCCTGTGGAGCTAATAGGTATTAGAAAGGAGCCAGAGATGAGAGCCTTTGCACATGTGCATTTATGTTTTCAGCATTGCCTGTGTGTTCAAAAGAAAAATGACTGTGGGACTCCTTTTTTGTGTGATGAGCCTTTGTTACATCAATTGAGAAAGAAGTAATCACTTGGGAATAGCTACTTTATACAAGTTCAAAGGACTCCCAAAAGAGAAGAAAGTCTTGCTTCTCTGTACAATACAGCAAATGCCAGAAAAGGTGGGTCATTCTCACTGCAAGCCACAGGACACACGAGGCAAAATTTAACCCTCTGTTAATTCTGCTTGAAGTGACTGGAATTATCAGAGAATGAAACCAGATAATTATCAATGATCAAAAAATTAAAATTTTAAGGGACCTCTTTTGAATATGTGGCAGTTTCATGTCATTATGCACAAAGGCTATCAAAAGTTAGTGACTTGTCAGTAATTACTCACTGACTTTTTTTCCCAGCCGAGTGCTGATTAGCTGATTAGGTACGTTTCCTTTCTGTTCTATAAAAGAAATGGCTTCCTTACAGTCTGGAGAATGTCTCTTTTCCCAGTTTATGTGGCCAGGACTGTTGGTGGAAAGGTGTAGTGCAGTAGGGATCTGGAATAGGACAGAGATCTCTAGACCTTACTCTGCTGGGAAGAATAGATAATCTCACAAATCAGATCTTATTGCACGCATCTACCCTGTACTGAAGCTTTGTTTCTCCCTAGTTTGCTCACTTCTGGGTTTATACAAGGCCTACATAAAGGCTGCCCCAAACGCAAGAGAAAATTTAGATAAAAGGTAAATGATCTGCATATACAGTTCAGAATAGAAATCCAAGGCCAGGTAAGGGAGGAGAGGAGAGAGATGCACCTCTTGAGATGCTCTTCCCAGTATTGCAGAGCAAATGTGGCCCTGTGGCTTTTGTTACAGACCTTGTTGTTATGGTAGGATTTTCAGAGCACATAGTAGCTGCTTTAATTCATAGTTTGAATGGAAGAACCATGATTTTTAACACTGATTTCTAAGTAAACATAACACAAAGTGCAAGGTAGCATACCAATACAATATTGAGAAAACTCTTTCTTACAGCATTTTACAAGTCTTGTATGTGATCTCAGAAAATGCTTCACAAAGTCCTACTCCTGGAGGTCCCCAACACCTCTCTCTCTGTTGCAAAAAAGAAAAAATAAGAATGCATTTAGCAGCAAGACTCAGGAGCCTGCCTTCAGACCTATCAGATATCTGTTTGTGTGCCTGTAGCTTCTGATAGCACCTTTCTCCTTTTGCATCAAATTTGGCACCCAAATGGACTTGTAAGTGCCATCCTCCCACTGGTGGGAGGATTTTAGGGAAGACTTACTCGTATTGAGGTTTCTCCCTGTTTTTTCATAGAGGAAAAATGCATTTTCTCATTATTTTTGTCAGTTTTTGCTTTTTTCTGCAAAAAAGAGAACTCTATTTGCAATGCTTTTCACAAAGCATTTTCATAATGGCTGGTTTATAAAACAAGTAGGCTCAAAATTCTGGAAATTCTTGCAAAGATTATTTTCCTTGCTGACAGTTTTGTGGCATTCAGCTGCAATGTACAAGCTTTTGAAGAATTTTACCTGTATTCACTTACGTAGTTCTGAATCTTGCCTCAATTAATAAGTTTCAATTTACTCTATCACTTTAAATGTCTGGTTTGTTAAATCTAACTGCTGTAGTTGCTTTAATGTACAGTGTTAGTAGTTACACATCTCATGCTGATGAAAAAGCATTAGTTGCAGTGGATCATATTCTTTTTTTTTTAGAGTTCTTAGAAGGCTTTCCAAATTAATGCTTTAGTCGATTTTAATAATATTTACAGAAGTTACCGTTTACTTGTGTTTATTTTATTCTTTTGAAGAAATGAACCTCTTCAGGGAAAAAATTGTAAACAAGGAAAGTTTGCTCAAGCAAAAGGGTTTTAAGCATTGTATTTAAATAATAGAGTCAAGATTCTGGTGCTTGGTTTGATTTGTTAGTTCTTTTGTAATATTGTTCCAAATGCTTAATTAATTTCTTAATATAAAGATACAAAATATATTGTACCATCCTCCCATTGTGTACTAATTAGCAGCTTTGCAATAAATTTGGCAAGTTAGTTTGATAAAGTCTCCAGCAATTATTTTGATTTTTGCCATTGTTGCTCAGCAGGTTTTTTTGTCAGCTGCAGAAATGTGAACGTATTCCCCAGGGCTTCCAGAAAACCATTAGCCCTCGATTTCTGCACGTGTATCCCAGCAAAGGGTCTCCTTTGCAATTTTCAACCCAGATGGTTGCAGAGCATCCACAGTGAGAGGAATGAAGCCAGTACTACAATTTGCAGTAAGAACATTCTATACTCCTTGAAGGTTAAATTTAGTCTTCCTTAATCCTTGTTTTTAATGCTGAAGTTTGTAATACTGATTTCATTACGCAAATGCGCATAAATTCATTCCAAAAAGTGATATAATGATGGATGGTTTTATTGGGTTGTTTTGGCACCTTTTCTTTACTTCCTGTTTTCATTCTTCAAATGAGAGCATCATTATATTTTTTGCATGAGATTTAAAAAATTGCTTTCTGGTTTTGGTCAAACTTATTATAACTGCTATCTTATCACTTATGGCTCTGTGGTTATCTGTGATACAAACTAGTGTCAATTGTGCCCTAGTGGTCAGACAGTAAACTGGCAGATTGATAACCCATTCTTATTTGTACTGCATTTCCTCCTGCCTTGATGACGTTCCCTGGCTCAATAGCCATCATTTAAAGAATGAAATTATTTCTAAATATCACAATGCTCATTGGACTAATTGCATGGGGTTCTTTTCTCCTTTTTACATGTGGAAAAATAAACAACAAATAATTTACTTTAAGGCCATAAACTGAATTTGTTTCTTCTTGCCATAATGGAAAGTTTCTATTGCACGTGTGTGTAAAATTGATTGAAATTGTTTCTCTGTGCCTGCATGTACCATACAGGCCAGTTCCTGTGTGCTCAGAGATATTCATTTTATAGTAAGTTGCTTGTACGATCACAGTTAGTCACTGGAGATAATTCTGTGCTTCTCTGGGGCTGAGGTTGTTTACGATGAGCAATGGGAAAGCACTAATCCTCCCTCAGAGCTCTCCATCTGCAGAAGCAGATGACTGTTCATTTCTGAAATTTGTCCTGATATAGGGCAAAGAGCACATCTGCTTAATCACCCAAATGGCCCATTTTTATAGATGGGTGCTTTCTTGTGTAACTATCATGCACACATACAAATGCAGACAGAAAACTCCACTGTAGTTTTGGTGATTGATTTCATTATTTTAATGGGTGATAATTCACATTGTGGAATAACACGGATCTTTTAGGGTAAAGCTTTTACAAACCACTTTATTAGAATATGCCTCTTAGAGCAGTGAGAGAAACAAACAGAACAGCTACTACTTAACATGCATATATGTGCATTTCACCTGAACTGGTAGACACCTAGCAACTGTTTATTGTAAAAAATATGCAAAGAAAGAATTATATGCATAGCAGATATTATCCCTGACCCAAACAAGAGAATGCTAGAGGTAGAATCCTTTGTTTGAAAGGCTGCTGCCAGAAACACTGTCCCAGTACTCTATATGCTTTCAATACTTCATGCTCAGAAGCAACCCCTTACACCTGCAGGAATGATTGAACAATTTTACACATATCAAGTTAGACTACGCAGTTTTGTTGTTAAGCCAATACAGTTTCAAGCAGTGGATAGCCGCAGGACAGCATACTAAAATAAAAGTGAAAGAATTCTGGAGGATTTTTCATATGCTGGACAAATATTATGGTGCTGGGCAGTTTTTGTATTTTAGGAGTTACAACGTTGTTTCTCTACTGACAAGAAAGGTCTCAGCCTTAAGCAGTAATAGAGTCCCTTTAACTATAGCAGTGAGAGAGGCTTACATGGAAACCAGTTTTCTATACTGTGAAACTTTCTAACTTTTGAAGTTCTACTCCCATCTTTCTTAAGGACAGGAAAAAAAAAGGTTTAATAAGAGTGTATGTGTGTGTGCATAGTTGTTCATAGGCAGAGAAAAGAGATAGAAGAGAAATAAGATGAGACAAGCATTAAAAAAACCCCTCAGATGCACCAGTGTGTGATAGTCAAGTACCTGTTCTGACATCCCAAGTCAAGCTCTTAAATTATTAATACAATTTGTCTTCTTTCCCAGAGGATGTTGTGCCAAAGTTGACTTACTTTGCCTGAAATGTTTCATTTTTGAACAAGTGGCATTTTCCCAACAACCACAGTTTTGTTAAAGCTTTCCCCTTAGGGGAAAAAAAATAAAAAAATACAGTGATGAGTTTGTCAGCATGGACTGTGCAGTGCCTGTCCTAGAGCATTGTGAGGAATGAACAGTGGCTCTGCAGGGCTCCTGGAATGTAGCACACTCACCAGCGCTCTCATTGTGTTACATGTGGCACACAACAATGTAGAAATACCATCATGTGATGAATATTTTATGCCTTTTCTCATATAAATTATTAATTTTGTTATTCATTCACCTTTAATGAGCTAAATGAGAATCACATTTGAAACATTGTTTAAAGCATCGTCCATTTTTACTTGTCTTATACCACGAACACCCATTAAAGTTTACGTGTATCAAGCTATAGATCACATTTTTCTTTCGATTTCTCTCCTCCACACAACACTGATTATGTTAGTCATATTTGTATCTTATATTTTGCTTATTCATATGAAAAATTGTAAGTATTAGGAAAAGCTATATAGAAGTGCCACTGAGACTGCAAGAACAAGTTGTCATTCCTATTCCTCTTACTTCAGTCTGGAAAAGATGCACAAAACTCCCTCTTTATATGTTTCTTGTGCCCACAGCAGCTGACACAGCCGCTCCAAATGATGAGGAGGCCTGGCTTCTTTCACTAGATGCAACCACAATTTCGACTCAGGTGGTAATACGGAATAAACGCTCTCATTTTCCATCAAGCATACTCAAAGGAATGTGGAAAATACAGGATGGAATTGTCAGAACAAAACGAAGCAAAGTGAGGAAAAACATAATGGGGAATGGAAGAATAATCAAAAAGAATGAGGGGATGCTAGGTAATTGGCCAGGTAAATGGCATCAGAATGTGAAAGGGCATGAAAAAGAAACAGAGAAGAGTAATCAAGAAGATGAAGGAAGCATATGTTAAGACATAAGACATCAAGTACAAGTGTTTAAACATTACCTGTGCAGTGTGTCAGATATATCTGAAGGGGAATGTTTCATGCAGTCATGTTTCCAACTTTATGAGTTAGTAATTACATAGCTTGACTGCCTCAGAAAAGTGAATTAAAATACAGTATTTAAACTACTGTGAGCTGCTATCTCATCTGCCAGGTGTTAGGCATTTCAGAGTGGCTTGAGGACTCTATTTATATGTATTATATGGCTTTAAATATTGTCCAGATGTGAGCACAATCACAGCATTTTAAGTGTGCACATTCAATGAGGCATCTGTGTTTTTCACAATCATAATTGCATAAAAGAGGGAATTGTGAATGAATCCTTGGATCTGTGATTTTAACATAAATATGTGGTAAATATTGTTAGTTCTCTATTAAAGGGGACACGGGCTAAATATAATGAGTGTTGAGAAGAGGTGTAATTCCAAGTGTTATGCATAAAATATCTAATCAATATGTAAGATTCCATGTAAATCTCAGCAATATAAAATGAATGGCTTTCATTTTATCTTTCCACTATATTTTTCAAAGAAAAGTGCAATAAATTCCACTTAAGCCCCCTACTCCGCACTCCCGAATTCCTAACCCTTGTTCCCCAAGAAATGGTTTTCGAAGTTGTGTTAGAAGGTTTGAGCTGAATGCAGTTCTTGCTTAAATAGTTTTTCAGGTTTCAGTTCTGCAATTTAATGTGTTCGGTGAAGATAAATAGCCGCTGTTTATAAACTCTATTAAGAAATAAAGGCAGATACTTGTAATTTTCAGAAGTCATTCAGGTTGCATTGCTATCCCCTGGCAGGCTCTGGTAGGTGTGGTTGAGATGAAGTAAATGCTTGCTGCCTCCTACATGAAGAAGACCCTGATTGCATCCAGTGCTCCTTCTCAAATGCTGTTTTATGCTGGTATGGAGTAGAGCCAGTTGGTCATGCAATTTGGCTGCTGTTTCACCTGAGACATGTTTCTCTCTTGAATAAGAATAATGTATTTCTACACGATTCCTTCTCTTCTGTCTGTCCTGCATTGCTTATTTACCCCTGGCCTGTACTGGAATGGAGTAGGCAGGAGTATATGGTCAGCTGGTCCCAGATGTGCAGTTCTGCTGTGTTACAATTTGGCCATGTGAAGGGAAGATCAAATGTTTATTCAAACCATCTTGAGAGGTTTTAAGTTTAACCCTACAACCCTTTTGTTCCGAAAGAGACTATAAGTGTGTATATTGTCAGACACAGCAAAAAAGCAGATTGAGGTGGTTCCCTTGCCTTTTCCAACTGCTGTGATCCTTGGGGTGAGACTCTGTGTCAGTGTGACTACAGTTGTAACTGCTGTGTGACTACTGTGTTTATCAAGTATGGACACAGCATGACTGAGTTTGTATTCACGAGCTTGACTTCACAGTGCCACAGATATGGCCCTTATTGTGCTGGGTTACACCATTCAAACAGGAGATGTTTGATGCAGAACTGAACTTTGATCAATATACCTGTTTTTGTTCTGTGGAGAGAGGCTTGGACTAGGCTTTATGGGAAGTGTTGTTTTACTGGGTTTAAAAAATCCCATTGGAATGTTTGCTTATGCCATAGTGGCACATTTATACTGGCAAAAGCATCTTCGTGGAGATCAGGATTTTCAAGTGTAGTTTACATTGCAGGCAATGCTGATCAAAATACACAGATTTAAGGGTTTAAAAACTAATAAATTATTTATCTCAGTTTTTCCATAATTTACATTCAGGACTGAATGTTGTCAAGGCATGTTTTAGAAAACTTGGTTTCAAGTTAAAAAATTGCTATAATTTGCTAACTAAATAAACACATAGTTTTTCTGAAATGCAAGAAGCAGAATGTGAGACATTTTTTATGACTTGCATCACCCTAGCCCCAAGGCTAGTGCTATGGCTCAAGTTCCTGAGGA
The DNA here is from genome assembly GCA_013396735.1 of Grallaria varia. Lineage (NCBI taxonomy): Eukaryota > Metazoa > Chordata > Aves > Passeriformes > Formicariidae > Grallaria > Grallaria varia. Next base: position 693,084 of record VWZG01000859.1, read on the forward strand.
ATTTGTACCTAAATCCTGTACCACTACCTGTTCAAGGTTATTATATTCATACATCTATTTGGTTATTTTGAGCAGAGAATTACATTCCCAAACACCTATCGTATTTTTACCATAGGTTATTTTTTTTTGTTAACAAATTCAGCACATCCTTCTAAGGAGAGAATTATTATTACTACTGTAAAATCATTTAGAATGCATTTGCATGGCTTAATTGACCTTGAATAATGCAAACTCTTCCGCTCCAGCTGACATGAGGTGGAAGGAAAAAGGCAGTGAGACTTACATAATCTTCCTATTAAATTCAAAGCATTAAAATGAAAGGAAAACTGACTTGGAATTTGTCTTAAATCTCTTTTCTGTTTCCCCAGTGATGCAGATACAGCAGAAATCTGAAAAGAATTTGGTTAGCCCTCAGGAAGGAACAATCACAGTTAATTTCAAGACATTTAATACTGGCTGACATTGTTTTGGTTCATGGAGCTCTCCTTTATAAAGATTAAGGTTTGAGAAATGGTAATCAGGTTAATTTAGGTTTGTAGTAAAGTTGAGATTATTTTTTTTTTCTTTTAGTGGTTGTTACTCACCTTGCTAATTCTCAGTGCATTGTACAAATGCTGNCTTTCCACTGCTCTTTGAGGTGCTTGTGTTTCCCTCTCACCTGTGATGACAACTCTGATCTTCGGTTAATATTCCTATATTTGGAAGAGACATTACCGGTGCATCCAGTATTTTCCTTTGGTGCTGGTGGAAAAAGAGCTTCTGGTTGGTAAGTCCTCAACTACCTCACCTCAAATTTTATTAATGGATTAATATTAAAATAATATAGAAATTAATGGGAAAAGACAGTGTTGAAATAACATCAACCTGTTACAGGATGTGGATGGTCACCTCACAGACAGGGACACAGCCAAGGCAGAGGGGTTTAAAGCATCATTTTCCTTCTATCTTCAACACTCGTGACAGACCAAGAGGGTCTCAGTGCCCTGACCTGGAGGACCGAAACTATGAGAATGATCAACTCCCAGTTGACCCAGAGCTTGTACGGGATATGCTGCTCCAACTGGATCCCTACAAATCTACAGGGCCTGATGGGTTTCATCCCTGAATCTTCAAAAATCTGGCTGATGTCATCACAAAACCTATTTTGAAGATCTTGGGAGTGGTCTTGGAAATCCGGAGAGGTCCCAGCTGACTGGAAGCTGGAGGACATTGCCTGATTTTCAAGAAGGGCAAGAAGGAGGACCCCAGAAACCGCAGGCCTGTCAGTCGCACTTCAGTGCCCAGTAAAATCATGGAAAAGATTATTCTGGGAAGTATTGAAAAACATCTGGAGAACAATGCAGCCATTGGTCACAGCCAGCACAGCTTCATGAGGGGGAAGTCTTGCAACCTGATTTCCTTCTATTACAAGGTAACCCCCCTATAGCTGATCTAGGAAAGCCAGTAGGTGTATTCTTTTTGGACTTCAACAAAGCTTTTGGTACAGCGTCTCACAGGACCCTTCTGGACAGAATGTCCAGCACAGCTGGATAACAGTGTTATGTGGTGGGTGAGCAACTGGCCGGGTGCAAAGTGTTTTAGGGAACAGGGTGACATCAGGCTGGTGTCCAGTCACTAGTGGGGTTCCATAGGGCTCCATCTTTGGCCCAGCTCACTTCAACATCTTCATTAAAGACTCAGAGTCAGGACTTGAAGGAATGCTAAGGAAGTTTGCTGATGGCACTAAATTGGGACAAGCTATTGTCTCCCTCGAGAACAGAGAGGCCTTGCAGAGACACCTTGGCAAATCAGAGAGATGTGCAATCACCAACTGTATGAAATTCAACAAAGGCAAGTGCCAGATTCTGCACCTGGGATGGGACAACCCCGGTTGTGTGTATAGACTGGGGAATGAGAGGCTGAAGAGCAGCACCGAGAAAGGGACCTGGGGACCTGGGTCGTTGGCAAATTCAACATGAGAAGCAGTGCCCTCGCAGCCAGGAGGGCCAACTGTGTCCTGGGGACCATCACCAGAAAGTTGAAGGAGGGGATTGTCCTACTCCGCTCTGCACTGGTGTAGCATCACCTTGACTCCTCTGTGCAGTTTTGGGCACCACAATACAAAAAAATGTTAAGCTCTTAGAGAGTGTCCAAAGGAGGAAACAAAGATGGTGAAGGGTCTCAAGGGAAAGCCATATGATGAGCAGCTGAGGTCACTTGGTCTGTTCAGCCTGGAGGAGACTGAGAGCAGACCTCATTGTGGTCTTTAACATCCTCAAGAGGAGTAGCGGAGAGGGAGGTGCCAATCTCTTCACTCTTGTGACCAGACAGGAGCTAGAGGAAATGGCTGGAGCTGAATTGGAGGAGATTTATTTCAGATATCAGGAAAATGTTCTTCCACCAGAGGGTGGTTGGGCACTGGAACAGGTCCCCCAGGAAAGTTGTCACAGCACCAAGTCTGCCTGAGTTCAAGAAGCATTTGGACAATACTCTCAGGAACATGGTGTGATTGTTGGGGCTGTCCTCTGCAGGACCAGGAGATGGACTCCATGATCCTTGTGGGTCCATTCCAACTCAGGATATCCTATGATTTTATGAAACACCTTCACCAAGTTGTGAGTTAGTTTCTTTGAAGGCACGTTTTTTCCTTTTTAAAGTCTACAGTCGTATTTCAGAAAAAACCCAAACCATACGGCATTACTCTAATTTTCATCTTTTTTGTTGGATTTAGTGAGTTCTGTTGCTGACTTTTCTTATTCTGAAGTTGTGATTGCCTTGAAGCTGCATTGCTTATGGTGATTCTGACCACGTTGATATAGTTGAACAACAATAATCCAAATATAAGAGTTACTGGAGTGCACATTACTAATCTTTCTGTGGCACAACTGCAGTATGTGTGTGGAGACATGGTCTTTCTTCTGTATTACTAAGCCGACCTCTTCAGTTCAGCATAGGGTTTTCTGCTTCATGGAGTCTGAATATGTATTTCTAGATCTCTCATATTAATCATTCCCTGATTACTTCTGCTTTTGTTTCAAGTTAGAAATTTTTCTTTCATTGCTGTCTTCTGTGGTCTGGTAGATGTATACTACCACTTATTGTATTTCCCTTGATACAAAGCTTCAATTTTATGTTGGCAAAAGCCACTGAAGAATCTGTATGGTTCCACTGCGTGAAAAATGTGGGAAAAATCTTAAAGAGTTGATTGGAGTTGTCTGCAAAGTTATAAGTTTCTTCATATGCTTTACAAAAAACTGCTTCTTTTTCCAGTTCTCTAGTTTTATTAGAAGCTCAGGACTACATAGGGGCTTCAGAGTATACTTAGTGTTTCACATTACTGTCCTTGTACCTCAGTTTTCCATATGGCAGGCTGTTTGGAACTGTGGAGCAGTGGAAGACTAGTTGCCTTCTCATTTCAGGAAGGAAAACAGAACCCCAGCACATATATTAATTTTTGTTTAGTACATCTATTTATTTTTTTCTTTTAATTTACTGTATTTTTAATTGGTTTGAGTCTTCCATTATCCTTTTGCTGACATTTCGGTAAATGTAAAAAGAACAGAGATTAAAGTGCAGTCAATGTAAGTGTGACTTTAATTAAACTATTGGGTCAGGATATTTCATTTTCAATATTATTGAACTTGCATTATCTCACATTTCATTCATTAATTGCATTTAAATACAAATTTTGATTCCACGTAGCCTATATTGTTTTAATCAGAATAGTCTTGTCTTCAAATATGGCAATTAATTTCTGAATGAGTGTAAGAATATATTCTTTACTCTAGTTTATTTTAGGAAATGGCTTGGATAAAGGAAAAGCATAATTTGAACTATCCACGTTTTTTCCTTCCATAGATCATGAAAGGCCTTTTGACAAAATTTCTGCATTTTTAACCAAGTGCTGTGAGTCTATGTATGGTATATCTATGAAGTACAAGTAAGCATTGAACTGGACAAGAGCTTGAAATTATTGCAAATTCATGTATCTGGCAACTTTTTAGTCTCATAAAAGGAAAGTATTTTTAATACATTAAAATAAATGGTTTATATCAGAAATGGTGACCGTTTCAGTCCAGTATAAACAAAACAATACATTTGACTTCTTTTAGAACAGCAGGTTTTGTTTGAAAATTGATCTAGCCTAAGAAGTCTTTGAACTCTTAAACAGATAACTCAACCTTGCTGGAATAAAATTGTATTTTTAACATTTATTTAAAATTATTTGGAATTTTGCTTATTTTTTGCTTCATTGATAAAACACCAAGTCTGAAACATTTGATTTTTAACCAGATTATTTCTTCTATTCTCTTTACCATTATTATGCTTGTAAGTGTACCATTTGGTAAGCTTAGTCTGCTACTGTGTCTAAGTCCTAATCTGTGGCACCACGTTCAGATACACGAGGTAGGCCTACTCTAGGATATTGTCCGTCTTGCTGGATTTAAATGAACTTTGCATTTTTTACAAGTTACATCCCACCAAACTGTAGACATTGCTTTTGTTTAAATTAGACTTGTAGCTTGCTATCATGTTTTTTACAGCAAATGGAGAAAAATAAGCCTTTCTAAGATAAAGCTCATCTCAGTGCGAGGTAGATTTATGAAACAGACCACATACATCACACAAAATGTCTGTTTATCCTCAGCAATTTTAGAGAGTGCTCAGGGTGATTAGCTCAAGAATGAATGTCTATAGGGCAACAGTCTAAAAGCAGGTGAGATAAATCGTCATATCCTTGGGCAGCTCTGCTCTTCCTGAATGGCTTTAAACAAACAGACTATCTTAGGAAATGTATAATCACTTCCAAAATATTTATCACCCTGCTAAGAGCTTTGAGTAAAGAGGAATATATTTTCTCGGCTTCGAATGCTTAGCTTTTAGTTTTACAATAGTGACTGCACTGGGATGACATCTGTAAGCATCATGTTGTTTTAAGTGAGATTTAAATCTTCCGCTGAGCTAATTTTTAAAATACACCCTGTCTGCTTTTAAAGTAAGTCCTCTCTTAATAATAATCTTGTCCCATCAGCAATAATTCTGTGAAGATATCTAAAAATCATAGTTTTTTTTTCCTCTTCTGTTCAGGAGCTATTCATTCATCTATATGAAATGATGAATAAAATGTTCCCTTAAATCTAGGGATTTGGGCAACTTACTATTAGAAATTCTGATTCTTGCTAACTCACAATAAAAAGAATAAAAATAATTTAAGAGTTTTTTAAAGAGTTTTTCCTGCTGAAAAATATCTCTAGTGTCAGTGATGAGAGGATTGTTCTCAGGAAACTGCAGAAAAATAGTCTTGCAGCATGTGTTCAAATTAAGCCTATTTTATTGATCTTTTTGCACCTCCAAAGCACCTCTCAGATTAAGGTGGGTTGAATTCTTCTCATGCAGTGATAGTCTCACTTTCACAAGCACTGAACAGATGCTGCTCTCATTGTAATCCATGAGCGCTGTGCAAAATAGTGCTTCTACAAATTCAGGCCAAAAAGTTGTAGAGCAGTGGTATTATACATAGACAAGGTTGTGGGATGGGAATTTTTCTCTTAAAAGCCCATAGGCTAAAGCCTCCTTAGGTTAATGTGAATGTTTGAGGGTGTTTGAGGACAGTTTTACACTTGCTCACACAAGGTGCATTGTCTTTGTGGAGCAGAAGCCCATTTGAGCACTCACAGCGATAATGAGCACACTCATATCATGACAGCAGATTTGGCCCCCGCATCTCAAGGAACACTTTGTCAGTACATAAACAAAACCTCTTCCTAGCAGGTTCACGTGGGAAAGTGTATCAATGATGGGGAAAAAATTACAAATGTTTGTATAATATAGAAATGTTCATACATGTATAAATGTACTCTAAATATACAGCAAAGATTTGGCAGTCAGTAATTTCAAGCTGGATGTAGAGTAGCTGCTGCTGAAATTACCAGCCAGCAGGGTCACATTCCATTTTGTATTGTCTTGGAATGTTTTCAAAAGAGCCAATGCTCTTTAGCTTTTAGTCTTAATATTATTACCACTTTACAGTGATGGTTTACACCAGATGTTTGTGTCTGGATGTATATATGTGTGATTGCTGCATTTGATTGCTGGGAAATACACAATGTAACACCTTTAATTAACACTATTGTAAAATATTCAGGATTACGTGTGCTCTAGTTCCTTCTTTCTCCATCTTTCACTGCTTGCCAGGATTGTTTCAGGAATAGGATGAGTGAAAAAAAAGATTGAAGGATTTTCTTGGGCATTTGATTTTTTTTTTTTTCTTGTTTACACACAGTACTTAAAAGTCATTTCAATTTCTCCATAAATTACAAGGTGACATAGACTGCCTGGTGAAATCTTTGCAAACAATATGACAGTAATATATATTGCACTTTATGTGGTTTGAGAAAAGCAGTACATCTGGGAAGAAAAGTGTTTATTTCCATTGAGAAGGATATCCTGTGATGTGGTAAAAAGATTTTCTAAAAGAATAGACTTCTCTGCTGTACTTGCAAGCAGAAAAGCATTATTTTGTTTTTGTTTGCTCTATTAATCTTACATACTGTACTTAGCCTGTCAGAATCTCCTTTTAGAGTTCTCTCCATGACCGGTGAAACATGAGACATGAACCGTGAAAATCAGAATTGTGTGCACTGAGTTAAATTGTGGTACTGGTGGTTCTTTTGTAAGTTCAGCTAATACAGCTTCACAGGTCAGCTGTGGGTTATAATTGAGTTAGATCATGTCCTTGTGGTTTTGAAGCAGCAGATCATCCAGTGAAACGTTAACAGCTCTAACACTTGTAATGCACTAAACCCGGTCACAAGTAACCATATTTTCAACCATTTTGAGTAGTGTCTTATCTGTGGGTGTGCTACAAATTGTTACTTTAAATGTAGGTATGTATGAGTGTGTAAATATATGTATTTATGGAAATGATTTTTATAGGCAAGTAGATGTTTTTACATGTGCAATTGCCTCAGATTGTGTGGTTTAATGACTATAATGCCAAACTTTGCTTATTTTGAACAAAGCTTTATGAATCTAACTCAGATTTAGAAAAGAAAGAGATCATATTTTGGTGAAGGAAGGATTATATTTAATTTAAGCCATGCATGAAAAATATAGTGTTTTAATTAATGTCACATGGGATCTGGGAAGGGTTCCACACATTCCACAGAAGCAGCTCTGTTTCTTCTTTGTGAGGCTCTTTTTAAGTACCAAACATGAAGTTTCTGGCAGAAATAAGCTCTGGTCCTCCTTGAAGTCCTTCCCTCCAGTGAGGTTAAGTTCATATGACCAGACTTATGAAATTTTATGGATTAGTTTCACTAGTTCTCACAGATGAGTCTCACTGGTGTTTCTTGGGAAGCACTGCAACACTGCCTCCAAATTTCCCTCCCAGTCTCGCAGTGTACCTTCAGTACCAATTGCTTAGCAGTGAGAACTTTACCTTGAAAAGCAGAAATCGCAGTGTTAGTGATCCAGGGCAGGACTTTGATGTGCTGCCAGAATAGGACAGTTGGGTCATTCCTATGGTTTAAAACACATTTGCTTCCAGAGCAGTATCTGCCCCGCAGGCAGCGGACATGGCAAGTGTCGTTGGCCAGTGCGCTTCCAAACTGGGATTACAGCTGCTGGTTTTGTGCTGCTTCTCCAAGGAAGGAGCTGCTGGTGGTGACAAAAACAGCTGGATGATCATGTCCCAGGAGGTGGCAGTGCTGACAGTCCTGCTCTGGGGCTTACAGGACCTCCAGGCCACCAGCGTGGCCTCCCACATCTACCCTGTTGTGCCAGCCTGCTGCAGCGGGCACATCGTGTCTGCCAGGGCGGTCCATCGGTGTAGAATTAGGTCTTCTGTTTCAGACAAAGGTCTGCATATTTAGTGATGGAAACCCAAGTCAAACTGTTGCAACAAATGAAGGGTGGTCGGAGGTCCTCCCTGGAGGCACAGCGTGGTCTGGGTTTGTTGCTGGAGCCGGAGCTGTGTCACTCTAAGCTGTAGGTCTTGCTGGGCTTTGGACGCCAAGCTGTGGGGCTGACGTGAAAAAATATCTACTATAAAGATAGAAGCCTGCCCTGGAGGCAGAATTGTCTGCTAGCAGAGATGAAAGTTGCCGTGGCTTTGACTCGCCCTGAGGGCAGAGGCACACCGTGTCTCTTCCAGCTTGACAGCAGCTCCTGGAGGCTGCACTGCATGGCTGCCCTGTCAAGCAGCTGTGCCGTGGAAATTGCTTCCACAGTAGGGATTTCCCAGTAGAACAGCAGGAGATATTCAGCAAAGGAATACATTCGAGGTTCTGTTGAGCTGTGCAGACATGCCTCTACACACATGCTTCCTATTTTCACGGAATAATAAAATATTCTAAGTTGGAAGGGACCCACGAGGATCATCAAGTCCAACTCGTAAGTGAATGGCCCCCACCGGGATCAAACGCAGAATCTTGGTACTATTAACACTGTGCTTTAACCAACTGAGCTTTTCAAAAATTCTGGGGAGAAAAAGGAATGTGTTTCCCCTATCCCATCTCCAAAGTACTTTTTGACCTATCCACATGCTTGTAGGCTCAGCCTGTCTTGCACAATGTGAACTTTGTTTTGATTTATATATATGTATATAAATATAAATATATATATATAAAACTTGACTGAAAAAAATGATGAATTTGAATGATGTATGCATTAAAAAAAGGATATTTATTTCTAAGTGCATGAAAGAGGGCCTCACTCTGGTCTTCTTTCAGTTTTGTAACCTCTGAGGTCATGCTGGGCATTGGAGATACCTGTATGCAGACTTCTGTGGCTGAGGAGAGTTAGTTTGTCTTTATTACATTGTTTGTGTTTCACAAATAAAAGCTTGTGAGGGCATCACTCTGATGCTTTTAAGGTAGANAGCAGAGATGAAAGTTGCCGTGGCTTTGACTCGCCCTGAGGGCAGAGGCACACCGTGTCTCTTCCAGCTTGACAGCAGCTCCTGGAGGCTGCACTGCATGGCTGCCCTGTCAAGCAGCTGTGCCGTGGAAATTGCTTCCACAGTAGGGATTTCCCAGTAGAACAGCAGGAGATATTCAGCAAAGGAATACATTCGAGGTTCTGTTGAGCTGTGCAGACATGCCTCTACACACATGCTTCCTATTTTCACGGAATAATAAAATATTCTAAGTTGGAAGGGACCCACGAGGATCATCAAGTCCAACTCGTAAGTGAATGGCCCCCACCGGGATCAAACGCAGAATCTTGGTACTATTAACACTGTGCTTTAACCAACTGAGCTTTTCAAAAATTCTGGGGAGAAAAAGGAATGTGTTTCCCCTATCCCATCTCCAAAGTACTTTTTGACCTATCCACATGCTTGTAGGCTCAGCCTGTCTTGCACAATGTGAACTTTGTTTTGATTTATATATATGTATATAAATATAAANGCTTTCCTCACCTCTCTGTGCATCTGTACCACAAGGATGCAAAAATCCCTGTGTTCTGGGTTGCTTCATTGGCATACCACTTTGCAGGGCACAAGTGCTTAGATTATCTGATCAACTGCTAGTTTGCTTTTCTGAACTAAAGAAATGAAGCATAGGCATGATTTATTTAATTTTTAAGTTTTTTCTTTTTTTTTTTTTTTTTAGTTTTAATATTCTAAATTGATTCACTCAAATGGAAATAGAGACATGATTTTAAAGAGTAGTTTGTTTATTATATTGTTTGGCTGTTCCATTTGCATTATTACAAGGAAGTTTTAATGAAATTGCAAAGAAGAAACACTAATCTGGATCACAATGTTTAGTTTGAGTGTATATTTTTAACTTGCAATCTGTATCTAATATTTTTGATCAAGACAGTACAGGAGTAGTTTGAAGATAATCAATAACTTTAATATAGGAGTTACAGAATCTTTTGTATCATCTCCTTGCTGAACTCATAGAATTGTGTTAAATTATTAGGTCTATTAATAAAAGAAAGCAGCTAAAAGTAGGGTGAATTGTGCCTTATGCAATGGTCCATGCATACACATCATAGGATTGATTTTGACCTATTACAGATATTTGCATTTGCAGATGCAAATATTTTTCAGTATTTTCCCCTGGTTGCTAACTAAGAAACAAATCTCTGCTGGAACAAAGGGAATTATTAATATCTGAAAGTGGTTTAATTAACTTCAAAAATTTTATCAGACTTGGCTTTGAAGAATGAGTAAGAAAGGTATCATTTGTTTATTGCCAGCCAAACAATTAGTTGAAGTAGCAAGTCAGCCAAGAGAGACAGCATATACAAGATATATAAGAAATACAATGTTGTTTTAGAGACAACATAAAGAAGAAGCAGAAGGCAGATGTAACACATACATTTAATAAGGCATTATATCATGAGCTTTGTATGTCAGCAGTCTTGAGGCAGTCTGTCCTTCTCCAGCAAGGCAACTTTCAGTAGTGTTCTAAGGCACTGGGTCCCAATTGCTGTGGGACCGAGTCAGAATTTAGCTAAAATACTCCATCCCAGAGCCATGTAGGGGATCTTAATACAGTGTGAAATACTGGTGTTGGTGGGTAATCATTGAAACTGTAGGTAGGGCTGTCTCAGAGACACGAAGGAAAACATGAGATGGACATTTAAGCAGGGGCTGTCCTACTGGAGAGAACTGAGTTCTCATTAAAAACACAGTTCTTAGGTGCTTCACGGACTTTATGTAATAAAACTGTGGTTAATGATTCTTTAGCTTTTGTTAGTGGTTTTAGCAAGAGCTGACATAGCTTCTCATAAAAACATCACCCCCAGAATTGTCAGCTTTGTGTACAGGCAAGCCTAGGGTTTGTTTTTTTTTTTTCTGCTCTCTACTTCCACCTGCTGTAAATGTTTCAGTCGCCAATCTAATCAGCTCTTTACTCCTCTTCAGAGCAGCTGTAGGAAATCAAATGGAGATAATAGTATGAGTCAAGTTCAGGAAGTTTGAAATCTGATTAGAATCTCTGCTTGGCTACATTTTACATCAATGCTTACAGTAGTAAGTTTTTAAAATACAGGAAATTACACTCTTGAAAATTAAGTATTCAAGTTATGTATTTCCATTTAAAAAAATGTTGTGTGTGGGGGTTTTATTTATTTATTAATTCTTTTTTGACTGGTGATAAGGTGTTGCTCTGTTCCTGTGGGTGTGTTATCGCATTCTCTCCATCAGTGTTAAAATGATAAATTATTGTTGGCTTGTCAGTAAGGGAGCATGAGATTTGATTAGCATGTAGGAAAATATGGTATTTACTTTTTAATGTTGGATTTAATACTTTTCTCCTTGCTTACAAAACCCATTTTTTTGCTTTTAACTGAAACTTGAAATTTTCATGTAAATTCAGAACTCCAGTATCATGAATTATTGAGAAAGAAGAAAGTTGAATAGTGTGAGACTTGTGACAAAGTTGCAGTTCCTGTGCCTGTAAACTAAATTTATAAAGGAATATTTCTAGATAAATGTTTACTGTATTGCTAAATAGATTTCATAATTTAGATCATTAATTTATATGAAAAGGCTGTAAGAGACTTTGGCATAAAAGTGAATGTTAGTACCAAATGCGTATTTCAATATTTAACTGAAACTGTTGTTGTTGAAGCTGTTATTTGTATTTGTTGTGTCATACAACAAAAAGGTGAATGCAACATGTTTTTCCTGTATAAATATACACATTCCACTAAACCACTAATGTCATGAGGTGATTTTCAGCACATATATCTAAAATAGGATGTCAGATATGGAATAAATTTAGGGTTTGATTTATCTGAAAAAGTTCCTTTTTTCAGTAGCCTTGGCTAGTAGAGAGTGGATCCTGTGTTTGATATGAGGTATCACCTTAGTGTTACATGTTGTCAAGTTATCCTTTTTGCTGCCATAGTATTATAGAGTACTGTCTGTCCAGTATCAAAAGCTTTCCTTTGTCTTCCCAGGAGAGCCTAGTACATGTGGTATATAAGAACATACATTACAATTCAGTGAAAGAGATGTCTGGACTTGTATTTTGTTGTATTTTTAAAGCTCAAGAAAAAGTGCTGAAACAATGCAATAGAGCTTTGACAATTTATGATCAATAATGCCACACGAGCAAATCATTAAGAGACCTGTCATGATACTTGTGTTCAAGTGGCTAATCCAAAGCAGATGAGTGGGCTAGAATGACAATGTCTTTGTAGTCTGCTCAAGGTAAACATCATATTTCCTAAACTATACTTCATGACAAACCAAGAACCATCCCACTATGAAGTTTTTGACTTTGTTGTTTGTTTCTGATAATATCAGTGGCATCACAGGAGAAACAGAGGGCTGCTATGCTCACCTTGTGTTTGCTGTGAATACCTTGCTGATGACCCCTCTGCTGTTCATCTCTGCTGGAGCTGAAACTGATTTTTAGGACTGAAGTCTCTCCTTTCACATATGGAACCATGGAATACATCCCCATAGCATGGGGGGCTATTCTCTCAAGTGCTTCCAGTATGTTTTTCAATGAAGGAAGACTTTATGTGTTCAGAGTGAGAGATTTTACAGCTAAATGGCTCTGATGCTGACCTAGCAAATCATCCCAAATCTCTACTCATTTCTCTAAGTTCTGCAGCAGTGAAAAAAATGATCTGCAACTGTGTGTTCCATTCCTACTGCCAACAGCAACATTAATAAGGGTCAGAACTTGTGGTTTTTCTAACCTTTATGGTGCCCTGCCTTGCCCCAGAAAGTTGTAAAACATTAGACATTTATTCATTAGGCGATGTAAATATGCATGTTTCCAGCTTGGTTTAAAATGTTACAAGACCCTTGAAATGTGTTTATTGGTTAGGAGAAGTAGAGTTGCAAATCTTCCAAAATAGATATTAGTAAAATCCATTCAAGAACTGTAAAATCGTAAGGCAGAGTAGAGGCCAGCTTTGGAATTCACTGCAGACTTTATCAGCCGTTCATAAAGTTCAGTTGGTCATTGAAAAAAAACCAACAGGACCCAACAGATGAAGTACACATAGTGCAATGTATTTATTGTCTCCTAACCATATATATTCTGCAAAGCATTAGTGGATATTCCTGCAGGATACTGGCTGTGTTTTAGAAATCACAGATATCAGAAACAAACTGGTCTGTCGTCTTGTCAATGTATCCTTCCTCAATTACCTCTCAGCACAGTGGTTTTTTTCTTTAACACTTTCTCCAGCTCATTGCCAATTTTAAGTACCTTAAAAAGAAAAGAATTTCCATAATTTTTCTCCAAAACCATTTCTGGTTGAGTATCACTATAGGGTTTTTTCCTACTTCATCGAAATTTACATTCATCTAAGTTCACGGAATGTTGCTGAATTTTACACTTCCAGGACCAGCCTAGTGTTATAAACTTGCAGTCTCAGGTGTGTTTGCATGCATCCACAATTTTTTGCTGATTTTTATAGTCCTTTTCGTTAAGTCCTCAGTATTTACTGCTTTAAAATCACAAGTTTTACCCAGATTATCTGCCGCCTTTTACTCACCATTATTCGCTGCCCATTATCGCTTTCTCTGCATCCCTAAGACAAAAGAGTAACGTGTAACAGTAACCCATAGTAATGCAAAATCCTTTTGGATCTCCTTGTCTGAAGACAAGAAATGTGATTTGACAGAGCACAGCAAAGAGAATTCAGCAATCTGGGGTCTTCTATGGGGAAATAAGTAGGAATTTAAAAAAAAAAATTGAACCCAAGAAGCAGGTACGTCTAATTCTGTAACAGTTTGATACGAAGGGTTCTGCTACATTCTTGTAACTGTTCGAAAATTCCTTCAGACATACTCTTCAGCCAAAATTGTACTTTTTACTGTTCTATTTTGTTTAATATTCTGTTAAGGTAAAATGAGGCAGAGATTTGATGCTTCTGGTGCAACTGAGATACAAACGATGTGCTAAAACTGTCAGAAACTGTTCAGATCTTTAAAGGAGCAAACCAGAGGAAGCTTTATTCCCAGTCCTTCGTTACCAATTCTTAGTTACATGTGACTCATCCGTATGACTCATTTTCTTTACTCATACAGACTTCAGTCACGTATTTGGAAGACAGTCCTTCTTAAGTGAATAAATTATGAGCACATGTTGTGCAATATGTTTTGTATTTTAATTAAAAGCAATAAACCATGTATCTGCATTCCTGTCTAGTACATTAGATTGAAAATGAAGAGCCGTGTTAAGGTATTCTGTGAGACAGAACTAAGTGATACCATAGAAAATCCTGCATATATTATTTCAAATTTGATTTGTAATTTGGAGGCGGTGACATTGTTATTAATTTCTTCAAGAGGAAGCAAAGAGATTTATTTTTCATGCCCTAAATCTCTCCTCTTCATCCTCTTATCATCAGTGTTCTCATCCACAAGGAAAATACTTTCCATCACCTGGTAATCAGAGTGTACTGCTTTTAAAAAATTATCCTGTCTGGGTTCACAAAAATTTTAGCTTTCCTTGTATTGCTCTACCAACAACTTGTCATTGCTGGCCTAACCCACATCTCAATCCACAGAAAAGAGAACAAAGACATAAGTTTGATTGATCTGTCTTTAAATTACCATCTCATGTGAATAGCTGAAACATTTTTATTACATTTGCCTGTGGAAAAATTAGGAAAGAAATAATTTGCTGCTTATTATACCATCCTACAGTTGTAATTACTTTTGGTAAAGGTTTGCCTATTTATGTAATATCAATTCCACCACCTTAGAGGAAGAATTACAACAGGAAGCAATATGCAGGAAAAAAACAGACCTGATTTGTGTGCGCTATCTTTGTGAAAATTCTAAGCAACTGACTGAAAGGAATATGAATGCAAAGGTATTTTATAAAATTACCAACCTGCCACAGTAAATAAACCAATAAATGCCATTTATCAGAATGATCTGAGTGGTTTGACAGTAGCGACATGCTAAGCCTTGAGTACAGTGTCCATGATGCCTTTCAGTAGTACTGCCACATGCCTGGTTACTCTTGCAAAGTAGCTTATCCTGATGCATCCATAGAAATGGTGCTTTCACACATACTGATGAAGTCTGGAAAATGTTTCCGCTAAATAATGAATGAATAAGGACTTCAGACATGTTTGCCTGCCACTGTAGTTCCTCTCAGAAAACAGGGTGAAGCAGCAATCTCTTTAGATCCCTGTGGAGTGGAGCGACAGATTTAGGTACCAATGGACAGCAGCCCTCCCAGTGTCTCACAACATTTTTCTTTTGTTTAAAAATAATGTGAATAATATAAAATGATATTTTCAAATGAACTTGATTTCTGTTTTCCAATTGTGTCAGTACTTAATAATAGTCTAGAAACATATTAACTTTTCAAAATCTGTTGCTATTTCAGCAGAAACACTGCAGCAAGTTCCAATACCAGCTTTAGAATTAGAAAAAATGTTCTAGGAACTGATGTTATTATACAGTTTTAAAAATAATGCTGTTGGAAGACAATCAAAAGTTAGCAAACAGTGAATGTTGATCAGTCTAAAATGCTAAAATTCTATAATCAGCCATTCAAAGAGTATTATATAATCAAGATGGTGGCCCCTTGTTATGGTGTTTAGCTAATGGATTGCAGCTTTTATGACTAATCATTAGTTTAGGGATTTAGCTATAGAGAGAATGGACAAAAATCCTTCTTTAATCTTCTTTCTTTCACTAAAATTATGACCACGGTAGGGTATTAAGGTAACACAGTGATCTTCATAATGGTTTTGTGAAAGTCAGTTTTAGTAATAGGAGTTAGACAAATCTACTTTCTGGTCTTAGGGTAGTAAATTAGATATTTACAATTGGTGATGAAGAAGCTGTTCACTGCCTAGTAACCTTTTAATACAGTGGCTTGGCTTTAACGTACCGTATATAGAAAACAGGACCTTTCATATTAAAATAATGTCCTTGTCCAATAAGTAATATGCTTCTTGTGACTATAAATGCAAAAAATAGCTTCGAGTTTGCAGAATTTGTGGCTGCTCAGCTCTGGTGATTATTGAATTTTCTGTAGCTGGTTTTTAACAAATTTAATATTTACATGTGGGCCCTTCATCTGTTAAGTGGCAGCACAATCCAGATAATAGTCTCAGTTATGACAAATCTAAATTTTTTAGTGTGCTGTTAGAGAGAAA
Organism: Grallaria varia; assembly: GCA_013396735.1. Lineage (NCBI taxonomy): Eukaryota > Metazoa > Chordata > Aves > Passeriformes > Formicariidae > Grallaria > Grallaria varia. The sequence continues at coordinate 709,167 of VWZG01000859.1, forward strand.
TATGGTTGTAATTTGGGTAATGTTGGCTCTGATCCTGGTAAAGATTGACTTTTTCCTACTGTAGATAGTTACTGGAGTAGCTGCGCTAATCTTTATGCATATGTGTCAACTAAATAAGAACTAACTGAGTTTCACAGGTTTTAATTTAATTTTAAACTTGATTTTAAATTTTTTTTTTAATCCTACTGTTTTTGTCTGTTCTTCACCAGTATTTACACAGTTTGATTTCAGTCATTCATATGCCTGGAGGCAGAAGTAAGTCTTACTGGTCACTACTGGGGTTCCACAGGGCTCAGTTTTAGGACCAGTTTCCTTAACATCTTTATAAATGATTTGGGTGCAGGACTTGAAGGAATACCAAGTAAATTGGATGATGACACTAAATTGGCAGAAGCAGAAAGGGCCCTGGGGGTCCTGGTTGATGGCAAGTTGAATATGAACAGCAGTGCCCTGGCATCTAGGAGGACCAGCAGTGTCCTGGAGGGCATCAGGCAAAGCATCGCCAGCCGGGAGAGGGAGGGGATTGTCCCGCTCTGCTCTGCACTGGGGTGGCCTCACATTGAACATTGTGTGCAGTTTTGGGCATCACAATATAAAAAAAGACATTAAGCTTTAAAGAGTGTCCAAAGAAGGCAACAAAGATGGTTGAAGGGTCTGGAGGAGTGAGGAGTGACTGAGGGCACTTGGCTTGCTCAGCCTGGAGGAGACTGAGGGGAGACCTCACAGCAGTTGCAACCTCTTCATGAGGGAAAGTGGAGGGGCAGGCACAATTCTCTTCTCTCTGGTGACCAGTGACAGGACCCAAAGGAACAGCATGAAGCCGAGTTAGGGGAGATTTAGTTTGGATATTAGGAAAGTGTTCTTCACCCAGAGAATAATTGGGCCGTGGAAGAGACTCCCTAGGGCAATTGTCACAGCATCAAGCCTGACAGAGTCCAAGAATTTGGACAATGCTCTCAGGCACATGGTGTGATTCTTGGGGTATCCTGTGAAGGGCCAGGAGTTGGACTTTGATGGTCCTTGTGGTTCCCCTCCAACTCAGGATATTCTATGATTCTAATCTGTATTTTACATGAATAATATTACCTTAAAATTTGTTTTCTACAAACTTCATGCTGTAATCTTCACTTCTCTGACTGAAACACAAAGTTTAAAATTTCTTATTTTGAATCAGACGGCGCAGAGTGAATAAATTTGACAAAGTTGGAGATAGGAAAAATATGTTGCTATTAATGTGAATATGAAGAGCAAACAAGTAGGGATTTCATCAAATCATGAGTTACAATTTACTTACTTGTTTTATTCAGCAGATTTCATTCATACAGAAGTCATACTATAGCAACAACAGTAGCAACAGAAGTATTAAATATTTGGGCATATGTGTCTGAAAAGCAAGCTATTATGCTTTATGCAGACCATGTGGAGATTATATGAATAGAGAAACTGAGGAACAAAAGTCTCCCAAGTCACGTCCAGAGAGGCATAGGTCAGTCTGCAGTGAAACAGAGTAAAACCTCACAGTCTCAGCTCTTGATGGACTCTTTCTTCTGAAGCTCACTATTACACTGCACATACAGAATTCCTTCATTAGCTTGTCAGTTGTCAGATATGTCCTATTCAGGGCCAAGAGCTGGACTTGATGATACTGATGGGTCCCTTCCAACTCGGAATATTCTGTGGTTCCTAAGCTGGATACTTCTACTGTGGTTTGCTGTCACTTTGTTCCACCATTAGTCCTGTTGGTTTCAAGGGACCACTCATAATGAGCTGTATTTCATGAGAGTTGGGTCTCAAGAATCTGTGATTGCGTTGATAATTTTTGTAATTCGTAAGGTATCAACTCTGGAATCAAGTTTTTGATGAACTGAAGTTTATACAGCATTTGTTTAATAAACACTGCACTGTACTCCTCCATATATGTTATCTCCATCCTGAATAAGTGGAAACATCTGGATAGCACAAAAGCAAGCAAGTCAAACTCTGTGGTTAAGTTGCTTAATTTATGTGCTGATGCAGAGTAATACTCAAAAGGTCTACCACCAGCTCTCAAAGTCTTCTAGCATGCCTGGATGCCCTTATTAATATCCAAGGCATGGTGAACGAGAACAGTTCCATAATGCTATTTTGGACAATGATGTAGTTTCATCAAATTAGACTTTTCTCTTGGATTGGCAGAGGCTGCAGCTCTTTTCACTCAATAATTCCCAGGTATGGTATGTGCATGCTGCTGGACTGGCAGGCAGCAGCAGCGCTGCCTGGAAAGCAGTTGGAGAAAGATGGTTGGCTGACCAGAAGTGTGACTGAGCTTTTATTGTTAATATTCCATGGTGTCAGCATGAAATATAAAGGCATTCTTTTGGATTTAAAAAAAATAAAAAAAATTAAGTAATTGTAGTTCACCAACCTAAAAATGTTAAGCCTTCATAGAAATAATTCAGGCTTTTTCTTTGTAAATGTGGAAGTCAGATGGTCCACAGCTCCAGAACAGTGCAGAGTGGTCTACAAGAACTGTATGAATTCACATTTGAGAAAAGAAGTGTGGGTAAGAGGGAAAATTGTTGCCTTGCTCAGAGTCATAGTATTGTAACAATCCCAGGGAATTTTTGAGCATAATACATTTGGTATTGAGAAAGAAACACCAAAGAAGTTAGATTGGTTTGTAATAGAACTGAGAATATTCATGCATTTCATTGAGTAGGTATTTTACACATCATATAATTTGGAACAGAATTATAAGGTGAAGTGCAAGTTGAGGAAAAAAGAATTATAATTATTTGAACATGCTGTAACTCTTTGTGAGGGTGAACAGCAATAGAAGTATCAAACTGAACAACAAAAACTGAATTTCTTACACAGAAAACTGTAAAAGAAACATTCAAGTTACATACTCTAGAACACAAATAATGAAGTTGCGGAATGCATATTTGGCAGAAGAAAAAAAGAGAATCTCAGGTAAAGTAAGTTGAAGTGTAAGAGAGTTATATATAGTTTGTCAGGCTATTAACAGTAAGAAACGGTATATCAGAACCTTAGAAAGAACATAAATATCACTATAGGGGGTCTCTCTTTGTGTTTCCAAGCATGTGAATTGGTATGATGAAGAAAACATTTCATGACAAAGAAATTGAAATAATAGAATGGAGTTTAGTGTTACACAGTTACTGAAACTAGATGTATAAAATATAAGACTAAGCTTGACCTGTGAATAAAATATAAAATTAAGCTTGGCCTGTGAATATGTATTTTGTATACTGAAAACAATTCTTTCACTAGTGTATTCAGGTACTGCATTGAATAGCTCGTGTTTGATTAAAGTGTCTTTTTTAGATAGCTGTCTAGTTTTTATTTGAAGATATTGAGGGGTAGAAAATGAATTACTTTTCTTGGTAGGTTATTCCTAATACTTAGTTTGAATTTTTCTTGCTTTGGCTTCCAGCTACAGACTTATATTAAGTCTTTTTATGTTACAGACCTTTAGAAGCCCATATTTTCTCGCTTTGGTAGTGCTCATATACTTCTGTCAAGTCACCTTTCAGATTTTCTTTGATGAACTGAGCAGTCTGACTTCTCTGAACATTTTTACAAGCAGCAATGAAGTATATTTTTTGCCTCCTTCTGAATGGCTTGAGATCATTCTTTATAATGCCTGTTCTCAACATCATTTACCATGCTATGATTTTGAGCTCATCACCCATAATTTTTTAATTTCTTAATGATTGATATGCTGCATAACATGATCCCTAAACTTAACTTCCAAAGAATCATACTTACATTTGTATTTGACTAATGAATTTTGCTTCAAAGCTGCTTTGGGTATATATCTGCTAATCTGTTCTAAATTCAAATTAGTCTAAGCTTTGACAATACTGTATAGTGCTAATAGAATCATCATAGAATCACAGAATGGCCTCGATTGGAAGAGACCTTAAAGGTCATCTACTTACAACCTCCCTGCCATGGACAGGGACGCCTTTCATTAGATCAGGTTGCTCAGACCTCCATCCAACCTGGCTTTAAATCCTTCCAGGGATGGGGCATCCACAGCTTGTCTAAACAACCTGTTCCAGTGTTTCACCATCCTCACGGTAAAGATTTTTTTCCTAATATCTAACCTAAACCTACTCTCTTTCAATTTGAATCCATTCCTCCTTGTCCTGTTACTACATGCCCTTGTAAAAAGTCCTCCATCTTTCTTTTTGGCTCCCTTCAGGTACTGGAAGGCTGCAATTAGGTCACCCCAAAGCCTTCTCTTTTCCAGACCGAATAAACCCAATTCTCTCAGCCTTTCCTCATAGGAGAGACGCTCCATCCCTCTGATCAGCTTGGTGGCCCGCTCTGAACTTGCTCCAACAGGTCCATGTCCTTCCTGTGCTGGGGACCCCAGAGCTGGATGCAGCACTCCAGGTGGGGTCTCACCAGAGCAGAGCAGAGGGGCAGAATCATGTTCTTCAGCCTGCTGCCCACACTGCTTGTGATGCAGCCCAGGACAAGTTTGGTTTCTGGGTTGCAAGTGCACACTGCCGGGTCGTGTCCAGCCTCTTATCCACCAGCAGCCCCAAGTCCTTCCCATCAGGGCTGCTCTAAATCTGTTCATTCCCCAGCCTGGACTGACACCAGGGGTTGCCCTGACAGAGGTGCAGCACCTTGTACTTGGTTTTATTAATCCACATGAGATTTCCCTGGATCTGTTCCTTGACCCTCATACGTATGGTGTTAAGTGGCAGGCAGCATCCTTTTCGGGTTTGCTCATAACTCCCAAATGTACCATATTTGTTTTGTTAGTGCTCTCCTTTTCAGCTGTTGTGAATTGTCAGGCTGTTTTAGCCAGCATTCAGTTTGGTAGAACAAATTCCCTCTCTGTGGGTGCTGATGTAACCCCTTCCCCACAGAGCACAGAAGTGGCATCTTCAGCTCCACAACAGGTAAATGTCAGCACATCTAATTATTTTTTCATTCTTCATTCTTGTTTGAGACCAAGGATTTCCAGCATCCTTCTTTTCTTCAGCATGGCTTGAAAAGACAAACAATCTACAAACTGCATTTCCCCATACCATCATGTTTGTTCAGTGTCCTACCTGTACCAGAAAATTTAATGGTTATGAGACATCTCAGGCTCACATCTTGGACTTTAAGAACAAAGTAAGCACTATATTATTCTAGAATGTAGCCTCATCTCTCCTAATATCTTAACCTCTTTAACAGCATCCGATAGACAAATATTGAAGGAGTGGAGCAGAGTAGAATGATCCTTTCCTCACATGAGCAATCAATGGTATTAGCAATTTCCTGAGGAACTGCAAGCCAGATCATTGTGCTTAATAGCTGCTAATGGACTTATCACATCTTTCTGAGAGATTTTAACTACCTGGCTGTGGTTGTGTTTACTGTGGTATTCTAACAGTCCACAGTTAAGTTGTATTACTTTTTCATATTGGTAAAAAGCGATAACAAAACTTAATAATGCTGTTAATAACAAAATCACTCAACAAGGTGTATTCTGAGTTAACAATTTATTTCTTTATGGTTATTTTTTGGTGGTGTTTTGGGGTATTTTTTGGTTTTGGTTTGGGGTTTGTTTGTTTGTTTGTTTGTTTGTTTTTTAATGCAGTGAATGGGTAGGAGTCTATCCCACTGTGACTTTTGTTGCAGCCTTTAGGATCTATAAAATCTTAGAGCTATGAGGAGAAATGGAACCCACAAAAAAAAAAGTGATTTTGCAATTATCATTGTGGCCTAGCAAGCCAAAGCAAATACAGCATAGCCTTTAAGTCTCCTCACTCACCGTATCCTACTGATCCCTTCAGTGTTGTGGGGAAGAATTACTGAGGGAGCAAACGAAATAAGTGCTTAAGGAGGTAAGAGGGCAAATGGTACTGACAGAGAAACCTCTTGTTGCCTCAAACTTAGTCCACTCCGATGCTTAGAATTGCAAGCAATAAAAAGAGGCAATAAAGGATCCTACCCAAAGGCATCTTCCAGCAGTTTGAGATTTTGACCAGTTGCTTCACAATGATGAGAATGGCACTGCTTAAGATTAACTGAAATTGTCCCCAGATCACCAATCAGAACTGCAGTAATGATGGTACTAAATCTTCCCAGGCTGCACGACTAGTATGTATGGTCCTTTTGGGCCATTTAGCAATCATGGGGTGAGAAGAGTGGGCAGAAATGTGAAAGACAGTGAAAGTGGTTCTGTCTTGTGCCCTTTGATACAGCAGCCCCAGGTACTGATGCTCCACAGTACCCTACAATTTCTTCCCACCTGTCAGGAGTTGACTTCTGTTGGCTTGTCAAATTGAAGTTTTAGCATCCTTGCCTTCATGAAGTGTCCTTAACTTCATTTTGAAGAGAGACCATAATCCCGAGCTCGAAATGGAACTGATGCTTCTAAATTAAGATTTCTGAGCCTCTAGATGGTAGCAATCTGTTTATCATCGCAGTACTGGAAAAAATTAAAAAATAACATTTTCTTCAGCTGTATTGCCTTACAAACTCATAGCAATTCTTCTGGTAAACTTTACCCATGATCAGGAATCTCTTGAAGCCTGGAAATGAAAAATTGGGCACTCAGAGCTGCTTATACCAGTTTTTAGTTCTTTTCTATAGCTTTTGCTAACTACAGCACTAATTTCATCCCTGGTTTTCTCAGATTCCAATTCCAAACTCAGTCTTCATTGAGGTGGTGGAGCAAGATCTAAACCAAAAATTGAAACTAAGGCACTTTTATCATCTGATGTCAGCTGTCAGATTTTCTCACAAACCTGATAGGATTTAGCAATGGTTCAAGCTGCACAACTCCAGACTTTCTAAACCTGAACATTAACCTCAGTTCTAACTCTTACATTTTGATACAGACTTGTCATCTATTTCTGACTCTTCCAAAATTGAAAATAAGATATTCAAGGGATATAAAGTTTAGCAAGCCAGTCTCTATAGCTCTTATTTTCCTCATTTTTTTTCCAATCTTCAGTTACCGTGACAAAACCAACTGAGAATCTGGTGAGTCCAAGATCGGTTTTAGACGTTCGAAGGGTTGTTCTGTTTTATTTTGAAACAGCAGTTATTAATTCCTGCTATTTGTATGTTTCTACAAATATCATTAATGGATTTTACATTGGATTAATCTCCTTTATTTTTGCCTCCTTCAAGCTGAACCTTTTTTTGATAATAAATGGCTTTCCCAAGTTAAGGAATTACTTTGTTCAGTGGTTGCAGGTTGCATTGAAAGGATGGCATTTTACAGAGTTCTGTGAGCTTATTATTCACGTGTCCTACTGTGCCATCTATGTTTTGAGCTGGTTTTTATTTCAGAAATTGTTTTTGCACGAATTTTTAGTGAATGGCTGCATTTTTCTGTTCTGCTTTATACTAAAGCCCATAAAATTCACAGTGCCATTCACTGACCTGCTGTTGCTACCAGTGCACAGTTGTTGCAGAAGCTCACAGGTCAACCATATCTAACTCTATCTATGGGTCCAGCTCATGCCCTGCATGTGCCAAATATCTCATGGGTGTTGGGGAGGTCTCTGACCCACGAGGTTAGTAGGAAATGTAGAGCACTCAATATGTGGCCGGTCACATCTGTTACTCAGAGCTAGTTACAATACTTGTTCAAATGATGAGGAAAGTATAAGTTTCTAGGGCAAGTAAATATCGATATGGTGGTAAAAATAAGTCAAAATGAAGCATAAAAGTTATGTCTACATTTTGTGAGTCCATGAGAACCACCAAGTCTGGGTATAACCAACATTATCCAATAACAAAATTATATTCTGAGGAATGCTTTTAAACATACCATTTGTTGGGGAGAAAAAAAAAAAGAGACAATGCCAATGAAACTGGACTACATTTTGAATTTTATATAATTTCAGTTTTATTAGTATTAATTAGGATGTTTGTTTTCTCTGAGACAAAAATATAATGTCAGTCATTTAATCTGGAAACCAGTTTAAGAAGATTAAACTTAAATGTTAGTAAATTGAAAGTGTTATCAGTATATGTTTTGAAATGTCAATGCCAAGTTCCAATGTAAAAACAGTATTTTAGTAAAATGAAGTAACATTACATTATTTAATGAGAGTTGCTCAGTAAAGAAATATCTGTCTAACATAAAAAATTGTTACTTCCACTGTCTAGACTACAAAGGAACTGAAAATCCTACTTTTGGTCAAAAAAACCCAAATAATTTTTCTCCAAAGGGTTTTTCACTTGCATTTTCTAAAAGGTATGAAGGAAAGTATTTGCAGTACCGATAATACATAAAATAATGCAAAAATAGTTATTTTTTTTTTTACTGAAAATATATGTAAATTGAAGTATTAAACTTTTTTTTGTAGGGAGGCCTAGTTTATTCAAATAGGATATTCTTCTCTTCTTAAAACTGACTGTAAAAAGTATTGTTTAATTTCTTGTTGGAACGGATTTTTTTCTCATTTTGTGATTAATCTCTCACATGCTTTATCTCTTTCCTTCAGAGTGTTAGTATAGATGAAGGGTAAATAATACATTCCTTGGAAAGAATAAGTTGTCAGATTCTGCTTTTGTGTTACATGTGGCATATGGATATGTTTAAAACATAAACTAATACTGCTGGAATATGCTTTTAGGATATAGCTAGGTCAGACTTAAAACATTTTCAAAACTAATTGAGTCCAAAGTGTGCAAAGATAAGTGGTTCATTCTCAGATTTTATCTTCTGGAGATTCATAAATTCAGCTAGCAAATACAAAACTGCATTGCAAAGGATCGTTTTTTTTAATAGTATCTGTCAAGCCAAGAGATGGGAGTTTGATAACAAGACCAATGCTGAAATAGAATTTAGGAAGATGATTTCAGGTGCTTATTTTCTAAAAGTCTTGATTCTAATTTTAAACTCACTGTCTACACATCTGCATGCAGGATAAAAAAGTCTTCAGATAAATACCAGTACACGTGAGGAATGTTGAACTTGAAAGCAAAATTCCCTTATTATTTAACCTGTTATCATTTAGTATTTCTAAGACTAAAATCTTCAAATGCAACTTTTCAAAATGGAAAAAAACCCACAAACTTCTTGAAACGTAGAAGGAAGTATATGAACAAGCCACTATAAATGCAGTAATAATGACCTGAAGAGATAATTTAATTCCAGACCTGCTAAGGTAGGTGGTGCAACAGATTCTATAGGCTGGAAAACTGGTAACAATGGATGAGGAGAAGGTTGAGGCTCTCAAAAACTTTTTGTCCCAGTCTTCGCTGGCAACCTCTCTTCCCACACTTCATGAGTGCATGGACAGCAGGATGGGGACTGGGGGAGCAAAGTCCCTCTCAGTGTAAGAGAAGATCAGGTTTGTGACCGCCTGAAGAATCCGAATACACATGAGTCTATGGGACCCAATGAAAAGCATCCCAGAGTCCTGATGGAATTGGCTGTTGTAGTTGCCAAGACACTCTCCATGATACTTGAAAATTCATGTCTGTCAAGTGAAGTCCCAGGAGGTGATTGGAAAAGGGGAAACACTGCACCCATCTTTAAACGAACACCCTGGGAACTACGGACTGTCAGTCTCACCTTCATGCCTGGGAAGATCATGGAGCAGATCCTTCTAGGAGCTCTGCTAAGGCACCTGGAGAACAGGGAGGTTGTTCAGGACAGCCAGCACAGCTTCACCAAGGGCAGGTCCTGCCTGACCAACTGAGCAGCCTTCTGTGATGGGGCGACTACATCAGTGGGCAAGGGAAGGGTTACAGATGCTAATTGTAAAGCCTTTGACATGGTCACCCACAACTTCCTTTGCTCTGAATTAATGAGAAACAGTTTTGATGAGTGGACTGTTAGATGGATAAGATCCTTAACTATATTCTAAATTTAGGCCAGGAAAGTTTCCTTCCTAGCTGAAAAACCATCCACAAATTTATTCTGAAAATCATAAGCACTTCCAATTTTTGTTTTAAGTATACCTGCTCTGTATCAACTATGACATTGTAGCCAAACATTTGAAGGTCTCACAGTGTTCCTACTCATACAGGTCTGAAGGTAACATTTTACAAATAACCTAGCATATACATTCCTGGGCTACTGCTGAACAGCAGGAAAAATTTCATCAATGAGAGTTGCTTTCAGTAAGTGCTTTGACATTTCCACCATTATTTGTTCAGCTGGTAGACGATGGTATGCAGTAGTTTCTTCTCAAGCAGAAGGAGAGAATTATCTCCTTTCCTTACTATACATTTCCCATATTAGGCAGAAGAATAGAAACTCTACTCAACATATATATTCCAGAGACTGAGTTTTGACAGCATAGAAATTGGGTCTAAACCACTAAAGAAAATGTTTAAAGAGATATGAGAAGCTCTGTGTGGAGAATCCAAAACCAGTGATGACTATCATCTGTTGTGGTTGCTCATTTTCATTTATGATTAAGTATTTTTTTATTTGCAAATTTTAGAATGGTTCGGGTTGGAAGGGAGTTTAAAGATCATCTCATTTCAACCTCCCTGCCATGCGCAGGAACACCTTCAGGTTACACGTCAGGATTCATGGTGTCCATAATTGGCACAGACAGATTAAACTACTCTTTTCTGTGGGTTTGATCAAGAAGGCCAAATGAACCAATAGGGAATACATAATTCTGTTCTTGGAGGTGTCTCAGTTAACTTTAAGAAATAGGATACAGAGAAAACTTGACTCATCTGGAACTAAGAAGTGTGACAAGAAATGCTAGATAAAGCTCCTTAAAAGAAAAGTTCTACAAAACTGAGTTAGGGATAAAATAACAATGGGATGTCAACTCTCTGCTCTTCACACACTCAAAGGCACTGTTTTTCTTGTGGTTGTGTGAAAAGATCCTGAAAGATAGGAAGCAGAAGTTATGAGAGAATTAAAAAGAGAAGCACTTCAGGTTTGGGCCCAGTAAAATCTGGCATGCAATTAAAAATACTTTTTTTTTTTTTAATGGCAATATTGATTCAGAAAGCTGACTTGGATAGAGCTGAGCAAGTTCTGATAAAGTGTTGAGATATAAGCAGAAAATGATTAGATGTGTGGTTTAGCTTTGCTATGTTGGGCTTTCAAAGTCCCAGGATGAAGACTGCACAACCTCTCCAGGCAAATGGCTCTGCTTTATGACAGTCCTGTAGTAATCATATTGCAAAACAGAACTGGAAAGTACGTTTGACACCAGTGGTCTGTATTGAGAGGGAAACAGGTAAAGATTCTATATGGAACTGTTAGATACAGTGTTACAAATTGAAAATTAAACCCAAAATATATGTTTGAAGTATTGGTACACCTGAAGATTCTGAGCAACTTAGAAGTGGAGAGAAAGCCTGACCTTCCAAGAATTCACCATCAACCATTGGCAAATGTCTCCATCTGCTTGAATGCCAGGAGAGCGCCAAGAAAAGAAAGGTTTATTCACCATCTGTCACACCCACATGTGTGCTTTTAAAGATGCTTTTGAATTTGATAACATTGACTCACAGCTTAGCCCAATACCTGAGTCATCATGAAACTGAGGACCTGGAGCATAATTAGCAAAATACAATATTAACTTTTTATCTTGTGATCTTGGCTGGTGGAGTTTTGAGTGCTCAGGCCATTGTCTTCTTGATTAAGAAAATTCCAGTTTGTGAGATGTTTAGGATTAGGAAATAGTAGTATTATGACTGTATTCAGTTCCATTATGGATACGCTGAATGAAAAGCAAGACAAAATATGTAGCTTGGCATAGAAAACCTCACCTTCAGAACCCAATCAGAATATTAACTGGGAGGATGTTACGTACTCTGAAACATCTGCAAACGCTGTAATCTTAAATTTAGATATTAAAAATCACCCCAAAATGTAGCTGCAGAAATTGCAAGTTCTGCTCAGGTACAGAAGGGCTTTAGTGCTGGACTTTAACAGTTGCTAATAGAACCATAGTCTCAAAATGCCACTTTCCTTAATAATTTCATATGACCTTGAGCAAACTGTACCTATCCCAGATGAACAGTTCTTAACTTTACACACAGTCCTCCTTGTGAAGTTTAACTGGACCTCTTATGTTCTCTTAATGTTAAATATCTGTGGCTTCCCATCTGCAAAGTGTAGAAAAAAGACTTATTTCATTTGTTTTGCCCAGTCAGGTTCCAGTCCTGATACTCATGTCAGCCAAATATATCCGTGCACCATTTGAAAATATACTGTTCTTGACCGATCAGTCAAGAAGTTCTTACAGGATCAGGTGTCAATTTTTAAGACTTTAGAAAATGTATTTGAGATAGCAATTACCTAATATGTACAAAAGGCTAGACAATACTGCAGTGGAGCCACAACATCTCTATTTATGATTTTAATCCAGGTAATACTTCAGCTCTCTCCTCTACAATATAATGAAATTCCAAAGCACGAGTTTTGTTAAAAGAGCAAAGCAATACAAAAGTCAGAGCAAAATGAACCTCAGCTTGTTCTTGTAACTAGATTAACTATTGTAACCTGCCAGAGGCGTATTTTCATCCCCCAAAGAAAGCAGCGATTCGCAAGGGTCTCCAGAAGTCATGCCATGAAGAAAATTGCCTGTCAAAAGAATAAGGATGTGTATTTTACTGTATAGAATCTGGTTTACATTCTATAGGAGTTTCCCAGGATGTTCTTTTTGTAATTTTTGGACCTGAGTTAATATAAAAATCTGTTAAAATTTGCATCTCAATTAAAGGCTCACAATAGATGTTAACACATAACAGGAGGGAAAGAGTACATTCTTGCAAAAATATTTTATTGTTCTTTTGATGAATGGAAATGTGTATTTTCTTGACACTCTGGAACTTTTTATGGGAAAAAAACCNAGTTAGTTTTGTGATTTCCTTGAGGAGGACAATTTGATGAAGTAGTTCTCGGAGGCAGTTGTAAACCTATTTTGTTTATGACATTACTCATTCTTTCCAGGTTTCCTAGAGCGTGCCTTTTTGACCTGTACACTTGTTCTTTCCTTCCTGTGGTTCTTGGAGGGATTTGTAATGCACAGCGTACATTTCAGTGGTAGGAAAAGTTGTCAGTTTACAGATGAGGAAACATAATAACACTTCATCATATTCTGTTTGGTAAGCACACAGCTCCTAGGGAGATGCAACTAGCCCCGTGAAGTACAAATGAAGTATTTGTGATCATGCGAACGTGCAACTCCAGGAGATGCAACCAGTGCATAAGAACTAATACTTTCAGTGTAAATGTTTAACTCTGCTTTTTTCATCAGAAGAGAATAAAGGAACAAAAGATAAATTTCAGTGCCTCTTCAGCTGTGAGAAGGAGCATTAGAAAGAGAGGGTACAAACACAGATGAGTCACCAGAAGTAATTATTAATTTAAGAAAAATCTAACTGTTAAAATCTCAGCAAGAAAATGTGTTAGTATGATACAAACAGTACAAATTAAGGTTCAAGAATAAGATTTAGACAATTCACCATGGTAGAATGGGTCATCACTGAATTAATTGTTTTAAATTTGTCATATGTAACAATTCATTTTTGCTGTGCAGAGTATCAAAACATCCAGTAAACTTAATGCTCCAGTGTAACATTGAAAACTCTGACACTGTCAAAACACTGGAAGATGTGAAAGGGCTACATAGTCAACAAAAGACTAGACACGTGTTACAAAGTAATAGATATGTGTTTCAAAACAATAAATGTGTTAATGAAGACAAATTGTATTTGATAAGATTTTCAATTTGCTAGTGCCCTTATGATGTTTTTCCCTACTTAGCGGGAAGTGCTACAGGCTTAGAACAAGTAATTAGATTTTTTTTAGATTTATTTCCAGGCCAGTGTTTTCCCAGGGCTGTGTATTGCTTTGTAATGCATTGCTTTGCCCTATAACTCTTACTGGGGGAAAATGTAATTATTTCAGTTTGGTGTCACATTGGGCTACCAGAATTCTGCGTCTTGCATCTCTTCCACTACTATGTAAATAAACCATTTTGTGACAGACTTTTCATGCAAATGGCTTTTGGTAACTTCTGTCAATCTTCAACCTTTGTGTTCTGACAGCCTCGGCTTTGTAATTCCTTTCATTTTTTTAAAGATTTTTTTCTGTAAAGCATTTGAATCCATTATTTTATGAATTATGGCTATTGCTACATTGTTGATATCTAATACCTTTTATAAGTTGCATTAAAAAACAGTTCCTAGATTTTCATTTTGCACAGGAATAACAGAAGCAGCCTGGACAGCCTGGACAGTACCACAGTTAGCAGGATCTGTAAAGCAGTGTCTACTGCCTCAAAAATTCGCGGTATTTACATGTCCAAAGGTCAGTCTAAGATTCCCACGGGAATCCCTAGGTGAGAAGAAAAAGACATTCCAAAACAATTCATTGTGAAATAAATCAGCCTGTGAGAGTTTTCCAAGAGTCATACTCAATTCATGCAGTTATGATCTTTATTGCTGTCTGTGAAAAGAAATTATTTTGAAGCTTCGTGGAACATGAATAATTAAAAGTTATTTTTATTGACCAAGCCAAAGGTAGGGTTAACTAGTTTTGTGTGCTTGAAAGAGTGCTCTGGTAGCTGGTGAAAATAGTTTCTGTGTGGAAAAATATAATTATTATTCTTATTGACAAGACAAATATGCATATGAAAAGAATCTAATTTCACTATTACTGTTGCTAATGTTATTTTTAAATTCATTTCTAGCTACCTGTGTACGTCAAACTGTAATTTACCATCTTTTAGAGAACTTTATTTTTTTTTAATATTTTGTTGACTTTGCAGGAAACTCTGAGTCATTAAGCACAACGAGAGATCATATTTTCCTTTTTTCTCACCTCCCTAGAGAGTCATATTTGTTCCACAAGATTAATGTTCCCTAATGTATGTCAGTCTCTATATCCCCAGACTTGCAGCAGGTAAAACTCAGTGTTATTCAGCCTAACTGTTCAATTCCTGTCATATCAGTTGTACAGGAACTTCACCCCAGGTGACTGTTAAAGGGAAGACTGAATTCAGGATTAACATATTGACTTGCAAGGTGCTTAGCTTTGCGTTCTGAATAAATTTCTGACTTACTAACCCATATCTGCAGTGGCAGATTTCCAAATTCTTTGCTGGGAATATACTTCGATTCGGTAAGACTTTTAAAAAACCTCTGAGATTTATTTTTTTTCACCTGAATTCATTAAAGACTTTAATGTCATCATATTTAGCATTTTTGTGTGTGTCTTTGCCTTTGAATCTCCCAGAAAGCCAATATGAATTAATCAGAATCATACCATGTACTACTTTCCTTAATCTTTTTTCCCTTAGCTATCACACAGGAGCACATCATTTTTAATGTTATATGACATTCCTTTGGGGAATCTGCATTCAAGCACTATTTTCTTACTGTTATTCTTGTATTTCATCCGTATTTCCCAAAACCTATTGTATGCCTTCAAGAAACCACAGTAGGCTTGTGCTATTAGATATATACACATGACTCCAACCTAGTTTTCCTTCTAAGGAACAGAGAAAGAAATTTGTTCTATTGAGTTTAAAGAGAAAAGAAATCCTTACGGTTTGGAAGCATTGCTACAAGACGAAGATTAAATTATTTCGATATTTTCAGAGGCTACATTAATTTCTTCTGCTGTGCTGTAGAATGTGTAGTTTTGGGAAGCAGTGATAGAATTATTTAGAATCAATCAGGAACTCACATGCAGATGAGAAATGATGTGTTGAAACCCCATGGTTCTTTTCAGGAAGGGCCGTAAATTAACTTATTTTCTTCAGCAAATTTTAGTTTGAGTATTATTTTCCTGTCTCTTTTATCTTGCCTTTTCAACCAGAGACAGTAGTTTTTTCCGTCTCTATTGCCAAATTATATTCTTTTTGTTTGCTGATTTTCAGTTGACAAATTCCTTCTTGACTATGTGTTAAGAAAGGATGAAACAACGGCATTGTTCTGTTCTTAAAGAAGCTTGAAATTATTAAAAAAACCCCTACACCAAGTTCAAACATCTTGATGTTTCTGTTAGAATACCTCGTATTTTCTAGTGTAGCACTGAATAAACCAAGTACCATCAGCTAGAGATTGTACTTTACGACCTCCATGGAGAGAGTGTATTTTAGTGTGCAACTTACATTAAGCCAAGTCCTTTATAGACAATGGACCTGGTTAGTTTAACGTTTCTTAGGATGATTTGTGTTCTCATAGTTTACATCTTCGTGCTGACAGGTTCAGCCAGAAGAGGTACCAGTAATGCTCACTACCCTGGAAGTAACGAGTTAAAGGTTATATTCATTATGGCACACTATGTCAAAGGGTGGGAGTTACAAGATGCCAGCTAACAGTGTGTAAGATTATGACAAAATTAATTAAGGCAAAATATACGGGTTATGGCTCACTGCAAATGACATTGCTGGGTAAGTTTAAATGATCACAGAGATAAAGATGACAAAGTGCAAACCTATCAAAGAACACTTTGTCATCCCCAAATTGTTCCTACTTATCCTTGCTCTGGACTGGGAGAGTGCCTGTTCTGTAGATCTCCTTCAAGAAAAGCTCATCTAGTAAAAGAAATTTAATAAAAGTTAATTTTCAGGCATTTTCTGGCGCCTTTGAAAGATAATAAATGCTCTGAACTCAGACCATGTAGAGAAGATTCCAAATTATATAACATATACTATGTATATATTTCCAAGTAAGTATTCTTTGACAAGAACTGTCATCATTATAGTGCTTAAATTAAAAATAGAGTTCTGAAAAAAATATTTTTTCTTTAAAGTAGAATGAGCAGTACATAACTGTAGTAGAAGAAATTAATGTGTTTCTATAGTTTGGAGTAGGTAGTAGTTTTTCATTGTGATGTACTTTTGATTTCCAATATAGAAGGGTTTCAAGTAAAAATTCAGGCTCTCACAGTAGCAGGTAGGATTTCCAGCACTCTCAGAAGTTTCCTCAATTTAGGACTCAAGTATGGGGCAGCAAAGATGTTTTAAAACCAACTACGTCCAAACCAGTAGTGCCACCTTTGTCTCTTCCATTCCCTGCTTCGAGGTAGACTGGCTTAGGACTTGTAACATTTGCATCTGTTGCCAAGTGTCATGGATCCACACACAGACTGTGTCTTAACGTAGGCACTGCCAGTGTCCTACGGCGCTCACTCACAGTATTTTCTACAAACAAGAAGGCATTTAAATGTTCCCAACCTGAGTTCCTAAAATACCTATCTGCCTCTAATCAAATTCTCTTCTTCAAGCTTGACTTTAATGTTGAAAACTGAAATGCTTTATGTGACACTGTGTAAAATTATTCACTCTGCAGGTTTTTATACCCCCTCTGATTTTGTTATGATTTTAAAGCCGGCTACTGGGAAAAGCAATGTTTGAGCTTTTTGGTTTCATCAAGAAACATCAATCTGACTTTCATCTGAAATCTGAGAGTATATTTTGGCACCAGAAATTATGGGAAGGTAAGCTGCAGGGACCAGTGCAAAACCCTGCCTAACTCTAGTGCAACTAAATCCAAGTTTGACAGCTACTGCTGAGAACACAATATTTAGAACAGTGGTTTGAATGCTTCAGTCTGATGAGGTTGTTAAGCACAAGATTAAAGCACGCGAACAAGATGTTCTAGCAGAAATGTTGCAAGTTACTTCATATCATATGTGCCTTTATATTAATGAAAAAAAAATGAGCTAAGAATTACTTTCTAACCAAAATATAATTTAGAAGAAAATGGAATGCATGAATAATGCAAAAAATTCTTAAATATCCTACCATTGGTGTCAGAAAAAAATATTAGTTATTGATACTTAGATTTTCAGCAAATACAACAAAAAATAGTCAAAACCAGACTGTATTACAGTGGGGATACTCACATACATCAACATTTGAAAATGCAAGTCAAAAAGCTTTTAATGGGTAATTTTTATTAACACTCTGCTGATATTTACAGCCAGTATAAAGTTGTAATGAACAAATCAAGCATTAATATTTAAAATAATATTGAAGTATATATCTTTCCAAGCTCAAGCATTACATGGATCATTCAAGCCTATTTATTAGTCTCATCTTTGTTGCTTTGTCAATAGTTTACTTATACTAGAACTTACTTTGAGAATTGCTTTATATATACACCTAATGATTGATACTGCAGCAACAAGTGTTCAATTCTGCCACTTTGATTAGTCCAAATGAGATGAAGTGTATAAGTATTAGGGCTCTAATTTTAATTATTACTACTTTGATTTTCTCATGTCCTTAATCAGGAAAAAGGCTCATTGTCTTCGGTTTAGCTGTGCGCTAATACAGTAAGACAAGTGTGTGAAAGTTCTAACTGGAGTGATCCCAGAGGATAGTTTCCAAAACTCTGTCTATAATCCTCCTATCCTTCTTTCTACCATATCTGAAGGTTTTCAAAACATTTGTTCTATCTTCTGCTTATTTGCCTTTTCCTTTCTGCTGTATCAATTTTAGTGTGGCAAATTACTGGGGCAAGTATTTAAGTCACAGTCATAATTTCAGGCAGCGCTGTCTTGTTAGAAATTGTAATACAAAACACATTCTGATTAAAAATATTCAGTGTGTTGAAACTCACAGAAAGAAGTTATTTTATCCTCTTTGCTTAGAAATCAGGAATATGTTTTATTCTCTCTCTTAGAGGCAGTTACAGAGAAAATAAAAGCAATTGTACATAGTTTATCTTACTTTGGAATAGATTATTTTGAAGGGGGAGATGAGTGGAATTTATCTCCATGGGATGTTACCTTGTTACTCTTGAAACACAAGGAAATGGAACTGCATGTTGACCTCAAAAGGCCAACTAGTCTTGATCCTGATCCCAAGGCAACGTCAGTAACAAACATGAAATATGTTATAGACAGCACTCCAACATGCTCTGGAAGACCTCGGTAACTTCCAGTTAAATCCCTTGTATTCTTAGAAAAATGAAATACCTTTTGAAAGTTAGAATTTTGTTTTTGTTTTCTTTCTGATTTGTCATCTACTTTGAGTCTTCTTAACCTCGCTAGTAGTTCTTGAACCACTGACTGTGGTCACTGAAAACATAATATATTCCATTGTGGCCTTTTTATAATTTTGAGTGTCAGTATTTCCCTATTGATCTCCCCTCTCGTTATGAATAACTCCAATTTACGCAATCTATAAGACAGATCTTATTTTCCAGACCTGTGGTTATTTCCAGTGCTTTTCTTGGACTCCTTCAAATTTGGTCTTTAAGTGCAGTGTCCTAAACCAAATGCAGTACTGAGCTGAGAAAAGCAGAAAGAAGTCGCTTCATATGTTCTGCAGACTCTTTTGCTGTAGCTAAAGAAAACTTTGGCTTTTTCACTGCATCATGACTTCAGTGTAATCCATTATATCCCACAGGTAATTTCCTGAAAAGGTATTGTCCCTTAGACTCTTCTATCTATGTGGTTGCTTATTCTGACCTAAATTAGTCTAATTCTTCTGGCCTAAATTGTCTACCTGTACTTCTCCTTTAGTCCTTGCATCTCTTTTTTTTTTTTTTTTCCCCCCATAATTTCTCTGACTTGGAATAATGTAGAAACAAATTTTCCGAAAGTCCTTAAGAAAATTTCAGAGGATGAAGTAGTGTAGAAATAAATTTATTTATATGCAGAGATATTTGCTAGAAGATTGGATATTGCACCCAATCCATGATGGGACATTATCCTTCCTTGACCTGGCAGATGCAGTACTGGAGTTCAGCTGATACATTACTTTGCTCAGCTGTGTATCTCTGAAAAACCTACTTTAATCTGCCCTCTGTAAATACTTTTTTAGCACTTAGATTGTACTTCTGCCCTTCAAAAAGATGGGCATGTGGTGTGAAAACAGCTCGAAGCCACTACAAAATCAATCTCAGTTGACCTATTTCTACAAGAATTTCACTGGAGGGGAGGAAAATTGAAGTATGTTAATAATCTCTAATTATCCTTCTTTATTGCCAAAGACCCCAAATCTTCCTACCTATCCCTTCCCTGTCCTTTCCCTTGAAAGAGTCTTGTAACTTTAACTTATTTCTAATTATTAATATGATGTGTTTATTATTATTTGTGATGATTAATGTAAAATGTGACAGGAAATATATGCTCTTGCAAATATTAAAAGATGTTTTCAGGAGGGCAAATGACACCAAAATTATGTGTTAAACTAGTGATTATAGGTTAAGCCAGTGCTGTGAACATGCAGTACAAGAAATTTATTTGGATAAAAAAGTTCCAGAAACTCAATTTAATGAGATGTTCATTTTGCTGCAATAAAATGCAAATTTTACAATTATGTGTAGACTCTGAAATTTCTGAGCTCATTCATTAAGAAATTACCAATGTACAGTTTTTCTGGCTCTTGTAAAGTCTGAGTTTATACCAAACTACAGCTTACTTCATCTATGTTTTTCATCAGTTTCTGCTTGAATTTTGAATATCCCAGACAAGAAATCAAATATATAAGTAGGCCTGGAATGGTTAAAATGTGATCCTCTGAATTTATTAAAGTAGTGTGTTACACAAGTTGTTCCCAAAGTTTCAATAAAACCTTAGTTCACCTATTGCACATTTAGTGTGTTTATTCAGATCTTTTTATAATATTCTCAATATTCAAAATTAGAACTTGTGTTGTGATTCAGGGTAAGTGTATGGTGCTCCTAAATTTGAATTCCAGCTCTTGAGGGGTAACGACTGTTTTAACCTTGAGAATGTAGTTTTTGTTTACTTTTAGTGGGCAAGAGACAGCTATAAATTATTGCTATGAAAGAACTAAGCATAGCTAACACAGCTGAGAGAACTCATTCCCATTTATTCCTGATATAGGGTAAAACTTGGCTAGTAAATTTTGTCTGCCTAACCAGTTCAGTATTTGCCTTTATTTTTCATAACAGGTGAGTGAAGAGAATAACCCAACTCAGTTAACGCTTTTTCCACCCCACCTAATTTGGGAAGGTGGTGGAGCTTCAGAGCGTGATACCAAGTGTGTTAACTGGCACAGCCCATCGAGCGTAAGGAAGAGCAATGGAGTATCCTCACTGTCACTGTCCATAATATATTCCAAGCCTGTTGCTTTTGGATTAGAAAATATGTTCATTGAGATATTGTACAACTCTATCCATTCCAATTAGCTGCGGGTTTTATACTTTGCTGCATGAGTGCCGGAGTCATGAAGGCTTGCACGAAGCTGAAGCCCTTCTTCCCTGCTGCCTTGTCCATCCAGTTCCACTGCATTAGGTTGGGTTGAAGTTGCTGAATTGTGGTATAAATATAGAGCTGGTAGAAATGACACATTAGAAAATAAGCATTCTTAAAGGGTTGCAACAAGTTGAAACTCAAAGAGCTGATTTCTATGTAAAGTTATTTCCTGCAATTAACTTTGTAATATTAGGATTTGAGACAAACTTGACTATGGCTAGAAGAAATAACTCACTGTTTGGGAACCAGTTGTTTTTTAATCTGTTTATATACAGCATCAACAATGGAAATATAGCAAATGGATTTCTACCGTCATTTTTGCTGTCTGACTTAAAACCAATGAATATTCACTGACTTAAAAATATCTGGAAATCTGTGGAAACCTCGTACAAAGAAAAATTCTGAAATTCAGTAATAAATGTGCGTGTGTGTGTGACACATGTAAAGAGGTATTCCTTATTAGTCACTTACGTATATTTACAAAAGGTATTATTTTAAGAAGGTCTGATTGAGTTTGAAATTTTCATTGAGTTTAAGAATGTCTCATTTTATATTGTTTGGAAGCCAGTATAAAAACCCCAACGTTTGTAGTTCAAACTACAAATATATATATCTTAAACACTATACTGGGGAAAAACTGTTGTGAAGTTGTATTTGAATGATAAAATTTACATCCATATAATGAAAATCACCTTGCAGATGGACAGTTTTAACAATATAGCTTGTGAAAACTGATGTATTGTTTACATTATATACTGCGTATGGGAGAAAAAAGAATAGTACAGAATGTTTTCGTGTTTACATACATGAAATAGTGTCTCATTTGTGAGGTTTGGTTCAAGCATAAAATTGAGATTTTATTTTGCTATTATTTATTTTGCTATTTGAAATAAAATAACTTCTCAGTAGATGTTGTTTCTTTTTCACAAGCAATTTATGTCAATGAAAATATTTCTTTTAAATTAGGTTTTTGGCAAGATGCTGTATTTCCATGCAATCACCTAAACCTGAAATTAAATGCACATATAACCAGAAGTTATACATATAAGTGATATGTATAAAGAAAGTACCTGCTTCAAATTTCAAATTGGAGACAGCAGCAGCTCAGCATAACAAGATTAAGTCAATCAATTAATTAATTAATTAACACCAACTAAGCAAGAGCACGCTGCAATGTTAATGTTTGCAAGATCCTTCAGATCCTCACATCCCACATCAAAGACATTCAAAGCTGAATAATGATGTGATGCACTTGTCTCATTAAAATACAATACCTAACGAGCATTCAAAACTATGCTCATTTTTTAATCTGATTTAACAGCTGTTGAGAGAAGTTTAGGACATTTTCCATACCACTGGATCTTCCTGCACGTGAGTCCTTGTGCATCATGTGGCTACCCTGATGAGGATGGCTTTTGAATAAATAAACCCATCAACATAAAGAAAACGTTTCTTCAAGGTTGCTAAATGTGTTGCTGCTGACACAGAACCCTAAGGAATTTGCAATGGAATATTGAAACCAGGTAACCTGTTTGTCACTGTATTCAGCTACAGTAGCAGAGAATAAAATTACTATTCATAATGCAAGCACTTCGTCACTGTTCTTGTAAAAAAAACCTGCCGTGAACTTTGAGACCTTGAAAACTAATATGCCAGAAACAATAGTGGAGAGATGGGAATTTTAAAAAGGTAATTATTGAGCTGTTGTTAAATAAAAAACCTTTTGGGTCTCTGTACCTAGAAACATTTTAAAAAAAGAAGACAGTGTGCTAGCCAGAGAGCTATCAGAAAAACGCATTTTAAGGCAAATCATTTTAGACTTGAGGGAATATAATTTGGAGTTTCACAGAACTTGTAGAGTTTAAATAAAGAGTATTGAGAGTTTTGTTAAAATAAATAAAAATGTAAAGCTATTTCAGTTAAACACTTCCCTTTTCCCAGGGGAAATTAGTTGGTATTCACTGAAGCAGGTAGTGAGAAATGGTAGAGGGTTACAGAAAAGAAGGAATCAACATCTAACATGGCTTTTTTTTTTTTTTT